>OX326998.1:24200000-24652573 GCA_946800695.1 Geum urbanum | reverse complement strand
CACAAGTTCCATATTTCATATAGTTGTGAAGCACCAATATCTGCTTAATTAACTTTTTGATATACGTACATGTGGTGTTTATTCAATAATTCAAATTATTCAACAAGCTAATCCAATCAACAAAAACATGGGAGGGACAAGAATGGTAGACCAGCTCTAATGTGGGTCGAGGAAAAGATGAGAAGGCGTGGTGCCAAATCCAAGTGGGTAGTAGTAGGAAGGAAGAGGAGTTCTAATACATATAATTCATACACAACTATATTGCTTTACACATTTAAAAGGCGGGGGGGGGGGGGGGGGGGGGGGGGGGGGGGGGGAGGGACATGATCGAAGATGATATACGTACTGAAGAGGCAGGGCGTGGGGAAAAAGCTTTGTGGATTACAAATATAATAGGGTAATGTGTAGCAATCCTTGCTGTGTTTGCTTCTACTCCTCAAAGCATATAAATCATGAGCAAGGTCCACAGATATGCAGGTATATGAGTTTTCCACACATGTACATGGTACTCCTATTCCACCAGTGTGTATGGTTTTATTTAAAATCTTCATCATCATGGTTTAGCTGATTCTGAGTGCTTTCCTTTAAACAAGAGTATGATTCTAGGCATATTTGTGTCTGATTCCTATCGACAACAGATTTTTTTTTTCAAATAAAAAAGATTTTATTAAACCCATTTGGTCATAATAGTACATGTACAGTTGACAAACAACCCTAATTCTAGACAAGAGAAAAATAGTTAATCAGTAACAAATACTACTCTTTATAACGTTGAAGCTCGACAAAATCCAATTTATTTGTCTCTCAAGTGAAACATGAAAATCATAAAGAAAAGAGTTTCTATATCCCTTAGCACTCAATTGTGGTAGGTATGTCCACTCAAATGAGACTCGTATTCCACAGGCGATATAATTAAGCCGAATGCACCATCTCTAATGTATTTGCAGGTAACCTGGACCACCTGAATCTCATACTTTAAATCCACCTGGATCCCAAACTTCAATCTTAAACAGCTCCGTCACAAGTCCCAAGTCCAGGCCTATCTCTGAATGGCCGCCCAAGATCCAGACCCACAAGTTAACTCAGTGGGTAAACTGAAACCATAACATCCTCAGTGAACTAACCATGGGCTCAAAAAACTTCACAGGCCTAGCAGCCCACACCGATCCAGCAACCTATCCTCATCTTCCAAAGGAGAGACACCGCCCCACCGATTCCACTTGCCATTGTCGCCGACATTTGATGATGAACAAGCTTTGATTCGTGGCCGCAAACCAAAACTTCAGGTCACTACCACCCCCATCGATGTCCAACTCCATTCCACCCAACCATACCACCATACACGGGCTTGGGAGCACACAACGCCAAGAAACTAACTTTGCGTGACTCCATTCGCCGGTTATCATCTTCATGGCCGAAGCGCTCGCCTTCATTCCTACAGACTTGAGTCATGCCCGTCCAGGCCTTATCCTCCATCGAATGAGACCAGTGTCTGCCACGAAGCTTTAGCGACAGCGACCAAAGTTATACTTGATCGCAAGATCCAGAATTGTCCGAGGAAGGAATCAAGGAGCGACCCCAACGCGTGGAGTTCTGGTGGAGGAGTCGACGATGAGATCTCGTGCCTTAAGAAGGTTAAGGTGGCAGAGCCAGGGAAGCTGCGCCAGCGCAAGACGAATGGGGTTTCTCATCAATGTTATTGTTCAATCTATTGACAACAAATTACACTACCAGAAAAAACACTTTAGCCGACAAAAGTAAGCAAAACAGGCCGACTACTTCTTTTTTTGTCGGCTATACTATACTTTAGCCGACGACAACGCAAGTTTTTACTCGTGGGCTTAAGAATTTTAGCCGACGAGAAAAAAAGTTCGTCGGCTTTAGTCGAAAAAAATCGTCGGCTAAAGTTTGACTTTTGCCGACAAAATTTTTGTTTTTAGCAGATGAAATTATGTTTTTTAGCCGACGAAATAATAATATCGTCTGCTAAAGTTCTTTATGTTTACAAATCTGGGCAACAGCTCATTCATTCGAGAAAAAAATTGGGAGAAAAACACAAATCGCTCTCAAATCATTTGGTGTTGTCGGAAGCTGTCCAAAATGAGTTCGTGAAGCTATATCCCGCTAAATATATATATGGGTGTGTGTGTGTGCGCGCGCGCGCGCGCGTTGATTGTTGATTTTGAGTTGAATTATTATATATATTAATTGTTGATTTTGAGTTGATTTAGATGAAAATATATCAATATATATAATTATATGTTAATTGTTGGTATTATGCATATATATAGTATGTGTTAATTTGTAATTAAGTAGTAGAAAAATTAATGTAATTTGTAGTTTAAAGCTATATATAAATATAATGATGAATTTTTAATTAGTGTATATATATATTCAAGATGGACAAGAGATGGATTTGTCTTTCAAAATGGGATCGAAGATATGTCGTTGGAATATGGAGTTTTGTGGAATATGTGAAGGCTAATGCTAACGGGAATACAATTCATTATTGCCTATGTACGAAATGTCAGTCTCACAGTGATTTGTATCATTTTGCTATTGATGTAGTATGGGAGCACCTGAAGAATAACGGGTTTTGGCATAAGTACACATGCTAGATTTATCACGGTGAAATATCATCAGCGGGATCATGGGAAATTTCTTGAGAGAGCGAGTATATCCAATGATCCAACAACGAGGTTGATCAATGATGTGTTTCCTTATGAAAGTGATGTATTTTATCAAGTACAACATATCCCTAGAGCTGTCAACACTACTGGTATTGACAAGGACAACAAGTTGATTGCCTTCCAATAAACCCCATTGTACAACAAGTGTAATAAGACTGTTTTTGACAGTGTCCTGGGAGTAATGAATGTCAAAGTGGAGAACAAATTGAGTGTCAAAACTGTTGATAATTATCTGGAGTTAATTACTTCGATGCTGCCCCCCGGCCATTGCCTTCCTACCACTCATCGTAAGGTCCGACATATCTTGAAAGATCTTGGTCTTACCTACACCAAAATTCATGCATGCAGATTTGATTGTTTTCTAAATAGGGGTAAAGATCCTGAAGGGAATGATCTTGAAAATCTTGATGCATGTCTGGTATGTCACACGGATAGGTATAAGTTGACTCTTGCAGGGAATAAGAAAGCTTTGAAGGTACTTCAGTATTTCTCACTGAGGGATAGGCTGGAACAGTTGTACATATCTTCACACACGGCCAAAGCTATGAGATGGCACGTTGAGAGGGATTTGTCTGACGATGATACCCTTATACACACTGCTAACGGAGAGGCTTGGAAGCATGTTGTTAGGGAGTTTCCTGATTTTGCATCAGAGGTCCGAAATATTTGGCTCGGGCTCTCATCTGACGGACTCAACCCTTTTGACAACATGGGCCTTCAATATAGTATATGGCCAGTTATTTTGGTACCATACAACCTTCCTCTATAGATGTGCATGAAGAAGGAATACAATATGTTGACTCTGTTAATTCTAGGACCGGGTTATCTAGAAAAGTGTCTCGATGTGTATTTGAGACCCTTGATTGAGGACCTCAAATTTATGTGGAACGTTGGCCATCCCACTTATGACAAGTACAATCATGAGATGTTCTAGATGCGTGTCATGGTTGTTGGCATCATCAGTGATTTTTCTGCCCACGGAATGTTGTCGGGCAACGTTGTTAGGGGATACAGGGATTGTCCAGAGTGCCTGACTGACGAGTGCGGCAGACTTCATTGCATGAAGATTGTCCAGATGCATCACCGTTGTTGGCTTGGACTTGATCACCCATAGCGGGAGAAGGACAACACATTTGATGGGACTGTAGAAAATGATGTGCAACCCGGGAGATGGACGGGGGATGAAATTTTGGAAGTGCTGAAGGAATATGATTTTGGACAGCTCAGCAATCATCCTAATATAGTGACGGCAATACCTGACAGACCCAACAGGTATAAATTATGGACACTCAAAAGTATATGCTGGGAACTCCCGTACTGGAGTAAATTGTTGATCAGGCACTACCTAGATTTCATGCATATAGAAAAGAATGTGTACGAAAGTGTGGTGGGCACAGTATTGAATTGGGAGGGAAAAACTAAAGACGGCCCTAAGGCACGCATTAATCTGAATAGAATGGATATACAAAAATATTTGTGGTTGAAAGAAGGAAAGAAAAAAATATCTCAAGCTCCTTACACTGTCAAGCCTAAATAGAATAACAAAATTTTTAGGTGGATGAGTCATGTTAGGTATCCTTCAGGCTATGCAAAAAATATAGGTCATTGTGTTAACTTCCGGGACAATAAGATGTACGTATTAAAGAGTCATGACGGACATATACTGCTTACCATGTACATTTCCCGTCAGGTGGTGGAGCCCTTAGTAGCGTTGTCAAGATTCTTTCAGAATTTATGCACTAAAGAAGTGAAAAAATTAGACCTGATGGAAATGCAAGAGGACATCATTTTTATCATGTGCAAATTTGAGAGGATATTTCTCCCCAAAAGAATTGACATCATGTCTCACCTGACGATCCATCTTCCCAAACAATTGTTGCTTACTGGTCCAGTACACTACACTTGGATGTATCCCATGAAATGGTACGATTCAACATCCGAAGATCAATATTTTTTTATATAAAATTATTTTTTAATAATCATAACATGCATGCACTTTAGAACTTGATAAACAACTGGGGGACTACAAAGACTATGTGGCTAATAAATCTGCACCTGAAGAATGTATAGCTGAAGCATATCTTGCGCACGAGTGGGTAACATACACCAAGATATATTTGAGAGCATTAGAGGACCCTCCACAACATATGCCGGTAGATGAACCATAATTCAATCTTTCTATCCCCTCTTATGATGGTGAAGTTTATGGACAGTTGTCAAACTTGTACAAGTTGGAACCATATGAGCTAGCCATTACCCACTGGTGGGTATTGATTAACTGTCTAGAAGTTCAATACTGGAAAGACATTCATCTTTACTGTGATAAGGTTATCGGTGATCTTGAATACCACAATAGGAAGTTTGCAAACTATTTTGGAGGTTGGGTACGTCTATATATATATATTTACTATTATATATATTTATATATATATATATATATCAATGTTCATATTTAAAGTTAATGGTTGCGATTAGTTTTTCAGATGAACCATATACAATTTGATGGTCACCCAAACTGGTCACATGAATTGAGGCTTTTGGCGATGAAACCGGTAACTTCAAATAGTCAACCATGTTGTTCCTAGAAACATATGCGGTGCCGCTACACTTGGAGAGATTGTAAATAATGAAGAAGATACAGCATACCAAGAGCCAAACACAATTGGTATTCTTGAATCCTCTACAATTCGCCTGAATAATGTGAGATCAGGTCATGTGGTTCGAATTCATGACGAAGATGTAATGCTTATTAATGTTGATCCAAATGAAGACAACGAAGACTCTGGGGACGAGGAACGGTACATATTACCAGAAATTAACTCGGACACCGAGGAAGACTCAAGCGATGATTCTGAATATGAGCCTTAGTTAAATACAAAGTTGTGTTAAACTTGTTTTCACATGAGAAGTATTTTTAAAAGTATTTCCACACTTCACATGATTGTTATGATTCTGATTATGAACGCATTAGTTAAACAGGAATTTGTATGGAACATGTTTTCACATGAGCCTAATTCTTTTAAGTATCTTCACACTTTACCCGACGAAATAGACAAAAGTTGTCAGCTAAAGTTTCTTTAGCCGACGAGTTTCATACTTTAGCTGACGATTTTTTTACGTCGTCAGCTAAAGTCATCGAGTTTAACTACTAGGTTTCGCCCAGACAGCCGCCTCCTCTCTCAAAAATCTGATTTTTCCTCTCTCTCTCTCTCTCTCTCTCTCTCTCTCTCTCTCACCGTCGTGCCTCCTCACCCAGACCATCGTCGATGTGTCTCTATCCTATCCCGCCGTCACTCTTTCCTCTAACCAGTATGTATTTTTCTCTCTCTCTCTCTACTAACTCTCTTTGTTCTCTCTCTTGGATAAATCTCTCTCTGCTCTGATAATGGTTGTGGTGATTAGATGTATTCTATAATGGTTGTGGTGATTAGATTAGATTTGGACATGATAATGGCTGTGGTGATTAGATTAGGGCTGTATATATGAATTCTGAAGTTTGATTAGGGCTGTATATAATGGTTATGGTGATTATATTATGCTGTGGAGTTTGATTAGGCTGTGATGATTATGGGCTGTTGGAACGAAGGTTTATGTTTGATTATGATGATTATAGATGTGATGATTAGGAGGTGAATGATGTTTAGGTTGTTTTAGGAGTAATGTTATAGTTGATAGGTTGTGGTAATGTTATAGTTGAGGCAGTGAGAATTGGTAATGGAATAGGTTGTGTTATGGATTGCATGGAATGTTTATTGATTGATGAATTGATTGAATATATGTTAATGTGGAATGTGTTTTATGGTTAATGTACGTTGTCGTCGTATGATTAATGTGGATTTGCTGTTTTCTGTGATGTTTGCATTGTTGGTGAATATGGCATTTTTTATGTTAAATTTATGTGGTTTATATATGTTGTGTAGAATTTATAGTGTGGTATTTATAATTCTTTATGGTGATTTTTATAGTAGGCATCATGAATATCTTGAAGAAAAAGACGGGATCTAAGGGACAAGGGTCTAGCGCCGACAATTAGGAGGCCACCTCTATTCACAACAACCCTCGCACTACATTTCACAGCCCTTTGAACTCTCGGCAATCTCAACTACTTGATCATCCACGACCGCAAAATATTGTGGCCCCCCACCGCATACCACAAAGCACGAGGCAGCTTTGGCCCCAAGACCACTCCCCCATGCCCTCACCGGCTAGCTCTATGGCTCCAGGTCCTTCGGGTGTCCGTATGTCTCACATTAACCGGCCAGTGCCTTCTCCCTCTCCAGCTCCAGCTCCTTCTACCTCTCTTGCTGGTGCTTCAGGTAGCTCATCGTCGGGAGGACAAATGTCACCGCCGTACCTCTTCATGCCCCAGAGCGTACCTGCCATACCTGGCTTCGATGAGCAGGGAGTGCCTCTTCCAAGATAGCTTAGTTATCTTACCCCACAACAAGCATATGTCTATATGCCATTTGATACACCTCTTGTTAGTGACAAGGTAACAAACACATCAGCGTCAGAATCAAGTAAATATTAAATACCTTGGTTATTTAATTTATAACTTATTAATAATTTATATATTAAATTAGGTGCTTATGTTTTAATCTTTTTTCTTTGTTTTATGTGACAAACACCACCAGCAACAAAAAAAGGATTAGAGGCCAAGTCACCGGCAAGGGTCTTGACAAGCATCTCAAGATGCACGGGCCAGTGGTCATAGAGACGATAGAGGATGGAGCGGTGAAGTTGGGGGGAAAGACGAGGTTCTACAAAGGCCAAGTAGGATGTGTCATACGAAACAAAGTCTATTTTCTGTGGGGAGAGTGGTCCTCGGTGCCACAATGTGTGAAGGACATGGTGAACAATGCTATGTTAGTGAGTTAGTTAGATATTCACTATGTATGTCTACCCTTATTAATTTTAAGTCCTAATAAATAAATAAATATATATATATATATGACCATTGCATGTGTGGTTTGTTGTTCCAGAGCACCTTAAATCCACGTGAGCAAATGACACTCAAGAAGAAAGGTGGTGGAAGTTATATTTTATATATTGAGTTATATTTTGTTGATCATATATTGTCACTTTCTAACATTTGTGTTGCATATATAGGTATAAGGAGTGGAAAAATGAGCTCCATAGACACTGGAAGACGCATGGCAACGACCGTTTGTAGCGAGTTTATGTATAGGAAGTATGAGGGGCAGTGGATTCTAGTCCACTTCAACAACCCAGAATATGAGGTATGTGACATCATATTTGTGTTTACTTGTATCTTATTTGGCGAAATTAGTTTCCTAATATTTTTTTAATATATGTTTATCCAACAAGGCCATTTGTGGAATAAACGCAGTGAACCGGGCGTACAACATGAGTAACCATCATGCCGGGTCTAGACCGTTTGCGAGTTAGATGGAGGAGGCGACAAAACAAAGTGAAGTTAACCCATATATGTTTACGTACGAGAAAGTGTATCCTCAGTCCACCGAAGATATTGTAAATCGTATGCGCTTATAACTTAACATATTTGCTTATATATGTATTTTCTCTAACTTTTTTTTATATATGTTTACTAATATAATTTTTTCTTGTCAATTAGGCGAGATTGAGGGAAGAGACTGAAGTGATGTTGACTCAGATGGTGAGGGAGCAATGACCAAAGACGCGAGATGAGGACCTCCCTCAGGCCGTCTCTTAGATTGATCAATCTGATGTGACGGTAGAGGCGAGGATCATGGGTCACACTTTCCCACCATGAGGGAACAATTACTATTGTAGGGGTCTAAGACAGTAAGGCGATGGTTTCTTGAAGAACACTCCCGGTTTCTCACTTAAGTCAACATCTCTTGAGGCTACTCAGCTACATGAGCAACTTCAGAGGCAGACGATGGAGCATCAGAGACAGATGGAAGCGATGGAGCAGGCGAGATTAGCACGGATGAATTACTGGTTTAAGGCATTTTCTGCACAACTTCAGGCGTAAGGACTCCTGCCCCCAACTCCGTTGCCATCAATCCAGCTCCATTTTGAAGCTCCACAGCCGCGGGAGGATCCGCAAGATGGTGGTAGTACCCCATCTATTTTCTAGGACATATATTTGAATAATAATTAGTTTAGGTGTTATGTGGGTTTAGTTTGAACACTTAAATTAGTTTAAGTGCTAAGTTTAAAATGTACATACGCTTAAGTTTCATTAATTTGTGTTTGTTGGTGAATATGTGTTTTGTTTTCATTTTATGTGTTGTTGGCAAGTGTAGAATTGGCAGGTTCTAGGAATAGAAATCTAGAATCTGCAGTTTTTTTTCTTTCAAAAATCAGCAACCTTAGCCGACGACAATAGTCAAATTCGCCGGCTAAAGTGCAGACTTAAGCTGACGAGTTTCATACTTAAGCCAACAAGTTTCATACGTACGCCGACGATGAGCAAAAACTTTAGCCGACGAAAATCTTTACCAGTCATCGGCTAAAGTCCAGTTTGGGTCAACCATTTTGACCTGAGGGCAAGTTTTGGCCGACGACATTTCGTCGGCAAAAGTGTACAAAGTCGTCAGTTAAAGTTCAAATTTTGTGCCGATGACTAATTTTGTCGTCTGCTAAAGTCCACACTTAAACTGACAACTGCTACTATTGTCGTCTGCTAAAATATGACTGACGACCTTTAGCCGACGACACTACAGCCAACAAACGTTCGTCGGTTTTTACTTTAGCCAACAAAAATGTCTAACAGGTCGACAAATTTTTTTAGTCGACTAAAATATTTTTTCTGGTAGTTGTTGCAGGAGAAAGTAGAATAGACAGAAAGTTATGTTCTTCTCATTGATAGAAGGCCTTAAATATAGGCTGATACAATCAGTTACAATCATAATCCCGATATAACAGAGATTCTCTGAATCTATCTAATCAATAACCGTATCTAACTAGGACAAGACACACACCGGAATTAATGGGAATAAATCTCCTTAAACACTCCCCCTTGTGTCGATGGCTAAAAGAATGATGCATGACTTGTTGTCTCATTAAAAACCTCGTCAAGCAAACAAAAACCTCATGGGTAAAACAAAAGCTTGATCTAAGGAAAAAGAGTACAAAGCACCAACTACTAAAACTACTACATGTGAGGTAGACTCCCCCTGATGTCTACAAAAATATAATTCCCCCTGACTGTAAACTCAGTCTAGAAGTTCTGATAACCTGCGCATACCAATGCTTCTCACATGTTTCACAAAAGTAGATTTAGGAAGTGACTTGGTAAACAAGTCTGCAGCAATATAAACAGAACCTATCTGGCTCACATGAATATTCAACAGCTATTGTTGTTGCTGATTAAAGAAAAACTTCGGCGATATATGTTTTGTATTGTCACCCTTAATTAAACCCAGCTTCATTTGTTCAATGCATGCAGCATTATCTTCAAAGATGCAAGTAGGATTAATAACAGTAGATTTCAATCCACTAGAGCCTCGAATGTGACCAATGATTGACCTAAGCCAAACACATTCCATAACTGCTTCATGCAAAGCAATTATCTCGGAATGATTTGAGGAAGTAGCAACAAGGGTTTGTTTTGTTGATCTCCAAAAGATCGACGTGTTTCCCATAGTGAAAACATAACAGGTCTGTGAACGACCTTTGTGTGGGTCAGAGAGGTGTCGAGCATCAGCAAATCCAACCAACACATCAACCGGTGTTTTGGAATAGGGGACAACATGAAAACCTTTTGAAACAGGACCAATTTTCGACGGGTCGAGAAAATCCCTCGACTGGTCGATGAAGTGACTCTGGTCCATCCAGGGTGCGGGGTTCGATGGGTCGAAATCCCCAGAATTTGTCTCAACTTTCTCTTTTCCGAGAATCTCATGCTTTTCTCTATATTCTTTGTAAGGGAAGAATAAACCCATATCAATGGAACCTTTCAAGTATCTAAAGACTTGTTTCACTCCGTTCCAATGACGTTGCGTTGATGCAGAGTTAAATCTTGCCAACAAGTTCACTGAGAATGTAATATCTGAACGTGTGCACTGAGCTAAATACAACAAAGCTCCAATAGCACTAAGATATGGAATTTCAGCTCCCAAGATCTCCTCATCATCATCTAATGGACGAAACGGATCTTTCTTGGGGTCCAGACTGTGTACAACCATTGGTGTGCTGACAGGGTGTGCTTTGTCCATATTGAATTTTCTGAGCATCTTTTGGACATAAGTAGACTGGTGAATAAGAATTCCACCAACACGATGTTCTAGCTCTAATCCGAGGCAAAATCGAGTCCTACCAAGGTCTTTCATCTCAAATTCAGATTTCAAGTAGCAAATAGTCTCATTAATCTCTTCAAGAGTTCCAATGATATTCATCATCAACATAGACAGCTACTATAGCAAATCCTGAACTTGTTCTTTTAATAAACACGCAAGGGCATAAATCATCATTCTTATATCTCTTCACAATTAAGTAGTCACTGAGGCGTGTATACCACATCCTACCGGATTGCTTCAATCCATACAGTGAACGTCTCAATTTTATAACATGAGCACTCCATGGTCTAGAGTTACTTGATTTGGGTATAGCAATGTCATCTGGCACTCTCATGTATATCTCTGAATCAAGATCCCCATAGAGATATGTAGTAACCACATCCATCAGCTGCATACTAAGCTTTTCAGACACTACCAAGCTTATCAGGTAGCGGAAGGTGATGATGTCCATAACTGGATAATACGTCTCCTCTTAATCAATTTCAGGGCGTTGAGAGAAACCATGCGCTACAAGTCTAGCTTTATAACGCAAGATCTCATTCTTCTCATTACGCTTTTGAACAAAGACCCATTTATGTCCAACTGGCTTAACATTCGGTGGGCATAGCACAACCGAACCGAAAACTTGCCTTTTATTCAGAGAGTCTAGTTCAGCTTGGATTGCTTCCTTCCATTTCGGCCGATCTGCTCTACGTTGACATTCATCAATTGAGCGGGGTTCCACTTCATCGTCATCAATAATCTCTTGAGCGACGGAATAAGCAAACAAATCATCAACTAACATGGAAGATCTATCCATAAGAACATGCGCATTATTTGTTCTAAGTGAGATTTCTGAGTTCTCTGATATCACAAAAGGTTCTGAAGCGTCCCCCAGAGATGCCAATTGTGATTCAAGGACATAACTATAATCAGAGACAATCTCATGTGAAGGATTCACAACGTTGATGATAAGTGGATCTTTTGGTGCCTTGATGGCCTGCCTTTTAACCGGCGGCTCATCTGTGGATTTTCTTGGTCTCCCCTTCTTTCTGGTGGGAGCCGAGGTCGAAGCAACACCATCCACATGAGCAGAAGGAACCCCTCATTGCCCAGTGTTACTAATAACAAATTCATTTTTCGAGATTTCCAACATTGCAGGAACATCAGCAGCATGTATATTTGATCTTGTCACTTTTGCGATATCAGCAAATGAATTAGGCACGGAGTCTGCCACTTGCTGAAGATCGAGTATCCTACGCACTTCCATCTCACTCTGAGATGTGCGCGGATCATGATGAAACACAGTGGGATCAAACCACGTCAATTCCTGACGTTGAACTGGAATAGAACTATTCATATCTCCCTCTAACGGCGGGAAATATATCTCATCATATTGATAATCTGCAAATCTAGCAGTAAAAAGATCTCTTGTCGAAGATTCAAGATAGCGGATTATCTTGGGTGATTCAAAACCAACATAAATTCTCAATCTTCGTTGAGGACCCATCTTAGTACGCTGTGGAGGCGCAATAGGCACATAGACCGCGCAACCAAAAATACGTAAATGTGAAATGTCAGACTTATATCCAGTTACCAACTAGTACGCATTGAATGGTTGACGGGCAACAAGTCTAAAACAAAGGAGCATTGCTGTATGTAACACTGCATAGCTCCAAGCAGAGACCGGTAAATTTGTATGCATTACCAAAGCTCTGGACATAAGCTGTAACCGCTTGATATGAGCTTCTGCTAAACCATTCTGAGAATGGACGTGAGGAACGGGATGTTCAACATCAATCCCAAGAGACATGCAGTAATCATCAAAAGATTTTGATGTAAACTCTCCTACATTATCCAATCGAATATACTTGATTGGATGGTCCGGGTAGTGAGCTCGGAGCTTAATGATTTGAGCTAGGAGTTTTGCAAACGCAGCATTCCTTGTGGATAGCAAAGCAACGTGTGACCAACGCGTTGATGCATCTATCAAAACCATGAAATATTTAAATGGTCTGCACTCAGGTTTGATAGGTCCACAAATATCACCTTGGATCCTTTGTAGGAATGGAATATTTTCATTGTTATCAACAGCAAAAGAAGGTCGAGCTATCAATTTTGCTAAAGAACAAGCTTTGCAGAACGAGTGATGCGCATCAGAGATGGCAACATAAAAATCCGGTGGGATAACGCAAAATGTCTCAACAGTATGTTGTTGGGAAGGTGCTATACTTGTCGTGGAGACCAAGTTAGGATTGAGATTGGTAGTCTCATCCTCACCATCTAAACCGATGGAAATAGGTAATCCCACATGTTTCTTGGCTCTAAAGAACGGATGACCATGAGTATTTTTTTAAGATTTTGATCATCATATCACGACCTGGATGTCCCAGTCGTACATCCCAAAACTTATATGAATCAGAATCACACGTCACGACATTGGATTCAATGATCCGAACTGTGGTTAAATAAAAACCGCTACGAATTGCCGGAAACTTCTCTAGAATGTGCTTGCGGCCACATTCAATAGAGGTTATACACAAAATTTCTTTTCCATTCTCACAATAGGTTTCCAAGTGAAATCCGTAGGCACGAATATCCTTGAAATTTAGCAAGGTTCGATTGACCTTTGGGGCATATAAGGTATCAGTGATATATAATTTTATACCATGGGGCAGCAGAAACTCTGCACTACCACGCCCCTGAATAACGATCACTGCACCAATCATGGTTGTCACTGAAGATTTGTATGGGAAAAGATCCACAAACAATTGCCTATTCCGCATAATGGTATGAGTAGTACCACTATCTGTTAGACACTCAATTTCGCCTTGATACATCTACAAAATCAATGTAAACAAGTGAGTCTTTGTAGCAAAGATGAGGCGCACACTTTAAGTATGTACTCAAATATTTGAGAAGGGTGTGACCCTTGTTGAGTGCTGATATGGCATGGCATAAACCGATGTAATGACAACATCTGATGTTGAAATTTTTCGATGTTTTCAAATAAAACCGACGTATAAATAACATCATAAGCCAATGAAACAGATGAAAAACTCATCTAAAAACATCACATTCAGATTGGATTTTCGACGGGTCGAGGAAAGGCCTCGACCTGTCGAGAAAACCCAAAATACCGAACACCAAATTTCGACCAGTCGAGAAAAACTTTTAACAGGTCGAGAATGGACCAAAGCATCGACCGGTCGAAAATTGTTCTGTTCAATTTCTCGACGGGTCGAATTTGGACCAAAGTCAAACAGAAGCATGGCATAGACCGGTCGAAAATTGTTTAGTTCAATTTTTCGACGGGTCGAATTTGAGCCATTTTCAGACAAAAGTGAAGCATCGACCGGTCGAAAATTGTTTAGTTCAATTTTTCGACGGGTCGAAGCTACTCTGTGCACTGCTTCAAAGAAGTTTTTCTACTTTTTTCTTTTTTTTTCTTTTTCAGAGTGGTATCTTGGCTTTGCCTTTTGCCATATGTGTAAATATCGAACCATACATAAGAATCATATGGAATAGAACATTCTTAAACATTTTCATATACCGAAAATAGATAAACATTCATTGCCAACAAAAATTACATCATAGATGTGTTCTTATTAGTAAAACAAAGACAAATGTCTTAAAAGTTCTTGACCAAAAAGTAAGTCAAAAACAGACTAAAACTTGAAGGATTACAGAGACAACTGCCTTTTACATAGGCTTAATCAAAATCCGGGGTAGCAAGTTCTTTCCCCTTGTCATCTGCTAGAACTAGGTTGGTATCAACCTCCATCTCATATTCTCCAGTATAATTCGACTCTTGAGCCAAATATTGTTTGTGCTTCTTGTATATATTCTGGATTTCTCTACTAGCATGGCACTGTTTGTGCATATGCCTAGCAAAGCCACACTTGAAACAACCAAGTTTGCCAGATTGTTGATACCGTTGATCATCAGGAACCGAACCAGACTGGTTCTTTAGAGGAGGGGGGTTTTGATCTCTATGTCAATTCATGTTTTGGCTGCGGCCTTGGCCACGCCCACGCCCCCCTCTTCCCCCACGTGGAGCATGTCCACCACGATTACAAGGTTCTATACGAGCAACCTTCTTATCTTTTCGAGGTTTTCCTCCCGTATTATAACTCTCAGGCTTTTTGGTACCAGCCGTTCTTGAGTTATTATTCAAGATGATCTCATGATGCTTCTCTTTACTCGTAAGACTGTTAATGAGATCACTAAATTCGGTAATCCTCCCTTACTCGTACTCAATCCGGTACTGATGAGCTAGAAGACTCATAGATGTGGGAAAGGTTTGTAACGCCTTCTCAATCATGTCTTCCTCAGATTTTTCCACACCACAAAAGCTTAGTTCAGACTATAGATCGAGCATAGCTTGGTTAAAAGCGTTGATCTTTGGGAAATCCACCATTCTGGTGTTGTTCTATTTCGCAGTCAACTCAGGAAGCTGTGCATTATGCACATTATTGAACCGCTTTTTTAGAACATCCCACAAAACCATGGGATCTGTCTTGTTCAAGTAATGCTTCTTCAGAGATGGGTGAATATGACGCCTCAAAAATATAAGGGCTTGAGCTTTTGTCTCTTCAGTAGGTGGGAGGAGGTTTGTTCCAGGCCCAGTAGGTTTGATGGTGTTGGTTAGTCTCTTTCCGATGAATGTGTTCTCTACATCAGAGATCCAACGATGGTACTCCTTGCCTTCAAGGTCAAGGATCTCGAATTCCGTCCTTGTAGGCTCGTTCAAACTCATCTATAAAAACACACAGAGATGTTTTATTAAAAACGATCGAGTACTACGATCACAAAACTTTCAAGTTTAATTGAATAAGAACGTGATCCATGATGCATGGTCACAAAATCGATTGTAAAACGGTGGCCAGTAAAAACCACACCACCCGGGATCGTGACACAACAGTCACATAGAATCGATTTCCCTTTTCTTTTCTTTTCTTTTCTTTTCTTTTCTTTTCTTTTCTTTTCTTTTCTTTTCTTTTCTTTTCTTTTCCAAACCGTGACTCCCCCAGAACCGTCACGTATACTCTATGGATATATGTCCATAGGAGCTAGAGAATAAACATGTAATAATCACAACTCATATTGCAGTTATCATCAACTTAGATCTAGAGTTTTGCGGTAAGTAAGTATGCTAGATCTAGAGATTGACGGTTTAGAAAAGTTTACCTCGATGGGTGTTATGCTCGGTATGACTGCTACTCTTGATGAAGAAGAAGTTCTTCTGAAACGATTTCTTGGAAGTCGTGCAATCTTGTCAACTTTTTGAAATTTCTTGGAATTTGTTGAAGACGAAAAGGAGAGGCCGACGGTGATTGGCGGCGGCGGCAGTGGTTTCTCCTAGTTTATGGTTTTTCTATTAACTCTGAGAGTCGTGCTGATAACGTGTTGCAGAAGAAAGTAGAATAGACAGAAAGTTATGTTCTTCTCATTGATAGAATGCCTTAAATATAGGCTGATACAATCAGTTACAATCACAATCCCGATATAACAGGGATTCTCTGTATCTATCTAATCAATAACCGTTTCTAACTAGGACAAGACACACACCGAGATTAATGGGAATAAATCTCCTTAAACAGTAGTGTTAATATATCTTCTCTAATTTATGTCCCGCTTTGATCAAGATGAAATATATCATTTTACCATATGTCTATCGACGTAGATACAACTAGCTAGCTAGCTAGCTAGGGTAACTCGAAATTTAACCTGCACTTGAAGAATGAGATAGAAGAGCTATGAGACTTACAGCACAGAATCCATAGTTCTTCTCCGGGTGGCCTAAGAATCGGAACAGGATGTGGCACGGGCTGATAATTATAAAGAGGAAACTTTCCGTTTTTAACTGTGTACTGCACTGTGGTTTCGAAGCCAAACATCTCAACAGCCTTCCATGCATCTCTGAAACCTTGGCCATAAACTTTATCTTCCCACTTCTCAATCACTCTTAATGTATGCATTTTCAACTTCATTGCGTATTGAGCTCAATCTTTGGTTTTGTACCAGGAGTCAAAACCAGTACTACCAGAACAAAACCATTCTAACCATTTATAGTTCATTACTTGGCAGATACCTTCTTCAACTCTTCTTTCCCACTTCCATGGCATGGTTTACAACCTGCATGTTAGACATATAGATATATTAATTAGATATAAACACACACAGAGGATACACATACACACACACAAGAGCCGAACATACAAATCACCCGTCACAATTTCAAGAACTGCGTACATGCAGTTTAGAACCTAATCAAATTCGATTCATTTTTGTGCTTATATATGTTCAATAATTAAAAATATATATTGCACTTGATCAGATGATTAACCATAGAAATAGATGATATAAATAAAACAAATAACCAGATTCAAACCTTGGAGTTTCAACCATGCATGCATCATGTCATGTGCTAAAACTCCTCCCACGGCAATACCGTATGCAAACAAATCGAATCAATTCAAGATCGAAGGCAGGAAAATATGTGATCTTGGGGGGAATTAGCCTAGGAATTTGTAAATTTATATTAGAAAAGGTACTGGAGAGTGGAGAAGAAGAAGGAAAAATCGTCCTCTGGTAGACCACACAAGACTTGAATTCTTAATTTACCGGCCAGACATGCTGCTAAATCTTGCAGCGGTGAATAGTCCTTGTTCTGTTAAAAACCCAAACGAGTTAATTAACTTTTACTCAAAAGTCTCAAATATACTAATGTACACTCTTCTTCTTCTTTTTTTCGAATTCTAAAGAGTGACCGGGACTAACTCATCAACGCCCTGCCACAAAGAATTACTTGACAGTTGACTTTGTTACTACCAACTTGATCAAGGACTTCTTACCCGTTCGGTTCCATATATGGTCAAACCGAGACATCTTCTCCCAACATATATCCTTGCAGAATATTAGCATCTGAATATCTGATTATTGTGATTAAGCATATGTGGTGAACAAATAACTTTTTAAACTTAATTTGTTTGTTGATTACGTACCGTCCTTGGTTCTGCCCATCTGATTTCCATCGACGAGTAAAATAGGAATTATGTCTCGATCCACCGTCATATTATAACTTCCATAGAACGTATGCACGTTTTCAATAACTGGTTTGAAATCATTTAAATTCTCGATAGCAATAGAATAGCAATTTGGACAACTCATTAGACCATCGATACACCAAGATTCATATATTCTTTCTCCCCAGCTCGCTGCAGTAGGTAACAAATTAACTGTGTGTGTAACAACGAACTCCCACAAACAATATGCAAATATGTTAGCTAGCTAGGATACTAATTATATATAGCTGACATTTAAAGAAATGTTTGTTTATGTATATTACGATTTGAAATTGTCTTTCCACAAACCTTGAATTCATGACAAGTGGTGCACCGCCGGTACTGGTATCCCCGAGTTAGATCAGAGTATTGTCACCAAAATTCATCATGAACCAATGTTTTGTCAAATCAAAGGAGACAACCAACGAAAATAAAAGTAGTCAACTCGAAGCAAAAGGAGTTGATCGACTTTGATTTAAACTTGAAAGATTGGGTATAAACTACAAGCTTGGAAGCTCAGAAACCCTAGCTAATTCATGAAGAAGAAAAAAACTTAACTTTTGTACGTAAACCCTAGTTCATGTCTTCACGATCATGAAAAGAAACTTAGCTTTCATCTCTTGGCGCTTGTTAAGTACGTTGTGCCTCAGAAGAAACAACATATTCTCATTTTTCTACGTATACGTACTAATCTAATTTCCGAAGTTTCAAAGTGAATTGATGGCTTCTAAGTTATGTGTGTTTGTAGAAGAATATATACACATGGAGGTAAAGAGATCGCGTGTGTGTATTAAGAATGTTTAAGTACTTACAGAATAATGGTGTTTAATTACTATCGTATAAGGTATCCATATTCTGGATCTCTCCGCCGCTGAAGATAGCTATATATTGTCTATTGAAGTTGGTACTGCAGCAGCGAGTGATTCTATTCGATCGGTAACTATATACAGACTGTATAACTAAAATATTCGCGTCTGCTAGGGGTCTTTAATTCATACAGTAGTTTTGGTCCAGGATTTAGTGAATATATGTATGAGCTGTAGCTATGGGATACAGAATTCAGGTTCGCAATCACACCGGCCAGTAGTCCCAGTACTACGGAGTATAAGGCTGCTCCTGGTTTGGGGGTTGTGATCTCCCTTCCTACGGAGTGCGGAGTATAAGATTTTTAGAATGCGTCTTCAGCGCATACTTTGAAAGCAATAGGAACTCGATTGCACAGAAGTTTGTTTCCCCACTAGGTGTAGGGAATTCCCCTTCTTTGGGCTGAGCTTGGGCAGTATGCCTGAGCTTGTGCCCCTGGAGTGGTTTGAGCTCAACTTGAATGGCCCGCTTAGAGTAGTTCTCTTTCCAAGCTATAAGTAATATTTAGTAGGGCCGGTCACAAATCTCGCAAATACCGAACCCGACTCAATCCCGTCTCGATGAAAATTAAAATTTTCACTATTATGTTCTGTCCAACCCGTCCCCTTTTTTAGGGACAGGACTGAGTCTTGATTTTGAAAACCCAATAAACCCGTTTCGTTCCACATAATATATTTTTTCTATTTTATTATTTATTTTATTAAGAGTTAACATATTAAATTATCAAACAATTAACCATATTCAACCAAAAAAGGATATTAATCTACAATGATCAAATTATCACACTGGTTGTATTATGAACTAAATGTATCGATTATACATGATATAAAAATGCTTGTAGTTTTACTGTTTTTAATCCAACATTAAGCAAAACGGTGTTACTTAGTGTAGTTGTAGACTTGTATGTCCTATCAAACTATGTTCATCTTATATTGAACCCAAAATTTGGTCCGTCTCGACCCATTCAAGGTTTTATTGTTAAATATTGGGCTCGAAATTAGACTCATCATGTCCCGTCCCATTTCGTTTCGTCTAGTCCCGCCCTATGCCCAGCCCTAATATTTTGATCCAAATTCATGGATCGGAACCATTCATGTGTGCATCGCAGGGGTGTTTTCCATTCATGTGTGGTTCGTATTTTTTTTTTCTCTTGAGATAGTCCATCAAATTTGTTAATATGTGATAATAATAATAATAACAATAATAATACAGAATTTCATCAAATTGTTCGGCCTGATAACGTGAAATTCCTAGTGCATCATTACACTAAAACAATAATTCAAGCCCAAAACCTAGACTACAGAACCAAAGTAGCACGAGGCCTGTCAAAACTCAATGTGTACAATTTTTTAATTAGCTAGGCACCATCTCTACTGAGCTGCGCTACGCCACATTCCTCTGCATCCATATCAACCGGAAGCATAACCAACATTTTCTTTGGTGATTCCTTCTTGGTAACGGCATGGTCAGACTAAGCCTGGACTGAACCTTCTTCTTCTTTTATCGGCGACGTTGTCCTCATTTTCCTACTAATGTGTTAGGAAGCACCTCAACAGGCCCAGAAACGTACATTCCCCTAGCCCAGTCGATTGAGGGGTATCTTCACCCGATTACACAAGACCTGCCACTAGCCCAGAGAACCCAGCTGACAGCCCTAGAAGACATAACCGTAACACATGTTCGCGGCTCCACATCTTGCATGAGCAGACCAAATGGTCTTAAGACTGGTATTTGACCCTGAGGTCCACCTGCAAAACAATAATTGGGTCAGTGGGATGCCCACCATATAGGGGATTATCCTGCATGATTGCCACTTGTTCCATGCGAAGCGCCCGAGACTCTTCCAACACTTCCTCCACCTACATCTGCATTTTCAATGTATCATGCCCATCTCCAACGACCGAAGACGGTGGCTGCGAAATCGCCTCCTCCCTCTGACCACTCACTGGGTGCGTTGCTCCGTAGCAGTGCACCAATCTAAAAAATCAATCATAGAAAAAGATCATCCCCCTCCATATTGGTCCCAAAAATCTACACTTAATGTTTCCGTACCACCAAACTCGGTGGTGATCTCAATACTCCTCGCACCAAACCCGAATCCCAACGGGGACCTAAAGCCGCACTAACCTTGCAACCCGAAACCAAACCAGAAACTCTCTCTACTCCCTTTTCACCTGAGTGCCTCTCCTCACCCGGAGCCAAACAACCTTCAACCCCATGCACAAAAAAAGCACACTCAGACAAAAACTCTTAATCTTCTGATAATCCAAGACTACATCCATAAAATATGTAGCAGAGAATCGAAATTTTATTCTTACCCTACCACTAAAGAGCGACAAAAATCGAGCTCCTCCCGAATCTTCATATTTGAATGGTACAAAAACATGTGCTGATCATATTCTTTGTAAACTACTAATGCATTCCCGATCCGTCGGCACCATTTCTTCTGAAGAGCACCAATAAAAAAAATGGCTCGAGACTGGCTGCATAACCACCTAGGCACAGCCAACCGCTGCAGGTATATCCATAGGATATGACATCCCATCGAATGCTTTAACCATAATAGTGCGTAGCCGATTGGAAGTGCCATGAGCTAGTTAAAATTGAATGGTGTCGATCCATCAATGACTTGAATTTGCACACAAACCTATCCTCTGACACTCCCGTGAAGCCAATAATTCCCAATTCGGTGACATCGCTCCATAGCCTAATCATTTGGAGTTTGGGGAGTTTGAAGGATTGAACCTTCTCCACAACCAATGGGTCAATCAAGTGGATATGTGCAACCTCCTACACCCACTCATCTCCTTCTCATCAGCTGATAAGGTCAAATTGAACTCACCAAATGACATCTCTAACTGCTGCGGTTCCAAAACTTCTTCATCGGGCGGGACAACATCGTCCCCCTTCACCAAAAACTGACATGCAAAGATATGAGGGGATCGGAAAAGAAACGATGAGAGGAGCAAGGATCTAACCTCAAAAATGGAATCAATGTTGAAATTAGGGAGATCGGATCGATATGGTATAGTGAGCGGCTAGGGTTTGCAAGAGAAGTAAAGAGAGAGTTTTAACCGAGAGAAAGTTGTCTTTCCATATGGATGCTTCGAATCCAAGTTATTGTACGTCCTTTCGTAGGGTGTTTCCTAGTGCAAGTTTTATTTTCATAATTTTATTAATAGAAAATTACATGTAAGGTCAATTAGAGATTCTATTTCACACATAAAGTTATTTATATTTTTTATCCTAATTAAGGTCAATTTTTTTATCCATATTTTCTGTCTTTCCAATTTTGCCTATTTATATTAATTTTTCTTTCTTCGTCTCCTTCAAAATTTCATAGAGAGAGAGAGAGAGAGAGAGAGAGAGAGAGAGAGAGAGAGAAATAATGGGGGACTATTATTCTGTAACACAATGTACTACTATTCTGTAACATAATATACAACTGTTATCTCTAGTAAGCACTACTCCTAAACATTCAGGGTACTACTTCAAAATATGGTAAGTACTACTGTTCTGTAACATAATGTACTATTGCTGTCTCTAGTAAGCACTACTCCAAAATATTCAGGGTACTACTTCAAAACATGGTAAGTACTACTGTTCTGTAACACAATGTACTACATCAAACCCTAACAACATGGTACTACATTAGACCCTAACAGAACAAAAAGCAGTATACTACTACTTAGACTTTGATGCTTTCGGTTGCCTTCTTCCTATTCTGTAGTCGAACTGAGCGTCCTGGTTCGTCATCTTCCTCTTTTTTCCCTTCACACCTTTGACCAACGAAGATGGTGAATTCCCTATACCTTTTTCGACTACAGCAGCATCCTTCTGGGACCTCAGTTGGCGTTTCACCGGTTCTTCCAGCATATCATGTCTTTTTTTTGACCTCAACTCATGTCTGGCATCGATAGGTTCTATCACCCTATCGTGTTTCCTTTTCGACTTGAATTCATGTCCTGATCACTATCGGTGTTGCCATGCATGTCATCACCATTATTATAAGAAAAAAAATCAGTTTTTAGAAAAAAACTAAAGCATAGCAATTTATTTACACTACTACAAACTACCATACACACTATCACAGATTAACATAGATACTACTACGTAACAACTAAAGAACACCAATCTGTATACACTATTACAGAATAACATACACATTACCACAAACTAACGTAGAGTCGTAGACACTACTGTGTAACAACCAAAGCATACCAATCTGTATACATTACTACATACTAACATACATATTACCACAAACTAATGTAGACACTACTGCGTAACAACCAAATGGACCATCAAAACACTACTTTAGACCACCATATACATTACTAACATCAACACATCTAACATACTACTCACCACAAACTAACATACTACTCTCCACAAACTTAAACACTACTTCCGACAACAATAGACACTACTGAAATCAATACATCTAACATACTACTCACTTTAAACTTAAACACTACTCCAAACAACAATAGACACTGCTGAAATCTAACATAGTTGTACTTAATTAATTAATGACAAAGGAAAGAGGTATTGTGGATAACATATATAACCACATCTAACACACTACATACGACTCACATCATACAAACTACTGTCTTCTAACAAAAACATTACTACATACTACTCACATCTAACACACTACATATTACTCATATCATACACATTATTGTCTTCTAACATCAATACTACTACATATCACACTACATCCTACTACAGACCATCATACATACTACTCACATCATACACACTACTGTCTTCTAACATCAATACTACTACAGACCACACTATATACTACTACAGACCACACTAAATCTTTTACCTATATGTGCTATGATTTCTGGCTGCGGGATGCGCTTTTTGCAGAGGCTAGGGTTTGTAGCTGCGGGAGGTGCCATTGTTTGTAGCTGCGGAAGAGGCAAAACTAGTTAGACAGAATCAGATGAGAGAGAGAATTAGGAGAGAGAGAGAGAGAGAGAGAGAGAGAGAGATTTACCGGTCAAAATTGGGAATAAGGTGGAGACGAGTGTCGGCGAGCTTGGCAGTGACGGCGTGGAGAGACGACGAGAGGAGAGTGAGACTGTTGTGAGTCTAGGAGGAGACGAGCAGAGGAGAAGTCGCGTCACTCGACGACGAGTTCGGTGGAGAGAGGAGAGCGGTGGAGAGAGGAGAGCGGTGGAGAGAGTATGGCGACAGGAGAGAGAGCTCTGCTAGGGTTTCGGTGATTTTGGGGTTGATTTTGGTTTCTGGTATGTGAGTGTGAGTGTGTGTGTGTGTGAGAGAGAGAGAGAGAGAGAGACGAGCGTTTATATGATGACATTAGCGTAAATAGTTTGAACGAGAAGTTTTTAAAAAAAATCAAGTGATCTGATTTGGGAAAGAAATATTTGGTGACCTTATACATAAATAATCTTATGTCACTACCAGAAATTGAGACATTACCGGCGAACTACCGTCGCCGGCCTTGTCTTTTTTTTCGCCGGAATTGTCATTACCGGCGACTTGCAATGACCTCGCCGAAAAATTCCCGCCGGTGTTAACATTGCCGGCGACGCCGTCGCCGGCAATGGCAGCGCCGCCGTGGCCAGAATGTGAGACATTGCCGGCGACTGAGGTCCATGTCGCCGGCAATGTGTGGAAAAATTTTGAAAAAAAAACGCAGTTCTGGATTGGGCCCAATTCCAGAACTTGCATTGAAAGACATAAACCGTACAATCATACAAGTTCAACAGTACACATAAATGTCCAACGTACAGTACAAATAGCAACGACGATACGAAAATTAACTACAACTACATGTCAGGGTCGAGGAACTTGCGGGTCAGGGTCGAAGTAATCCATGTACTCATTTGAATTCCGGTGGCTACCTTGGTCTTGCTCTGGTGTTGACTGGTGCGGTGGTGGTGGTGGATAGCTATGGAAGGGAGGGACCGGGACCGGGGGAGGTGTGGGGAACGGTTGTCCGGTAGCCTGAGCCTCGTACATCGTCCGCATCCATGTGTACATCTGAGCCTGCATCTGTGTCTGCTGCTGGACCATGTTTTGGTACTCGGCCATCTGCCTCTTTTACTCCTCCAACTCCCTCTGCGTCCTATGAAGCTCCGCTGCGAGGTTACGACTAGAAGATGAACTTCTTGACCCGGTAGAGTATTGTGAAGTGGTTTTCAATACTCCTTCGCCCGCCGAGCCCATTCCCCTACAGTAGTAGGTATTCTTTCCAGTCCCGCATGCTTTGGCCATGATCTGAGCCGCTATCGGGGGATCAAGCGGATCGATCTGAGAGGCATACTGGGTGACTTCTTTCTCAGAGCAGTCAGGATGGTTAGTCCGAGCTATACTCATGGTCACTTCTGCGGTCGCCTCCTCCACTCTCGCCTAATTGAAAAGCGAAAATGAACAACGTATTAACTAACAAAATCTATTAATATCGAAAAATAGTTTTATTAACACATGGAGAGGCGAAAGACTTACCGCTTCGTCAGGGCACTGCGGATAGAACTTCTGATGAATATACACCAAGGGGTTCACTTCTTGTTGTTGTTGCGCCTTAGTCGACCAACCTATGTAGTTGAGTGAACCTGCATGATGGGCCCTGGTGTTTTTCAATCTATTCGCCCGGTTCGTCTTTTTTTCGAAATCGCCTTGTTTGATAAACATATGGAAAAAAATTAGTAACTAACTATTTCAATCTAATACGATACATTAGGCTTGTAAGATATATTAAGGATGCATACCTTCGCCTTGGGGTGCTCGAAGTGGGCTATCAGCCACAGCCACTCGTACTCCCTAAACCGGAATTCGCTAGGGGTAGAACCTCGGCCTAGCTCCTTGTATACAGTGTAATGGGAAGAAAGCTCGTTCTTCCACTCTTTATACCTATATTAAAACAAGGAAAAAAAGTTAGAGATATTAAAACACTTGATAAACAAAAATCTAACTGGATATATATTCAAATAAGTCGAAGCACATCACCTCATATGTAGTTGATGCTCTACCCACGTGTGAATAAGAACTTCATCCACGTCAAACCACACCTGCAATATGAATATATAAAAGGTAAAATTATATATTTAAGTGGACTTAATTAATAAATGTAAAATTTACGTAATGAAAATACGATTTTACTCACACTGAGTGCATTATGCACTTGCATCTTCACGTAGATAGGCACAGATTCCCAATCTGGCCAAAGCATTGGGACCTTGTCCCACACGATCGCACCGGCCATGCAGACATATTTGCGCGTGGTGTCGAATGCCTTGATCACCTCGCCATCCTCATTGGCCCTTATGGACGTTTTCCTTCCGCCGGTGGCCTGCTCAAGTCTCTTCCCGGTGCAGGTGCCTCTAGCCCCTTTCCGTTTTCCAGTCCCATTAACGAAATTGCCTAATAATACAATGTCAACAAATTGATATCATTAATTGAACCTATCGCAAGTCTTAAGTAATAATTAAGTAATCAATCTGATGTTAAATAAAATTTACCTGCATCGTCCGTTTATTGGTTGGTGCACCTCACACTCCAAAGATACACGGGGTCAAACGGGAGGAAGTTATACGCTTCCTCCACGGTCAGGAACTCCGGTCGTCCTTCAACATAAACAGGCATCCCCCTATCATCGAATTCAGGGATGACAGGAATCTCGTCGGGTAGGAAGAGACCGGACGGCGGAGATAGACGAGGCCTGGACGATGAGGCGCCAGCACCACCATGTGCCTCAGATGATTCCTGTGAAACGGGAGTAGACACCGGGCGAATATGGGGCATTCGGATTGAGGGAGTTTCTGATGCCCCCGTTGACTGTCGCTCGTCTGAGGCTCTGCCACCGGAGGGACGTCTGCTGATTGAGCGTCTGGAGACTGAGGCTCGAGCCTCGACTTCCGGTTCCACGGCTCTTGATCGTGCAGCTTCCTCCTCAGCTCGCGCCTCTAGCAAGGCTCTCGTGCGAGCAGTCATCATTGGCCCACTGGGCGTGTTGCTAACTGCGAGCGAATAGGAAGCTTGACTACTGTTCCCTCCACTATTTCGGGAACCTCTCCGAAGCCAATTAGCCGCAAAAACCTCCTGGACACCGTAATAGTCATGGATTCGGTTCAATAACAAATCGGAACCGGAACGGTTTGGAACCGGAACAGTTAGAACCGGAACCGTTAGAAACCGGAACTGTTTGTAACCGGAACTGTTTGTAACCGAAACCGTTTGTAACATAACGGGAAAGGTTACAAACAGTTCCGGTTCCAAACGGTTCCGGTTCCAAACCGTTTCGGTTCTATAACAAATCGGAACCGGAATGGTTTGGAACCGGAACCGTTAGAAACCGGAACTGTTTGTAACCGAAAACGTTTGTAACATAACGGTTCCGGTTACAAACAGTTCCGGTTCCAAAGGGTTCCGGTTCCGCGCGGTTCCGGTTTAAAACCGTTCTGGTTCTGGTTCTAAACCGTTCCGATCCCGATTTCCACCTTCATTTATACGATTAATTAACAACTATATCACCTAAATTAACATATATACATTTTCGATGTATATATATATACATCATGCATCTTAATTAAATTTAATTTTCACATATTCATCCAAATCACAAACCCTAATTAATTTTCCACATTTTTCACACATATATATATCATGCATCTTAATTAGGTTTAATTTCCACATATATATACATCACATATTCATCCAAACCACATATATACATAATTTTCACATATATATACATCACTTAATTTTCACATACCTAAATATATATATACATTGCATATAAATTTACAACTTATCACCCTAATTTCCAACTTAGCACCCTAATTAATTTACACATACACATACACATACACATACACAAAAATAATTAAAAATTGAGAGAGAGAGAGAGGGAGAGAGAGAGGATCGGACCTGCCATGGATTTCCACCTACAATGGTGAGGGGAGGAGAGGAGGGGAGGAGGAGAGGATTCCGGATCGGTGGAGAGGAGGAGAGGGAGAGGAGGAGGAGGTGAGCTAGAGGTGAGCTAGTTTGAACTCGCCGGACCGATTTGGGAGGAGGAGAGGAGGGGAGGAAGAGAGGGAGAGGAGGAGGAGGAGAAATGAAAGGCTCGGGCTCGTTGGGTAGTTTCTATCCAGACAACATTGCCGGCGAGTTTCTTATAACTCGTTGGTAATGTCATTACCAACGACTTCAACTTGTTGCTTATAACTCGTTGGTAATGTCATTATTTCCCGAAGAATATCCGACAACATTTTCCGTTTACGATTTTCGGCTACATTTTCCGACTACAATTTCCATTATCAATTTCCGTCTACGATTAACGACTACAATTTCCGTCTACGATTTCCGGCTACATTTTCCGACTACAATTTCGATTATCAATTTCCGTCTACGTACGATTAACGACTACAATTTCCGTCTACGATTTCCGGCTACATTTTCCGACTACAATTTCGATTATCAATTTCCGTCTACGATTAACGACTACAATTTCCGTCTACTATTTCCGACTACATTTTCCGACTACATCATATTTCCGACAACAATTTCCGACTACATCATTAACGTACTAAGGATGATAATCGTAATCATCATCATCACTTGAGTCTGACTCGGTTTCATAGGTAACCTCTGGCAATATGTGCCTCTCCTCGTCATCTGAATCAGCGTCAACTTCACATGGATTAACATCGAGAAGTTCTGCTCCAGTAATTCGAACCACACTCCCAGATCTCACATTATTAAGGCGAATCGTAGATGATTCCGGAATGTCAAAAGCGTTCAGCTCTTGGTATGCAGTAACTTCCTCATCATCTGCGGTATCACCAAGTGTGGCAGCACTGTATATGTTTCTATGAGCAACATGGTTAACCACCTTCCACGGGACTTCGTTAAGAAGATCGTCCAGGTAAAACACTTGTTTTACTGATGAGGCAAGAACGAAAGGGTCTTCTTCATACCAGGTAGTAGCAGTATTCACCGAAAATGTTCCGTGCTGATCGGTCTTTGTGTTCTCCGGGCTAGTATCAAACCATATACACTTGAACAAGTGCACTTTCATGCGGTTCCCATAAATTAGTTTAACAACTGAATGAAGGACACCATAATAGTCAACGCCATCCTGCCCACCATGGACCATCACCCCACAATTCTGTGTTTTCAGTCGGTCGTCTCGATTTTCACATATAAATTTAATGCCATTGACCTGACACATCGAGTAAACTTTTGAAGCTATCGGTTTCATCGCAAGGACCCTCAATTCGTTTGACCACTCTGGGGAACCATCATCTGCTACATGGTTCATCTGAAAACGATAAGAAACCACACAATAAATTTACAACATAGAAACCACAAAACCACGTACGTACACACATGCTATATAAGGAAAATGGCAAGATAAAAAAAGACATATACACATATACCCTTACCCATGGACCAAAGTAGTTTGCAAACGTCCTGTTGTGGTAATCAACATTTCCGGCAATAGCAGGGCAGTGAAGATGATAGTTTTTCCAATATTGTACTTCTTCACAGTTAATCAGTACCGACCAGTGGGCAATGACTACCTCATTTTCATCCAACTTGTACGACTTTGGCAAGCTTCCCTGTACTACAACGCCATTGGAGATGATAGAAAGTTTGAACTGAGGTTCATCTATCGGCATATGTTGTTGGGGGTCCTCAAGCGCTCCCAAATACACTTTGGTGTACGTTACACACTCGTGCGCAATATATGCTTCAGCGATACACCCTTCAGGTGCATATTTATTCTTCACATAGTCCTTGTAGGCTCCCAATTGTCTACAAGTTAACAAGTGCATGTTAAAAGGGGTAAAAATAAGACTTTACATATAAAAACAGAGGCAAACCAAATGTACATTTCCATGGGATACATCCAAGTGTAGTGTACGGGACCGGTAAGCAATAATTGTTCGGGAAGATGGATCGTTAGGTGAGGCATGATGTCGAAAAAATTTGGCGGAAATATCCTCTCAAGCTTGCACATGATAAAAATGATGTCATCTTGCATCTCCCTGAGATCTGATTTTTTAACTTCCCTGGTGCATAACTTCTGAAAGAATCTTGACAAGGCCACCAACGGCTCCACCATCTCCTTGGGCAGGTACCCTCGAATGAAAATAGGGAAAAGGCGTTGAAGCAGTACATGGCAGTCATGACTCTTTAATCCGTACATCTTATTGTCCCGGTAGTTAACACACCTGTTTATATTTCCTGCATAGCCATAAGGATACCTGCATATATATATATATATATATATATATGTATAGCCATAGGCAACAATTATATTTCTCGCATATCACCATAATCCGGTAAAAATTTAAGACAAACCAATTACCGTACTGCATAGTCATATATAAGAATATATACCTGACATTACTCAGCCACCGAAAAATTTCATGCTTATGCTTCGGCTTGACCGTGTAAGGAGCTTGCGGCATTTTTCTCTTACCATCTCTTAACCACAAATGTTTCCGCGGTCCCATAGCTTTCAGATCAATACGTGTCTTAGGGATGTCTTTTGTTTTTCCCTCCAAGTTAAGAACTGTGCCCACCACATTTTCACACACATTCTTCTCTATGTGCATGACATCTAGGTAATGTCTGATAGGCAACCTGGGCCAGTAGGGGAGTTCCCAGAATATGCTCTTGTGTGTCCAAAACTTATACCTTTCGGGCTTGTCTGGAATTGATGCCACTATGTCAGGATGATTGCTCAGCTGGCCAAAATCATATTCATTCAACACTTCCAAAATTTCTACCCCTGTCCATCGCCTTGGTGCCACACCTGTTTCCACAGTCCCATCAAACGCGTCTGGATCCTGCCTAAATGGGTGATCATATGGAAGCCAACAACGGTGACGCATCTGAACAATTTTACTGCAATGAGGACTGCAACAATCAACCGTCATGTACTCTGAACAAGCCCTGTAACCCCTGGTAACGTTGCCCGACAACATACCGCGGGCAGGAAAATCAATGATGGTGCCAACAAGCATGGCATGCATCTGGAACATCTCGTTTTTGAACCTATCGTAAGTGGGGTGGCCACACTCACTCAGGTACTTAAGCTCCTCAATCAAAGGCCTCAAATACACATCGAGACACTTTCCTGGATAACCCGGGCCCGGAATTAACAGAGTCAGCATATTGTATTCCTTCTTCATGCACATCCATGGTGGAAGGTTGTACGGTACCAAAATAACTGGCCATATACTGTATTGAAGACTCATGTTGCCAAAAGGGTTGAATCCGTCAGATGAGAGCCCTAGCCAAACATTTCGGACCTCTGCTGCAAAATGATCAAACTCCCTGACCATGTGCTTCCAAGCCTCTCCGTCGGAAGGGTGTATAAGGGTGTCATCGTCAGGCAAGTTCCTCTCAGCCCACTATCTCATTGCCTCGGCCGTGAAAGCACACATGAACAACCGCTCCAGCCTATCAATAAGCGGGAAATATCAAAGTATCTTCACAGCTTTCTTGTTGCCTGCAGGAGTCAACTTATACCTTTCTGTAAAACATACCGGGCAGGCTTCAAGGTCTTCGAGATCTTTTCCCCAGAAGAGAATACAATCATATCTGCATGCATGGATTTTGATGTAGGAAAGCCCAAGATCTTTCAGGATATGTCGCACCTTATGATGAGTGGTAGGAAGACGATGACCGGGTAGCAGTAGCGAAGCAGTCCACTTCAACCAAGAATCAACAGCTTTGACAGACATTTTGTTTTCCATTTTGAGCTGCATCACTCCCATCACACTTTCAAGAACAGTCTTACTACAACCGTCGTACGACGGAGTCTGTTGCAATGCAATCAGGTTGTTGTACTTGTCCATACCGCTTGTGTTGACACGAGCTCCAGGTAATGGCTCGATATGGGGGAAACCCTCAACGACGGGAGGGACATTTGGTGCTTCATCAGCAAATACAGCTCTCTCATGAGGAAACATATCATTGATTAACATCGCTGTTGGATCATAGGATGCACTGCCCCTCTCAGCAAAATCTCCATGATCATAGCGGGGACTGGCCCTCTCACCAAATTGTTCATGATCATGCGGACCCGCTAACGATGTTTCACCGTGATAAATCCAACAAGTGTACTTATCCCAAAACCCGTATTTACTCAGGTGCATCTGGACTTTATCAATGGGAAAACGAAATCGATCGCTGAAACACTTACATTTTTTACACGGACAATAATGAAGTGTAGTGTCTCCACAATTAGTCTTCACAAAATCCACAAAACTCCTAATTCCCTGGTGATATCTGACATCCCATCTTTCGAGACTCATCCAACTCTTGTCCATCCTGAAAATTCTAACAATTTTACGTATTAATTATATATATACACACATTCACTACTAATAATCGACGCCATATCTCAATTCAACTCTAATTAAATCAACACATGCATGCATATATATATATATATATATATCGATCTAATCTCTGAATTCGATTCAATACTCAATGATGGTATTCTTCTTTTTTCAATTCAAAACGTATTTGACTAGGTAGGAGGCTCTGTTAAGCCTGGCTCTGATAACACTACGATAATACCAGTCGTTGATTCAGATACAAGATAAGATTAACTACAAGCAGTTTTCTCGTTTCCGTGACATTAACAACATTTCATATATATCTCACGAATTGGATTTGATCAACACACACATATATATATATACATACACATATACGTATATATACACGTACCTATATATATAGCTTCCCGAGTGATCGAGTTTTCGACGCACGCCTTAATTTTGACAATATACCGAATGATCGATTTCAGAGCGTACGTTTTCCTTCTTTCGATTTCTCTGGATATTTTTCGATCAAAATGAATCAATGATCGAGCTGCTGCAATCTGCGTCTAATATAAGAGACATTGCCGGCGACGGAGTAAGTCGCCGGAAATGAAGACATTACCGGCGACATTACGCCGGAAAATCGCCGGTAATGTTTAAAAACATTACCGGCGACTCCAACCGTCGCCGGCAATGTCGAGCCACACATTTCCGGCGAAATTCCGGCCGGAAAATCGCCGGAAATGTCCGGCTTGACATTGCCGGCGACGGTTGGAGTCGCCGGTAATGTTTTTAAACATTACCGGCGATTTTCCGGCGACATTACCGGCGACGGAGTAAGTCGCCGGTAATGATGAACATTAACGGCAACTTTTCCGGTCGCCGGCCTTGTCTCCGGTGATCTCGCCGGTAATGTCTCCATATGTGGTAGTGTGTAAGTGACTTTTAGTGTAATTTACTCTTTTATTAAATTGGTTTGAAAATAGGGAGGTAGATGTAATTTGGGTCATGCCTGCTGCATGTAAAATCCGGCAACTTCTCTGTTTGTTTACATTTTTGTCTTTGAATGGGTGCAATGTATGTTCTTGATGTAAAGAATTTGGTTCACATCTCTCAATAGGATCGCTTACTTGTTCTTGATGTAACAAAAACAACAAAGTAACATAGTGGCATCATACATACTTGTTCGCGGATTAGTATCTATATGAATTTGAGTCCAAGACTCCCTCACACCATACTCTTTCATAACCCAAAATGAGCAGGTCAAGTATACTTGTTCCGGTTATGTAGACACAGAAGCCCTCTCAAAACGCCAAGTTTCATGTTCCCGTTCGTCTCTGATGGAGCATAACCGAAACTAGGAAGGGACAATATTGAGAATTGACAAACAACTTGGTTTCACGGAATGCGACGAACTTGTAACCTTTGATAGATGGAGGCATGGAGCATAACCGAAATTGTGACAGTTGAATAGTGATAAACATGACACGGACGATCTATCATGTGCTAATATTATCTAAATTTAACCACCTTTAAAATGTTGAGTTTTATCTACAAAAGATCTCGATACAATTAAGAATAGTTCACATTCATTTAACTTATATTTCATCTTGCATTATTTCGGTATAGGATCTCCACTCTAACACGTCCGTTGGGCTCGGGACGTGATTGGAGAGAATCTGGTTTTGATATCAAGTTGAATAGTGATTAGCGTGATACGTACGATTCGTCGTGTACTGATATTGTCTCAAGTTAACTATATTTAAGATATTGAATTTTATCTACAAAAGACTTCGGTGCAATTAAAAATAGTCCACATTCATTTAATTTTATATTTCATCTTGCCTTATTTTGATGTGAAATCTCCACTCTAACAGTGACCTATAAGAAAGTCATGTCTTAAGACATGGATATCATGTAGACTCCTCGACTCTCTCCAGTACTCGCAGGGGGTTGAAAATGACAAAGGTATATGGTCGATACTATATGGGGGCAGAACAACCCATGAGAGGATCCAATAATATCAACATTCTCTGCGGGGGGGTCGTCTTTAACCACAGGTGCTTCATAGACGTCTAAGGAGAAGACAGACCGCCACGTCCTGATCATGATTTTCCGTTTCTGTCACTTGAGGTGGGAGTCGATCAACTGGTAAGATGGAGCCATGGAACGGCTCACGGACTTAGCTAGCATTATATCTGCAATGATATCATGTGGAATGTATGGTGTGCCTACTTCATTCGACCTCCACACAAGGAGTAAAATATCGGGTATCGAGGATATATCGACAGTCCAAAATTTGGATATATCGACGAAAATATCGAAGAAATATCGATCTACTGAAAATTCTGACGGAAATGACGGAAACTAATAAAAATATATGGAAATTTGTAATGAAACTTTTGGAGGTTGTTATATGATCAATTACCTACCTTATGTAAAAAGAAAATATTGATCAAGCATCAAAACATATGAATTTGTTATATTACTATATGAATTAGTATGTGTTAAGTGCTGATAACTATTAAAATATAATTTAATAGTTCTATTTTTATTTTTTTGATGGCTAAACTTTAATGGGAGGCTAGACCATCACATTTTTGTACAATATGTTACACATCACACATTATAAAATCAAATATATAAATACTTCAAAACCACATAGAGGACCTATGAGGTTCGAAATTCACACTATTTTCCTCATCTCTCTGTGCAGAATCATGTGTGTATTGTGAAGAGTACTCATTAAATGATTGCTCTCCCATGTAATTCTGCACGTATTGACTTACATGCCAACCATATGGGTCAGGGGGCGGTCTTTGAAGATTTTGGAGCTCGTAGTATAAACCAGGCATTGCTCGACTTTCTTCATTGCTATCATCATTTGAGGCATTTGTTTGTGATTGTAACGATGAGTTATCACTTGTTGGAAGACCATAAGGCATGATATATGAAGGATAAGACATTGCAAAATTTTGACAAGCTTTTAATTTTGTTAAATTAAAAAAATTACTGAAAATTTCAAAAATTTCGGTAAATATCGGAAAATATCGAAAATATCGGGGATATATCGGAAATATCGGAAAGTTTCTGAAAATTTCGGAAAATTTGGAGATATATTCACGAATTTTTCAGGTAAGTTCAAAATATCGAACTATCGGCAAAATATCGCCGATAATATCGATTTTGCATTCCTTGCCTCCACACCTCCAAAATAGTGTGAGCCAGTCCTCCGACCGGTAACTTCTGCTGCCAATCGAAAAGCTTCTAATAAATTAAATTGAAGTTGGACTAAAACGTGAGGCAATACATTCAGAAATTATTAGAGGCATTGGGAGCAACAGCGATGAATGACCCAAGAGACTCGCAGCTCCTATATTTATGAAAACGACAAGTGAAAACGATAAGGCTAATGCTTTCAGGAGTTTCTGCCATCTCTGCTTCTGCTTTGGGTGGATTGCATTTGATTTTTAATTAGACAGGATTTCTAATTATATTATATTTAGGAAATCTTGTTATGCAAGTATTCGAGTTTTCGAGGAAGTTGCATACAGCTATATGCCTACATTCCCTACATCAGTGAGAGAAAGTCGCACCCGTTAAAGGATTCCAAATTAGAATATATTTAGGTCTGCTTGCCCATCTATATAAGCATGTGTCTTACTTTGTGTTTTTCATTCAATTATTCAACAAAATCAAACAATATGAAGCTTGTATAACCGGCCAACCGTTTTACCCATAGCTTCCAAACTTCCATGGCTCTCGCTACCTTATCCAGAAGATCAAAGAAGAGTTTGTCCCAGTCAAAACTAGGGGTGGGACGTTGGAACCGAAAACTGGAAAGAAAAAAAAAACCGATCCAAACCGAACCGCGACCGAAAAAAACAGTACCCGATAAAAATCAAACCGAAAAAAATCGAAATATTTGATTAGGTTATGGTTTTTAATTTATAAAAACCGAACCGAACAAAAAAACCGAAGTATGTATAAATAGATATCGTTTTGGAAATTTTATAATATATTATAGAAATATATGCAAAACAAAAACTTTAAACTCCTAAAATCATAATTTCTTTATGCACAATTATTCTCAATTTCTCTTATAGAATCTAATTAAAATGTTAAACAACTCAAAAAAAGAAATTTTATAGACAATTTTTAGTTATTTATTCAAAAGTTGTTTTTTATGCATTATGTAAAAAACCGAGAGAAACCGAAAAAATCCGAAAGAAAAAATTGAACCAAACCGAACCGAATAATCACGGTTTTTCTTTTAAAAATTGAAAAACCGAACCGAACCGAACCGAAAAAAATATTTCGGTTTGTTATGATTTTTAGCAAAAACCGAACCAAACCACCTGAATCCCACTCCTAGTCAAAACAATGTCGAAAGAGAAAAGAAGTATGGGTTCGATGGATGCCACATTGTCCACGAAGATGAAGAGCAACAAGGGTTTGATGGCTCAGGATTTTTGCAAGCTGGATCTAACTGAGTTTGATCCTCTCTTGCCGGAAATAATATCTCGTCAGGCGCCAATCAACATTGGCACCATAGGCCATGTGGCTCATGGTAAGTCCACAGTGGTCAAAGCAATTTCCGGGGTGGTTCAGACAGTACGCTTCAAACAAGAGCAAGAGCGCAACATAACAATAAAAACAGGATATGCGAATGCAAAAATATTCGAGTGTGGCGGCTGTCCCCGGCCTGATTGCTATAAGTCCTATGGTAGCGGAAAGGAAGATACTGCTCTCTGTGACAAGTGTGGGCAGCAGATGAAGCTAGAGAGACATGTGTCCTTTGTAGATTGTCCCGGTCACGAGGCATTAATGACTACTACGCTCAATGGTGTGTCAATAATGGATGGTGCATTACTTGTTGTAGCTGCTGATGAGAAGTTTCCCCAAGCACAGACCAAGGAACATCTTGAAGCTGTTGAAATCATGTCTCTTAGACACAACATTGTGCTTCAAAACAAAGTTGATCTTGTTCTAGACAAGGCAATCGAGCAGAAAAAAGAGATGAAGGAGTGGTTTCAAGGCACTGTAGCTGAAGATGCACCAATTGTGCCTGTTGCTGCTCAGCTCTAGTATAATATTGATGCAGTGAACGAGTACATTGTCAAGAACATCCCAATTCCGGAACGGGACTTTGCTTCACCTCCTTATATGAGAATCATCCGCTCCTTTGATGTCAACAAGCCTGGGTTTGGGATTGATGAAATAAAAGGTGCTGTGGCTGGTGGAACCCTTCTTAGGGGTGTATTGAGAGTAAACCAATTGGTGGAATTTCGTCCTGGTCTGGTTGCCAAAGATGAGAAGGGCAATTTCTTGAGGTGCACGCCATTGTATTCTAGAATAGTTTCCTTGTTTGCTGAGGAAAACGATCTACAGTTTGCTGTGCCAGGAGGTCTATTTGGGGTTGGAACAACCATGGATCCTGCTTTGACACGTGGCGATAGATTGGTGGGTCAAGTTGTTGGGGATGTAGGCACACTCCCTGATGTGTATTCACAGCTTGAGGTACATTACCACATGACAAAAGGATCAGCAGAGAAGAAAGAGGTCTCGAAGCTGCACACGAATGACATCATGATGATAAATATAGGTTCTAAGGCTACAGAAGCAAAGGTTGTTGCTGTGAAGGGCAGTAGGGTGAAGTTGCAACTCGTCACATCTCCAGTTTGCACCAACATAGGTGACAAAGTGGCGATCAGTCAAAGAGTCGAGAAGCACAAGCCCCGGTGTCTTATTGCTTGGGGCGAGATTACAGATGGGAGAACTCTTGATGTCGAACCCTGCCCTACTTTGGCCGCTGTCTAAACGGAACAATAAAACAAGAAAACAAAGAACTGGAGTCTTATCAAGCTTTTTAACTTTTTGGATTCATAATTTCATTTTTGGTTTGAGCAGTTGATTTTTAATTCCATATATATTGCATAGTTTAGTTTGGTGATTAATGCTTATGTTTCTGTAATGATTGGTTTGATTCTAATCTTTATGTGCATGGGTTTTAGAGGACCTGCAGGTAGGTAACTAAGTGTGTAGCAATAAGTACGTCTAACAACTGATATGCTAATACATAGAGTTCAGACATCCATAAGTGATAAACCCTGACAAAGTTAATCTATTCAGCTCAATCGGTTCTTGCTACATGATAGACCAACAAACAAGAGTTTCTAGTCTGCGCTAATTTCTAATCTAGCTATTTGCTAAACCGCTTTCTGAAACTATTATCATTCACAAGGGATAGAGGAAAAGACAAATAAAACACACCTCTATTATACTTGCTGGCATGGGCCTGTTCATCAAGCACATTCATCATTCAACAGTATATAAGTGGCCAACTCCATTAAACAGTTTGAGCCACTTCCTGCCAGCGCACTGCTCCTGGGTGATCTTTTGTAACCAAGTACTGTTCCTACTTTCACTGGCCAATAGATAAAAAATTGATTAGTTTTTGGGCAACAGGAGGATTTCTGGTTTGCAACAATGACCCAGCGAGATAGATAGGAAAGATGATTTACATTGATGTTCAAAATGCTATCTGCTGAAGAACCTCGAGTGTCTTTTGATGAACCTGTATGTGACACAGAACAAAATGAATTGATAGAAAAGTATGAAATAGCATGGCTGTAATGATGGAAAGTTATGAAACTATAATGGGAGATGGTATGGCAAGCTTTATTCACACTGCAACTAACTTTAGCAATCTAATCCTATTGAAGATTGACATAAAGTAAGCAACTGTATATCCTACAAATGACTTGGTAAATAACTAACCAGAAGCAATATGGATAATACAATATCATAGCAGTTACTTATAGAACATACCCATTCTAGATGTTGTGCTGTGATACCAGAGACATTTCCATCATATATACCACCTAAGACCTGGAGATTTAACGTAACCAATCAGGATTCCATCAAAAGACTGTAAGAGGTCAACCAAAGTGAATCAGGGAAATCCCAAATTGCACAGGTAATGTTTTCTCCTATTATAACATCAAATGTAAATAACTATATCATATTTCTTGGATAAACTGAGGTTACACAAGGTTTGAAATAACTGTGGCACAACTGAAAAGGCTAAACTGGGTGCATCAAGTGACTCATACCTTGGACAGAGTCTCCAGAAACATGCCAGGGCGCACAGGAAGCGCTTTTCGCCCTGTTACACTCTCCTGTCAACAACAACCCATGGGTCAATATGATATCATAAAAGTATCTATTCAGACAGTCTGTGTGTGTGTGTGTGTGAGTACACAAGCAGACATGTGCACTGCTTACACAAATGTCATAGCTATAAACTGTACTTCGACCTACCCTTCCTGCAATTCCACTAGAACCCTTTCTACTAGTAGTATCTTCCTCATCACTGTCTTCTTCACCTTCATCTTTTCCTTCCATAACATTTCTTATCATCTCCTCCACAGTCTTCCCTGGTTTCAAAGCTACCAGTTTGGTTAAGAAGTTCACCTGTACTGATAGGATTCTACAGTCAGACACAATATGAAATTGTCATGGTGACATTTTAAGTGAAAATGCAATTTCCCATGAGTATGTTGAAACTATCTCATAGAAAGAACAAATATGAGCCCATGGTTATTATTGTGGATGTGGAAATAGAGACCTCTGATTCAGGAAGGGTCTTAAACCCACGATCATTTCTCTCATCTAGTATTCCGCCTCCCATCATATTCCGGGCTTCCTCTCTGATCAAAACAAGTCTTGCAAGTAGCTTTCGATCAGGAACTATTGGCCGAGTTTCCATCGTCTTCAACAAAAGTTATATAAAAAGTAAATCATTGACCGAACAAGAATAGGCTCTTTGTACAAACGTCAATCATTGATAAAACAAGGAAATAGTCGGTGCTAACATGATATTAGTCACAATAACGCATACAAACATGAAAAAAATATAGTCAGTGCTACAAAATGGCAATACACATTGCAATGTCCGTAATGTCTGCCAACTAAAGACCGACCAGTTCCTAGTTTTATCCCACTATAAACGGTACCGGTACTAAGAAAAGTATCTGAAAGGAAGATTATAAAACATAAATGTTTGTTCTAATAGTACCTCCCCTCTCATCTTTACCTGTTGAGAAATATCATACAGTTCAAGCAATACCCAAAATACAACCCCAAGAATTCTGCTGACTAAATAGTGCACACAATGACATGTATTACATAAGGAAACATTAAAAATACGTAAGCGTAGCAAAGGTTGTAAAGGAAAACTAGTACAGCTGATTACAATATTTGCGCTGTTGAATGCCATTGATTAGTGGATCAGCAACAAACGGTGTGCATCATAAATTGCATAGCATTCTCTGATAATTATCAAGAAAAAAAAACACTATTCACTTTTCATAACCTGGTAGTATTATTTCTAGTGATTACCTCCAGTAAATCATCAGCTTGGTTGGCAATTTCATTTAGATTTGCAGCTGGAACATGAACTGTGACATCATTTTTACTTTTAAATACACCGCCACCAGCAGCCACTCTGCGTAGTAATTCCTGCCTGCTTTCTTTCAGAGGAGTTCTACAGAGCAGGCCAATCACTTGAACCTAAATAACAGCTTCAAAAAAGTCAATAAGAGAGAAACTACCATAATTACTGAGGATAGCATTAGACAAGATCAATACAAATGACTAAAAGGAAAATGCATACATGTGGGGGACATTTCTTAGTAAGATAGGATAAGACTGTGTCCTTGATCACCTCCAATAATGACTTGCGCTGCAAACAGAAGATCATACCAGTCAGAGTGAACATTGCGCTAAATACAGTCATGGTAAAACACATATAGCTATCTTATGCAATGGCAAAAAGGTAACATTGGAGAATCAAAACCTTATCGTCTTGGTCATTATCAGCGAGTTGGATCATGTAATCCAGCGCCATCATGAAACCGGACTCCATCTCATCGACTCTCTTCCCCAACACCCCTTGTGCAGCTATTTCCACCGCCACTTCTTCAGAGGCCTCATTCATTTTCATATCTTCTAACTACACCAGCAACACTCACAACTATTTATCTGCTGGCTAATTAATCATCATATTGAAACAATATAACAAAACTGATACCAACAACACATATATGACTAAAAAAGACTAGTCTTATGAATCTTAGAGCTTACAAGTTTGATCATTTCTTCTAGGACAGAGGTGACTTGCTCTCCGCCTTTGAGAAGAGCTTCAATCTGGGCCGGGTCCACTTTCTCTTGGGCCGTTGTGTTTCTGTGTTGCGCGCCTGGTTTCTCATCTGGGAAGCCTCCGCCGACCTCATAAGTGCCACAGAGTCGCTGGAATCGGCTCTTCTTTGTGAGTCGATTAGGACGCCACTGTGTCTGTATGTGGGTTTTGTGGAGAGAAGAAGAAGACGATGGTGTGATAATGGTGGTTGGGCGTAAAGAAAATGAGCAACTGTGGAACACGGTGGTGTTGGTCTGCAACATTTTGGGTGGTTTTGGGTTCCCTGGGGTAGGGATTATCTCTTTTTTTTAATAAAAATGCAAATATAAAATGAATTTTCCGCCGTCTGTGGGAATCGAACCCACGACCACATGGTTAAAAGCCATGCGCTCTACCAGCTGAGCTAAGACGGCTCATATTCATTTTCTCATTTTCTGCATTTTTTGTGCTATTACAAAATGCTACAAACCTTCTCCATAAAGTTCTCCGGAGCAAATTCACCGGTTTCGGTTCGGAATTTGGGTCAACACCTCCAAAATATTTGGAGACCAGTTCATCGACTGTTTATTCACAATAGTTGTTTGTGTTCTGATTTTTGTTGGGCAGAGGAGGAAAGTTTTGGTTGAAGAGATTAAAGGTCTCCTTCACTGGCGGATGCACATAGAGCCCAGCTTGGGCAATTGCCCAACCTCACTTTTATACTTAGCCTTAGATTATACCTTATATTATAGTGTTTGGGATAATTAAGCCATATAAAAAGGGCAAAATGAAGACAAACTATGTAATTAAGAAGGCAAGTGCAGCGTATAAGATTTTCATTCAATGATTTTCAATTGAATTGAGCTCAAAATATGTACATTTGCTTGATAATTATGACTTGCTCAAAAAAATTATTTCTTCCTCCATTAGTTCCCAGAATATCACATTCAATCCAACAACAATCTAACAAAAGTAGTGTTATGATTTCCAAGATGTGTTCCAAATATATTACATTCACTTGATCTTGCCCAACCTAAATAAGATTTCTAAATCCGCCACTGGTCTCCTTTGCAATATGAATGCTGGACCAGTTGGTTTTCAACTCCGGAATGTAATATAATCGATTATAGTTTAGCAAAGTTTATTCTCAATGAGAACATTAATTTCTCGTGCATTGAAAACGGGCCATTTTGGCTCAAGTATTCCATTAATATCGAAGCAAACTTATGTAATGTTATTTCATCTGAATGAAATATCTCTCATTTGAATCAAAAAATAATAGTAATTTGTGTACGTTGGGTAAAGATCAGTACTTATTTTATTAATCTATTTTATAGATGTTGAAAGATAATTATGATAATTTTCTAAATTGACACATGGCGATCGATCCTACCAGTATTAATTATCGCCTTAGTAACTGACACTTGTCCCTCACCAGGCAACTTTCTTGAAGACACCTTTTAGATTTTTTCTCTCATCTAAAGTTAGAATGATATAGCAACTAGACAGAGGACATGTTTGGGATTGCTTTTAGATTGCCTAAAAACGCTTTTGAAATTCAAAGAAAAATTAATTATAAATAGAAAAAATAAATCAAAAAAATGATTTGGATGAGTTTTGGAAGTACTTTAAAGTATTTGAGAAACACATGATAGGTGCTTCCTCATTTTAAAAGCACTTTTAAAAAAAAAAATCAAAAACACTTCCAGAGATGTAGAAAGCAGTCCCAAACAGGTCCAAAATAACCCTTGTGAACTTAGTTATAATTGTGATGATTTGTAAACTTAAGACCATGTTTATATGCAACGGGAAGATTACAATCAATACTTATGCTATGTGCTAAATTATGTGTACATCGAACTCTCCTCTAAGAATGAGAAACCCTAGCCCATTAGCTCCGATCTTATCGGAGACGACTGATCCCCTAGCACCGCCTAGAAGATCAACCAATGTGAGAAATCACGAAGACTTACTCATGTTTGTGAGTTCTTCCCGATCCCCTTTTGTTTTCCTCTCTTCCTTGTTTGTGGTGGCGAGTCACTCCCTCACACCCGGCGCCATTCCTCTCGGCTTCTCGGTGCTGACCCAGTTCGTGGAGTTCGCGGATTCTGATGATGCGTTGAGGTTGTTTGGTGGCGATCGGGATGGGCGTTGTCGGCCTCGTAGAGGGCGACTCAAGTACAGGCTTAGCGATCAGAGTATTGCAGTGGTGGTGGCATGGTTGGTAACTCTAGCGATGCTTGTGCTCAGGACAAGTTGGGGCCGCTGTTGTGGTTGTACAAAGCTGCGAGGATCGCATGACGATACTGGGCCGAGGTTCCGAATGCTCTGGTCAAGTTTGCCTGGTGTGGTAGATCTCGACGGGAGTGACATCGACGGAAAGATTCTGAGTTGGACGATAGGACGATTCAGATGAGGGTTGGTGATCTATGGCAGCGATGGCGGCGCATTGATCAGTGGATGCGGCACTGCACCAGGCAAGAACAATTAGGGTTGGAAGGGAACTTGGCCTCACCTTGTTGGGCCGGTTTTACCAACAACTCCAATTGGTCTTGTGAACCTGTTTCATTGGACCTGTTAACGGATAGTGTATCCTTGTGGTTCTTCATTTGGGATCGGGCAACACTTTTACTCGTCTTATCTTTTCGTGGGGGCTTTTTGGTTTATGTTGCAGATGCTCCCTGAAGTGGAACTTGGGAGATTATGTCCTAATGTAGAAAAGACATCTAACTAGTTAAGGGACGATACAACCATATTTTTTGAAATTTTCATGCTAGCCTGGTTTGTTGTTAGGCTTATACACTTGAATGCCTAATATAGTAGTGCGTGTAAGGCTTCAATTTGTAGGGCCGGATAATCCGATGGAGTCTTGACACGAAACCAATGCCGTAAAAAGGTGTCGCGAGTAAGGCAAGTCCCCGCGACATGCCAGCCATGTCGAGGGCATGTCAAATGCAGCCCAGAGACCTCCTTTGAAACTTTTTAAGGTGGCCAGAAAGTGGCCGGAGGTTGCCGGAATCTGGGCATGAGTGGCCGGATATTGAAGGTGGTTGTCGAAGGTCGGACGTGGGAGCGGCACCTGACACGAAACTAATGTCGTAAAGTGGTGTTGCGAGTAAGGCAAGTCCCCGCGACATGCCAGCCATGTCGAGGGCATGGCAAAGGCAGCCTCTACATTTCAATGAAATTTTCGCCTTCTTAAAAAAATAATTGTGTACATAATATGTATATAATTTTCCAAAAAGAAAATGTGCCATAAACGTTTAAAGTAGTTTTTATACTATGTTACCCGCCAACACATCAAATTACAATCTCATGCCAATAGGAGGTGCGTCCATTTTACAATGAAAACTTAACAACACCAATTAGGGCATGCCAAGTGCACATCCATAAATGAAAAGGCTTAACTAATCCTCCAACCCAAAAAAATGGACGAATTTCATGTCTAATACATGTTTGTTTTTTTGTAGAGATGCACCAAAAAACTCGGATGAATATTCAATTTCAATAGAATTCAGTTGGAATAGTACAAATAGAGCTGGCAAAAGCAAAAATTTATCACTACTCTTTACATGTATTAAGCCCAACAATTGTCGAACTTACTTAAGTCTTAAGAAAATCTCGAAAAACATAAGAAACAAGAAGACATATCCCTAAGCACTCAATTGTGGTAGGTCGGTATACCTAAACTAATGATTCAGGCAATCTAAAGAAGACGCAAATAAGCTAGTGGTACCAACAACACTGAACTAGGATCCTACATATAGAACATTATTGTACATAGATCATCTATAAACCTAGATGTGGGCTTAAGGCAAACACCCCAACCCAAATAAAAATCAAAAGCAGCCAAGTAGTGCAGCCCACAACACAAGCCCATAAACAGGCCAAGGAAGACCAAAGTAACAACATCCACCAGATACCAAGTCGACCGTACCAACAACACTCTGTCGGTCCCCCCGCTACAAGCAGTCGCCAAGTTTGCGTCCCCACGACACCGCCGCTTTGAACACCTAAACACCTCCCAACGTCCAAAAAGCACTGCCGCCGCACAAACAGAACCACAAATCTGACGTAAACCCATTCACAAATGAACAACTAGTCTACTGGCACGAACCAACGTTGCTACTAGATCAAGGAACCACGAAAAAAGACCTTCGCATGTTGATGCAACCACCTTAGCACCTCGTCGCGCCGTCGAAAATAGCCACCAAGCTTACAAAAACTTATGCCGAGAAACAAATACTACAACCGGCAAAACTAATGGCTATGGTTTTCCCGTCCGGCAACAAAAACCAGTGGCTGACCTAGACTTGGAATGCTACCGGACGAGATTACTTGAAGAAGGACGCGCCACTCTACGGTTTCTCTCAATGTAAAATAGGGAGAATAATGTACTGTTTTCAGGGCCGGCCCTGAGATGCCGAAAATTTGATAGGCTCTAGGCTAAATAGAAATATAGGGGCACAAATACATATATTGTACATACTTAAGCCCAATTTTGTGGCCTCTTCTTTGTAGGGGCTCTAGGTGAAGGCCTATAAGGCCTATTCTCGAGGCCGGCCCGTTTTAAAAAAAGAAGAAGAAAGGAGAATAATGTACATAGATTATTATTATGTCATAGTTTTAAAATCTATTAAGTAGTAATTAAGCAATGATTAAAATCAACAATTTAAAACACATACGTTTGGGCCAGCCCAATAATTGGTTAGTTGGGCCCAAATCCAAGCCTTTATTACGGCAACAAAGAATATGTGTTGTCCACAAACCAAGCACACGCCGCATTGCAACGCTTACTTCCTTACAATGTCTTTGTGGTAGAGAAAATTCGTTCAACTCCAACATTTTCCTGAAATCAGACGCGATATAGTCATGATATCCAGGCTTCCGAATACCAAAAATAAAATCGCAGCAAGAAAAACCTTTTGGCATCTCCACATACCGGTTCTTCTTAATAGTCTGCCACACCCCAAACTGCAACACAAAGGATTCCACCCAATGATGAGACCGAACCTGCCAACTGATGCCAACACAGTCACCATCTCTCTCATTTATTTACTGTATAACAAACATGGACTATTGTATGTCACCGTTTATTTTGGGGTATTTTGATTTTTTAGTTTTTAGTTTTTTGTTTTAATTTTTTAACTTTAACGGTTCTAATTTTCTACTTCTTATGTTTTAATAATTGTTTTTTTTTTTGCAGTTTTATGTTTTATGTTTTAATTTTATTTTTTAATATTTCTAATTTTACTTTTACTTTTAGCATTCACACATCTTTTTAACATTATTTTTTTAACAGTTTTAATTTTCACTTAAACTTTACAATAAAAAAAATTTCATACAAATTTTATCTAATTAAACTCTCCGCATTAACCTTTTTTATTTTTTTTTAAAGGATGTCATTTTTTATTTAAAATTTATTGTAATAATTTTTTAACCAAAACTCTAATCTCATTTATACATCATTCCCAACTCTTCTCCTTATATATTAATAATACCGCGCCTTCGGCACGGGATTCACTTCTAGTCTCCATAATAAACGTGATAAATGCACTCACCAAAGCAATATCTACCAAAAATGAGTTTACATCATGCGTACTCGTCTAAATGTATAATTATATTTTAGATGTGATATAAAATACACGTTTTTAAAGAATACGACACTACTCTATCATTTTATATTATTGTTTAAACATATTTGGGATGCATGGTGAAATAGGTGAGAGCTCTTCAATTTTGCTACCAATAAGAATAACAAACAAACTACAAGGTTACCTAAAAAGAATTTCGTCTCACATAGCATATAACTATATAAGTAATAAAATCAAAACAAAAGAAACATGGGAAATAGAAGACAGTTGGGGTTTAAAGAAAGAATTAAACAGCTGTGAATTGTGATCGGTCTGCTTTGCCATAAAGGCATTAACACGAGAAGTGGAGGAGCCCTAAACCCCAGTAGGGCAGTACACATGTAAGTGCCAAATAAAAAATTTTTCTTCATAATTTCGCCCCCAATTTTTCTTTCCTTTTGAAAAAAAGTTTCCAATTTATTTATTAAATCCCTCTTTACCCAGCCCAGACACTCCTTGATTTGCTTGTCGGATAGTTAGGACCCACAAGTCCACAAACTGCTAACAGCGACTTATCCCTCCTAAACCTAACCGGTTTATAGAGTAATGGACTGATCACTCCTTTAATTAATGACTCTGCTTAGATTTTTAAAGGAAAACCAACACTTGAGCATATTTTAATCAAATAATCAAAATATCCATTATGAAACTTTGTTCATCTCTCTTAAGATCATCCTTAGTTTAGTCATTTTGAATAGCTACATTTGTGAAAAAGTTAAATATAACCTCCTCTTATTTCACTTTCATTATAGTAATTGTTAAGTTAGTTCAATTTTTTTTTTCAATCTCAAATTTGAAATAAAATAATTAATTAACCAAAAATAACTTTTGCATATATTCTAATTCGGGTTCTACACAATACGCACCAACTAATCACATACAAAACGGTCATTGTACTTATCACAAATCATCATTTAGAGCATATGAACCGGAGACGGATTTTGGGGACGTCTAGCATGGGACCCGCCGGCAATAGGACGTCCTCCGAGCTCGGGAGGTGCAACGGAGAAAAAATGGAGGGAGACCAGACGTTGACGCGAAGGACGTCCTCGCCGGAGTCCTACGAAGAGGAAGAGTGAGAGGTCGTTCGCCTGGTGGGTCCCATTCACGTGGGTGACGCCAGGCTGACGCAATTTTTTTCTACCAAAATACACGCACCGGTAAAAAAGTTTTTTTAAAAAAGTAACGGGCCAATTGCGTGGCGACACATGGCGGCTTCTGGGCAACGGACAGATCAACGGCTAAGTTTATCTGAGCCGTCCATTTCGAACGGATCTAAGCCATCCGACGGCTGAGAAATATTGATCATTTGTAATATTTTAAATAAACAATTTACTCAGAAACTTCAAAAAATCATAATAAATAGCTTGGATTTCCTAAATATTCAATAAAAATACGGACGAATTCATATTAATGTCCTCTATAACTTTCGCGAAGAAAAAGAGTCAAAAATCATAACTTAAAAAAATGTCAATTTTGAATCGCGACGAAATAAAGAATCATAATAAACACGTTGTTATAACGAATATAGGCCCAACAAAAAACCTAAGTCCAACATGACTCGGATTACATATAGCTCCGAGGGCGTTGCCCCTGAGCTCCCACTAGGGCGCATCCATCGCCCCTGGACCCCGACTCGCTGACCGGGCAGCGAGGCCCCCGTATGCGACCAGCATACAAAGTTGATTCAAAGCATATTAACATGCGTCTAAATAGGACTTCCTATTACCCAAAAATTGGTTGAAAATATTACCCAGAAATAAAAAATAAAAAATTAAAATAATAATGAATAGTATTAGGAAGTCTTTTTTTGGTACCGCTGCACGAAAAACAGGAATATGACTTCCTATTGAAGAGAAATTCCTCAAATGGGTGAGGAATTCCTCAAAATAGGACTTCTTATGCTCTTTCATGGGTGCATATGCTCTTATCTCACTCTATCTCATCTCCTTGCTCTGGCACGATGACACCAACGAACCCATCCTTTATCTCACTCTATCTCTCTCCTTTCTTCTCTCTCCTTTCTTGCTAGATATAACTAGAGATTTGACTAAAGGTATATTCAAATTTTGTTTATGGTATTAGTTGGAATCAAGTTTTTGTCAAGTTCTCGTAGCGCATGATATGAGTTATTATTATTGGACTACAATTCATTGGTAGATGCAATTTATTTGTATTATGTGTCCTTTCTCTCCTTCCTACTAAATGCTTCATCTTTATATAGGGGTGGAAAGTTTTACCGTAAAATCGAACCGAAATTCAAAATAAATCGCACCGAAACTCGTGAGATAGACTAGTCGGGAAATCGAACCAAATAAATTCTTACGGTGCTGTATTAAATAAAATCGAACCTTTTCATAATGATATACGTATCAAATTTGTCCTTCTTTTCTTATCCAAATGAATGAACATGTTTGAAATTGCTTCCTGGAGCTCTACAAGTACTTTTAAATTTTTTTAAAAGTGCTTTTAAAATTAGGAAGCACATGATATGTGCTTCTAAAATACTTTAAAGTGCTTCCAGAACTCTACCAAATTATTTTGTTATTTTTTTTCTTTCTATTTTTAATAATCTAAAAACTCTTTTAGCCATTCTAAAAATAATCACAAACACACCCAATATACACTCACCCCACTCACCCTTATTAAATATTTTTTGGACATATATATAAAAAAAAATATTAACAAAAAATACTCTTATTGTCTCACAATTCGTCTCTCACTGTACGGTTTGGCTTTTTTCAAATAATAATTAACTCAAACCGTTACTTAATGCTTGAAAAGTTTATCAAAAAATCGATCTTGTTGCAGGAGAAAGTAGAATAGACAGAAAAGTAGTTACTCTTCTCATTGATAGAATGCCTTAAATATAGGCTGATACAATCTGTTACAATAACTATCCCGATATAATAGGGATTCTCTGTATCTATCTAATCAATATCTGTATCTAACTAGGACAATACACACACCGGGATTTATGGGAATAAATCTCCTTAAACACTCCCCCTTGTGTCGATGGCCATAAGAATGATGCATGACTTGTTGTCTCATTAAATACCTCGCAAAGCAAACAAAAACCTCATGGGTAAAACAAAAACTTGGTCTAAGGGAAAAAGAGTATAACGCACAAACTACTAAAGCTACTACATGTGATGTAGACTCACCCTGATGTCTACATAAATGGAACTCCCCCTGACTATAAACTTAGTCTAGGAGTTCATATAATCTGTGCATACCAATGTCTTACATGTTTCACAAAAGTAGATTTAGGAAGTGACTTGTAAACAAGTCCGCAGCATTATCAACAGAACCAAACCGGTTCACAGGGATAATCAATAGCTGCTGCTATTGCTGATTGTAGGAATACTTTGGCAAAAAGAACTAAGTATGACACCCTTAATGGAACTCTACTTCATTGACTCAATGCACATGCATTATCCTCAAAGATGCAAGTTAGTGCTATCATAGTAGATAATAATCTACTAGACCCTTGAATGTGGTGTATTATTGTCTTAGACCAGACACACCCATCAACAAATTCATAGAAAGCTTTAATCCTTTGAATAATTCGAGGCAATAGCAACAAGGGTTTACTTTGTTATTCTCCAAGGAAGTGCCATGTTTCCCATGTTGAATAACATGTATGGGAACATCCTATATATGGGTCAGAGAGGTACCCAATATCAGCAAATCCAACCAACACATCAATCGGTGTTTTGGAATAGGGGATAGCATGAAAACTTGTCCGAAACAGGACGGATTTTTGATGGATTTTCGATGGGTCGAGAGAATCCCTCGACGGGTCGATGAAGTCACTCTGGTCAATTTGGGGTGCATTTTCGACAGGTCGAGGAAAATCCTCGACGGGTCGAAATCCCCATAGTGCGTTTCAACTTTCTCTTTTCTAAGAATTTCATGCTTCTCTCTGTATTCTTTGTAAGGGAAGAATAAGCCCAAGTCACTGGATCACTTCAAGTACCTGAAGATTTGTTTTACTCCATTCTAATGGCTTTGCGTTGGCGCATACTGAGAAGGCATGCATATCTGGATATGTATACTGAGCTAAATTCAATCAGGCTCTAATCATACTAAGATATAGAATCTCAGTTCCAAAAGTTCCTCATCATCATCTTTCCAGATGAAATTGATCATTTTGGTTTCCAGACTACAAACAACCATTGGTGTACTAATATGGTCTGCTTTGTTCATAGCCTGATTAGACATAAGGAAACTGGTGAATAAGAATTCAACCAACTCGATGTACCGTCTCTAAACCAAGACTTAATCGAGTCCTACTAAGGTCTATCATATCAAACAATTTGTTCATATACTGAACACGCATGGGCATAACTTTTCATTCTTATATCTCTTCCCAATCAAGTAGACACTAAGACATGTATACCACATCTAACCGAATTATTCTAATCCTCATAGTGAACGTCTCAATCTAATCACATGAGAACTCCATGGTTCAGAGTTACTTGATTTGGGTAGAACTATGTCATTCGGCACTGTCAGGTATATCTCTGAATTAAGATCCCCAATAAGATATACAATAACTACATCTATAAGCTGCATACTCTGTATTTTGGACACTACCAAACTAATAAGGTAGCGGAAAGTAATGATGTCCATGACCAGAGAATACATATCTTCATAATCAATACTAGGGCATTGAGAAAATCCTTGCACCACAAGTTCTTCTCATTGTGCTCCCAAACAAGACTCATTTGTGTCTAACTGGCATATCATTCAATGGTTATATTATTACCATACCGAAAACTTGTCATTTGTAAGAGAGTCTAGTTCAGCCTAGATTGCAACTTTCCATATCAATCAATTTGCTCTACATTAACTGTTGACAATCTGCAACATAGCAATGTTCCACTTCATCGTCGTCAATTGCTGAGCGACGGAATAAGTAAACACATCATCAAAGAACATGGAAGAACTATCCATAATAACGCTAGCATTTGTTTTAGTTTGTGAGATTTCTTTGTTTACTGACATCGTCATTGACTCTGAGGCGTCCCCCAGTGTATGTCAATGTCGACTTTTAGACACAATTGTAGTCAGAAACGATCTCATGTGTTGATGATGAATGGTTGTGCCTTGATGGTTTGCCTTTTCACTGGCAACTCATCAGTGGATTTTGTTCGACGCTACACCCCCACTATGGGTAGGAGAAAACACTATCTTACGCGGATGTTGCGTTTAACTTGCCCAATATCTGGGACTTTTAACCTTGTAGGATTTGCAGCATGTATAAATGATCTCGTCACTCTCATGATATCAGTAAAGAAGTCAGACAGTGAATCTATTACTTTCTGAAGATCAAGAATACATTGCACTTCAATCTCAAACTGAGATGTGCAGGGATCATGATGAGGCATAGTGGGGATATACCACGTCAATTTCCGACATTAATCCATAATGAAACCATTCCTATCTCCCCCTAACGGCGAGAAGTATGCCTCATCATAGTGACTATCTGTAAAACTAGCAGTAAAGAGATCTCCTGTCAAAGGTTATTAATAGCGGACAAACGTTGGTGAACCAACATAGATGCTTAATCAACGTTGATGACCCATTTTCATATGCAGTGGAAGCGTAGTAGGCACATGTATCACGTAACCAGAGATGTGTAGATGTGAGATATCAGGCTCATATTTGGTTACCAATTGGTACACACAAAAGGGTTGGCAGTTTTATGGGTATCAAGCGAATAAGCATAGCTACACATAACATTGCATATCCCCAAGAAAATACCAGTAAATTAACATTCATTACCATAGTTCTGGCCACAAGCTTGAATCGCTTGATTTGTGCCTTTGCTTAACTCATTCTTAGGAAAGAATATGGGGAACAGGGATATTCAACAACAATCCCAATCAATAAGGTATATCGATTTAAACTCTCCTATATTAAACCAATCTGAATGACTAGATTGAAACGTTTGGGTGGTGAGCCCGAAACTGAATAATATATGCTAGGAGTTTTGAGATGCAGTGTAGCATGTGGATTTCAAAGACGTGTGACCGATGCGTCGATGCAGCAATCAAGACTATAGATAAATAGTTCGTATATTGGTTTGATTGATCCACAAATAGATTCTTGGAATCTATAGGGAAAGAAAGATGTGTCATTAACCAAATATTGTCATGTGTGTAAACAGTATTACAACATTACAAACATAATCAAGCTTTGCGAAACAAGCAATGTGCATCAAAGATCATAACATATGAATCTTATGGGATAACGCATAACGCCTCAGCAGTATTTTGCCGAGATGGTGCTGTACTCGTCTTGGAGACCGAGCCTGAACTGAGTGGAGTAATATCAGTTCCTCCATCTAAACCGATGGTTTTAAATATTCCCACATACTTCTTTGCTCTTAAGAACAGATGACCAGGAGAATTTCTCAATAGGTTGATCATCAAAGTGAAAAAGCTTATATGAGGCTAAGTCACGCATAGTAATATAAGTGACTGCATTGGATTCAACGATCCAAACCGTAGTAAGATATAAATAACTACAATGCCTCATAAACTTCTCCAGATTGTGCCGTTGGCAGCAGTCTACGGAGATTTAGACACATGACTCTCTTTCATTCTCACAATGTTAAGTGAAGAACGTTGGCATGAAAGTTTTCAAATTTGAGTAAGGTTCAAATGGTAACACTCAATCTCGCCATCATATATCAACCAAATAATGTCGATAAAACAATCTTTGAATCTAAGACATGGCGAACATTTTAAGTGAATACTTAAATATTTCAAAAGGATTTAACCCTTGTTGAGTGCTGATATGGTATTATAATACTTAAATACAACCGATGTATAACAACATCATTTCAATCAAGAAGACCGTTGTATTTGAAGTTTCAATAGTATGACACAGACGGATGTAACACCACTTCTGGTGCTGAAATCCAGGTTGGTCAATGTTTTCCAATAAAATCGATGTATAAACAACATCATAAGCCAATGAAACAAATGAAAAACTCATCTAAAAACATCACATTCAGATTGGATTTTTGACGGGTCGAGGAAAGGCCTTAACCGGTCGAGAAAACCCAAAATAACTTGTGATTTTCTGATACCGAATTTCGACCGGTCGAGAAAAACTTCCGACGGGTCGAAAATGGACCAAATTTGGGACAATGTCGTCGCATCAACAGGTCGAAAATTGTTCAGTTCAATTTTTCGACGGGTCGTCAGACCAATGTCGAATAGAAGCATGGCATCGACCGGTCGAAAATTGTTTAGTTCAATTTTTCGACTGGTCGAAGATGCTCTGTGCACCACTTCAATTTTTTTTTTCTTTTTTAAAATGGTATCTTGGCTTGCTTTTTGCCATATGTGTAAATATCGAACCATACATAAGAATTGTATGAAATAGAACATTCTCAACACTTTCATATACCGAAAAAATAGAGAAATATTCATTACTACCAACAAATAACATTTACATTATGGATGTTCTTATTCCAAAATCGACTAAAATAAAGTCTCAAAACATGACTAAAACCAAGTCAAAAATAAAACGAAACTGGATTACATAGCAAAGACATGAGCCTAATATATAGACTACTCAAAAATCGAAGTCACCAGACTTGCTTTTGTAATGTCTGCTATAATAAGATTTGCTACAGAGCAATCTTCCATCTCATAAACTTCAGTGAAATGAAGTCTCATGTGCCAGATATTTTCTTGCACTTCTTGTAGGCATATTGAAGATCCTTGGGTGCACAATTTTTTTTTTGTGTGTGCATGTGCTTGGTAAAACCACATCTATAGCAAGATGATAAGCACAATAGTAGAAGCGGAATGTGAAAAATTCTCATCATTCCTAGAACCGGAATTGGGATGATGCATATTTGAGTAAAAGCTATTGTCATGGGGAGTCCAAGTCAAGTTTCGACTATATTCTCTACCATGAAAATTGCCATGTCCTTCTCTTCCACCATAGTTATTTGTAAGGCTCAAAACGACTTTTCCATTTTTTTTCTTACATGTCTTCCCACCAATGAGGTAGGAAGTGTACTAATAGACTTCTCGATCATAGCCTAATCAGTCTTTATAATGCCACAAATGCTCAAATTTTATTGAAGCTCTAACGTTGCTTGATTAAAAGCAAAAATAATTGGATAATCCAATAACCAAATGAAATCTCATCCTTTTCGCAGTTCATACAGTTGTGCATGATGCACATTGTTGAATTTTGGTTTGCAAAGTCACTCACACAACTGTGGGGTCATTCTTATACAAATACCATTTCTTTAGAACTGGATGTATATGATGCCTCAAAAGCATGAGGGTTTGAGCTTTGTGAACTAGAGTTGGTGGCTTAGTACCAGGTGGTAGTAGTGGTTAGATTGTAACCGTCAGATTCATACCAAGAAGTGTATATGAAACATCTGACATCCAACGATGGTATTCTACTCCTTGAAGATCAAGGATATCAAATTCAAGCCTTATCGACTCAAATAATGTCATCTACAAGAGAGACACGAGATGTTAATTAGTATCAATTGAAAACTGCGATCACTAATAACAAGTTTCAATGAATAAGAACGTGATCCATGATATATGGTCACAAAAATCGATTATAAACGGTGGCAAAAACCACACCAAGTAACTGTGACTAACTGTCACATAACATCGATTTTCAATCGTGACTAACTGTCACACACGATTATAATCCCGCTCAGTTGATGAGTGTCAACATAGAGGAACATGATGTTTTATTTGAAACGATCGAGGGCTACGATCATGAAACTTTCAAGTTTCCAAAAACCGTGATCCATGGTGCATGATCACAAAATCGATTATAAAACGGTGGTAAAAACCACACCCAGCGACCGTGACGAACTGTCACATAGAATCGATTTCTATTTTCTTTTCTTTTCTAAACCGTGACTCCCTCAGGACCGTCACGTATACTCTATGGATATATGTCCATAAGAATTAGGGTAAAAACATGTAATATTCAACAACTCATATCACAATTATCATCAACTTAGATCTAGGATTTTGCGGTAAGTAAGTTTGCTAGATCTAGAGATTGACGGTTTAGAAAAGTTTACCTCGAGGGTGTTATGCTCGGTATAAAAACTTCACTGTGAAAGAAGTTTGAAGAGAGGGAACATGTCCACGAAAATTCCAGCAAAAGGAAGATTTCTTCTTCTTTTCTTCTTTTTGGGTAGACTGACCTTCGTGTACTCAAATGGCTATAAATTTCTCTAGACATCTCCGAATTGAGATTTTCTTGATGTTATGGAAACTAGACATCTGAGGCTTTTCGTGGATATGAAGATCGCCCTCTGGTTTTTTCTGAACTGCTCACAATTTTCTGTTGAAGTTAGCTGAACTGCACATGTTCAATTTTGGTTATTTGTGGTGTTTGCTATTAACTCTGGGAGTCGTGCTGATAACATGTTGCAGGAGAAAGTAGAATAGACAGAAAAGTAGTTACTCTTCTCATTGATAAAATGCCTTAAATATAGGCTGATACAATCTATTACAATAACTATCCCGATATAACAGGGATTCCTTGTATCTATCTAATCAATATCTGTATCTAACTAGAACAAGACACACACCGGGATTATGGGACACTACCGGAAGAATTACTATGACCGATGACTTGGTGTCGTCGGTCTGTTTCCGTTTATCGTCGGTCATACCTATATCCGACGACACATCGTCGGATATAGTATCGTCGGTAATACACCGTCGGTAATACTATATCCGACGATAATTTAGGGTTATCGTTGGAAAATAGATAAACTAAAACCGATGATAATTTATCGTCGGTCATAGTTTAAACTATAACCGACGATGTCATCGTCGGATATAGTTTTCTCCATGGTCAAAATGGTTGACTGTGGAGAAAACTATATCCGACGATATTGACACATGTCGTCAGATATAGTGAAAAAATTAAAAAAAAATTTGGCAGGTTTTGGGTTTTATCCCAAAACCTGCATTCACAAAAAATCACGCTATCTATATATTGTTCAAATTGAAAATCAATAACCATTGAAACTAGATCGAGTACGTAGTAAATAAATAAATTAATAAATTAAAACCGAAATCGTTAAAATCTGTATACATATGCGTAGTAAATAATGAAAATAAAAATGAAACCGACAATTGTTCAAATGTAGGGGGGTCCTGGTCCTAAGTCTATGTGGTCAAACGGATTGGAGAAAGTTGGTTGGTCCTGGTCTGGCTGAGGCTGAGGCTGAGGCTGTGGCTGTGGCGCACCGAAAATGGGCGGGGGGGGGGGGGGGGGGGGGGAGCTATCTGGATTCCAGATGCTTGCAACTGTGCATAACATTGCTGCATCCATGTCCCCATTTGCAGCTGCTGTTCGGCCAACCGATTCTGCTCTGCAGCCTGCGCTTGCTCCATCTCCTCTATCCGACGTCGTTGAGCTTCCATCTCAATTGATTGCCTATGAAGCCGGTCGTTTAGCTCATTAGTCCTCGAAGATGATGATGATGATCCTGATCCGCGAGAGAATTCAGGGGTCTGCTTCAGCAGCCCTTGACCCCATTTTCCGGAACCCCTGCAGTAGAATGTGTTCTTCCCTGGAGGGATCGCAGTTGACGTAATCCTGGCCCTGACGATTGGATCAGATCGATCAATCTGATCAATCGGGAGTTCCGCATCGGGGGTGTTGGGATAGAGCTCTCTCGCCACTTGAGTCAACACCTCCGGAATCGCCTCCTGAATTCTCGCCTAATTGACAAAGAATAATAAAATATTAATTAAAAAAACAATCTAAATAAATAAGAAATAAGTTTATTTTGTTATAAGGAAACTTACAGCATATTCGGGATTCTGCGGATACGCGTGCTGCATCGTATAGACAAGGGGATCATCTTCTGGGTGGTTGGCCGCCTCCTCGATCCAACCCGAGTATGATCTGGTACCGGCATGATGATTTGTGGTGTTTTTGACCTGGTTCCTTGCATTGACTTCAGAAAGAGCCTGCGCGATTAAGTCAACATAAAAAAAACACTCATTAGCCAAATAATTTACGGGAAGTACGATAAAACAAAAATTAAATCGATTGAAGGTTGCGTACCTTCAATCGAGGGTTGTTGAAGTGAACCAGAAGCCATCGCCACTCGTACTCCCTATAACGAAACTCGCTAGGGGTACCCTCACGATCGTCCCCGTACTTTTTCCAATGCTTCTTCAGCTCAGCCTTCCACTCCTTATACCTATATATACCCCTAAAATCAAACGTTAGTAACTAACAACATTGTATGAACATAATCAACAGAAACGAAAAAATTGAAACAAATGGTCGTCTGCAAACCTGCTCCCATGCACTTCATCCGCCCACGTGGGTCTAATGTCTTCATCCACGCGGAACCACCTCTGCAATGCATATATTTATATATATATCAATAATATTAAAAATTTATTATTGAAAATTTTCATAATGAATATACAATTCAACTCACCGACAACGCATTATTCAGCTGATGTTTGACGGCTTATGGCACTGAATTCCAATCTTGCCACAACATTGGGACTCTATCCCGTATGAGGCTGCCCGCCATCCCCGCGTACTTTCGAGTGACATTTCCCTCGATCACCTGCCTTCTATCCCCGGTCGGAATCATAAGTTGGCCACCACCGCTAGCCTGAATGGCTTCGTCCAGTAACTTGCCGACGACGGGGCCTCTGGTTCTCTTCTGTTTGGCACCGGGCACGATCTCGCCTGTCACATATATATGTAGACGATTTTTTAAACATCAACACCTAATTGAATTTAAATATTAGGGAGTAAAAAGATATCACTAATTAATATTTACCTGATTCGTCGGTGCGTTGTCCCGGAATCCTTGCATTCCAGAGAGGTGCCGGGAAGGGTATATACGCATATGCCTGCTCCGGGGTAATGAACCCTAGCTGTCCCGGAATAGGCATCCCGTCGGAATAGACGTGAGGTATCGTCGGGATTTCCAACGGTAAGAATAATGTAGGCGGCGGGCATAGTCGCATCCTCGCCGAGGACTGAGTAGATCCACCAGCCTCCTCAGAAGAATGAGGAGCTGTCTGATGGATGACGAGGGAACCCTCCTCGCGATGAATGTCCGGCATTCGGACCGAGGATTGAGTCGCACTATCCGTTTCCGGCGTGCGACTGACCTGCTGAACCCTCATCGCGCATGAGGATCGAGCCGGCTCGAGCTGCTGCTGCTGAGGTTGTCCCTCGCCCATCAGCCGACGGTGTCGAGAGGTCAGCGGAACACTGTAAGTGTTGGGGACACTGGTGGATCCTGATGCGGACCGAGTTCCGGTGCCATCAGGATCCCCAGCTTCCGAGCCCTCATCCCCACGTCCCGATCTCCCTCTCCCTCTGGACCTCCCCCTCGAAGTACTCGATCGCGACCCGGCCCCTCGGGAAGGTCCGCAATTAAACCATTGCATCGTTGCTATAAAATTATAAAAATTAAAAATAATTCCTAATTCCTAATTTATCCATAAAATTATAAAAATTAATCTCGGTGCCATATATAATCCAATAATTTAACTATATATATATATATCAATAATTCCAATAATCCAAATAATCCAAATTCATGCAAATTTAACCTAAAATTCCAATCCATATATAATCCAATCCATATATAATCCATATATAATCCAAATTTAACCTAAAATTTCATACTATTCCAATATATATCAATACATGCATAAAATTCAAAAAATTGAAATTTAACCTAAATTTAACATACATATTATTTACAAATATTCATGCAAATTTAACCTAAATTTAACATATTATTTACAAATATTCATGCAAATTTAACCTAAAATAACCTAAATTTAACCTAAAAATCAAAATTATTCTAATATAACTCAATACATGCATAAAATCCACAAATTCCACAACTATATCAATACATGCATCCACATTGACAATCAACACATTCCACAACGTAAAATCCAACCGAATGCAAAAAATTCGAAAATTTGAAATTAGGGATTTCAAACCTGTTTTTTCACTAATAGATGAGAGATTTGGCTTGAGGATTGATGGAATAGAACTTGACCTTCGATTGCTTGCTTCCAACATGAAGATTGCGTAGAAAATCGAGAGGAGGCGGAGAGGAGGCGACTGTTCCGGTTTGGGGCAGTTTCGTTTCTGCCCCAAATCGTACCCAGTTCCGATATAAAACTTAACTATATCCGACAAGTTAAGTAATCTCGTCGGATATAGTTGAACCGAAACTATATCCGACGAGATTTCATATGCATGTCGTCGGACATAGTGTCGGTTCAACTATATCCGACGAGATTTCATATGCAACTCGTCGGATATAGTTCCTCTATTTATTTTTCATTTATGCCGGCTGGTAAACTAATTAAATGTGTAGTGTTTTAATATATATATTTATTAATAGTTAATTAATACGAAATTATTAATAGTTAATAAGAAATTAGTAAAGCAAAATTATTTAATAATACGATCGATCGATATTAATTATTAATCGATCGGTTGTATTTTCTTCCCGATCGATCGACACAATTTAAAGTCGATCGATAATATGATCGAATAAAATTCATTTTACATTGTACGTTCTAAGTCGAAATAACATACATATATATATATACACTAATTAAGGCGCATAATCAGAATCATCGCTTGAGTCTGACTCTGTTTCCGAGTTACTTTCAGGTAAGATGTGTATGTCCTCGTCACTTGAGTCTTCATTGTCTTCATTTTGATTAACATCAAGAAGATTCGGTTGAGGAATTCGTACCACACTGCCCTGTCTCACATTATTAAGACGAATTGTTGAGGTTTCAGGAATACCAGTTGCGTTCGGCTCATGGTATGCACTGACTTCTTCATTATCCGAGGTCACAGTACCAAGGGTGGAGGCACTGTATATGTTTCGTGAAAGAACATGGTTAACCACTTTCCACGCGCCTTTATGCCCAAGATCATCAAGATAGAATAATTGTTTCACCGCCGTGGCCAACACAAACGGATCATCTTCATACCAGCTTGTGGCAGTATTCACCGAAAAAATCCCGTATTGATCGGTCCTTGTGTTCTGAGGGTCGGTATCAAACCATCTACACTTAAACAAGTGCATGGTCATGCCTTCCCCATATATTAATTCGACAACTGAATGGAGAACACCGTAATAGTCAACTCCATTCTGCCCACCATGCACCATTACCCCAGAATTCTGTGTTTTTCGTCTGACATCTCTATGTTCACAAATAAATAGCACGCCATTAACCTTACACATAGGATAAACTCTGGAAGTTACCGGTTTCTGCGCCAAGAGCCTCAATTCGTGTGACCACTGAGGGATACCATCATCTTGTACATGATTCATCTGAAAATAATCATTTATTAAGTACGTATAAATAGGATACGAGACATGAACTTAACATCGATCATATACAGGTCAATTTAAGTATCAACTTACCCAGTTGCCAAAATAGTTTGCGAACGTCTTGTTGTGGTACTCAACATCACCGGAAATAGCAGGGCACTAAAGGTGCAAATTTTTCCAATATTGAACTTCTGGATAGTTAATCAATACCGACCAATGGGCAATGACTAGCTCATAAGGTTCCAACTTGTACGAGTTGGGCAACTTTCCAGAAACTTCAACATCATCGGAGATGATCGAAAGGTTGAACTGCCCTCCATCTACGGGCATATGTTGTGGAGGGTCCTCCAACGCTCCCAAATACAACTTGGTGTACGTTACGCACTCATGCGCAATATATGCTTCAGCGATACACCCTTCGGGTGCAGATTTGTTCATCACATAGTCTTTGTAGTCCCCCAATTGTCTGTAAATGGGTAATTACAGATCGAGCATGTTATGCTTATTGCAACAATATATAAGTGAATAAATAATATTAAAGATCGACATATATATAGCCAGATTCATAGATGCATTACGTACCTTTCCATAGGATACATCCATGTGTAGTGTACTGGACCAGTAAGCAACAATTGTTCCGGAAGATGGAGCATCAGGTGAGGCATGATGTCGAAAAAGTTTGGAGGAAATATCCTTTCGAATTTGCACATGATAAAAATGATGTCTTGTTGCATTTCCAACAAGTTCGATTTCTTCACTTCTCTCGTACATAACTTCTGAAAGAATCTTGACAAACCCACTAACGGCTCCACCACCTCTTTGGGCAGGTACCCTCGAATGAAAACAGGGAAGAGGCGTTGGAGCAGTATATGACAGTCATGACTCTTTAGTCCATACATCTTGTTGTCTTTGAAGTTAACACATCGACTTATATTTCCGGCATAGCCTGAAGGATACCTGACATTACCCATCCAACCAAAGATTTCACTCTTCTGGGCAGGCTTCACGGTATAAGGAGCTTGTGGCATTTTTTTCTTCCCATCTCTCAACCACAAATGTTTTCGCAGTCCCATCCTTTTAAGATCAATGCGTGCCTTCGGGCCGTCTTTAGTTTTTCCCTCCCAATTCAACACTGTGCCGACCACACTCTCGCACACATTTTTCTCTATGTGCATGACATCTAAGTAGTGTCTGATCAGCAACTTGGACCAATAAGGAAGTTCCCAAAAAATACTTTTGTGTGTCCAGAATTTATACCTGTCGGGTTTGTCAGGTATTGACGCCACTATCTCAGGATGATTGCTTAGATGCCCAAAATCGTATTCATTTAGCACTTCTAAGATTTCATCCCCCGTCCATCTCCTCGGCTGCTCACCTGTTTCCACAGTCCCATCAAATGCCTCCATATCCTCCCGAAATGGGTGATCATGTGGAAGCCAACAACGATGTCGCATCTGTACAATCTTCCTGCAATGAGTTCTGCAACACTCAACCGTCATGCACTCTGGACAAGCCCTGTATCCCCTGGTAACGTTGCCCGAAAACATCCCGCGTGCAGGAAAATCGCTAATGGTGCCAACAAGCATGGCATGCATCTGGAACATCTCATTTTTGAACTTGTCATAAGTGGGATGACCATGCTCACTCAAGTACTTAAGCTCCTCAATCAAGGGTCTCAGATACACATCGAGACACTTTCCTGGATAACCCGGCCCTGGAATGATCATATTGAGCATATTGTATTCTTTCTTCATGCACATCCATGGAGGAAGGTTGTACGGTACCAAAATAACTGGTCATATACTGTATTGAAGACTCATGTTGCCAAAAGGGTTGAATCCGTCAGATGAAAGCCCCAGCCAAACATTTCGAACCTCTGATGCAAAATAAGAAAACTCCTTCACCATGTGCTTCCAAGCCTCTCCGTCAGCAGGGTGTATAAGCGTATCACCGTCGGGCTAATTCCTCTCGGCCCACCATCTCATAGCTTCAGCCGTGTGTGCAGACATGAACAACCGTTCTAGCATATCTATCAGGGGAAAATACCGAAGTATCTTCACAGCTTTCTTGTTTCCGGCAGGAGTCAACTTATACCTATCTGTACCACATACTGGGCATTCATCAAGGGATTCAAGATCATTCCCATAAGCATCTTCACCCCAGAAGAGAACACAATCATATCTACAAGCATGGATTTTGATGTAGGAAAGGCCAAGATGTTTAAGGATCTGTCGCACCTTACGATGAGTGGTAGGAAGACGATGACCGGGGGGCAACAACGAACCAGACCACTTCAGCCAATCATCAACAGCCTTCACACTCATTTTGTTCTCCACTTTGAGCTTCATTACTCCCATAACACTTTCGAGAACAGTCTTATTACACCCGTTGTACAACGGGGTATGTTGGAAGGCAATGAGGTTGTTGTACTTGTCCATACCAGCAGTGTTGACAGCTGTAGGTAATTGCTGGACCGACTCAATATGAGGGAAGTCTTCAACAACGGGAGGGATATCGATATCCGGTGCTTGAGCAAATATACCGCTCTCATGAGGAAACATATCGTTGATCAACCTTGTTGTTGGATCATTGGATGTACTGCCACTCTCAAAAAATTGTCCGTGATCATGTTGACCAACTGTTGAGCTCTCACCGTGATAAATCCAACATGTGTACTTATCCCAAAATCCGTTTTTCTTCAAGTGCTACAATACTTTATCGATGTGAAAACGATATCGCTCGCTACGACACTGACATTTCGTACACGGACAATAATGAATTGTCATCCCTCCACAATTAACCTTCACATATTCTACAAAACTTCTAATTCCACGGTGATATCTTACATCCCATCTTGGAAGACATATCCAACTCTTGTCCATCCTGAAAATTATATATATATATAATGCAATATATTAATTAAATAAATTAATCACCCTAGCTAGCTAGCTAGTTATTGCTATATATATATTCACAATAATCAAATTAAAATTAACAACAATTAATATATATATATTTACGATCAATCACGCGTACGTACTCAAAATCAACCATCGATCAATTACTCAAACTCTAGAATCAATTAATTAACTCGATCGATCTATATATTCAACCAATTAAGCATTAATATATACATACATGCATATCATGCACAACACATATATATATTAATTAAGCACGACGTACCTATATATATAATGCGCATGAATCATCACGAACTCATTGTCGACATCACCCAAAGATCGATTTCAGAGCATTTTCAGAAAAAATTGAAAGTTTCTTGAATGACAGATCGAGTTGCTGCCCAGATCTGAAATAAGAAACTATAACCGACGAAATGAAGAACTCGTTGGTAATAGTCAAAAAAAATCGTCGGACATTGTCCAAAACTATGACCGACGAGTTTCCGGCGACTATGACCGACGACAAGAAAAGCTCGACGGTCAAAAAACTATAACCGACGAGATAATCATGTCGTCGGTTATAGTTTACTATATCCGACGAGATCCCTTCTCGTCGGTCGTTCTTTGAGGATCTCGTCGGATATAGTACTTTTTCTGGTAGTGGGAATAAATCTCCTTAAACAGATATGACCTAAAAATATACCGATATGAAACCCATTGGGTCTAAAACTCGTGTAATAAGCCTGCCGAGAAATCAAACTGAATATGATCCGAACTAAATAATTTATTACGGTAAGATCCGAATTGATACGGACCATACCGATGCGAACCGATCCCACACCTACTGTTATACTAACTTAACCACCCGTGTGTACACACATGTTAAATCAGATCACCCACTACTTTATCCACTTCTATGACAGTTTTTGTTGGGCAAAATTGTTGTTTACCTTTTTTTTTGTCTCCCGTGAGTTTTTCTTTTCTTTCTCTTTCTTTTATGTTTTTTTTTCTTGAGGCTGCTTTTATTTTTTCATAAGGGTATTTTCGGGTTTCTATAATTTGGTATGGGATGACACCAAAAGCTACGCTTGGCTTTATATTAGTAGAGATATTAATCATCAATATGATTTGTATGGTTTTTTTTTTGGATTTTGGGTGAATTTTATTTTTAGCCCGAAAGAAAAAAAAATCAAAGAAAAGAAATTGTTTAACGTGACTGTTTCGGTTTTTGCCCTACGAGGGCTTCCTTTTGTCCCATCGTTATCCGCTCTTTTCCAGCCCGAAATAAAGAAGGTACGGGGGATGCAGACTACGTGGACGACCACGATTCGTCCCTGCTCTTCACGCGAGAAAGGAAACGGCGAAGGTCATACAGAGGAACCGTGAGAGTGGTACACACCGAAATTCACACCAACACCGAGGGCATCTTCATATCCCGAACTTCATCGCTATTACCCTCTGTATCCCCTAAACGGTTGCGCTCCCTCGCTTCTATAAATTCCATATGGCACCACTCAGCTCAAATCCCACGCCTTTCTCATTTCCACCACTACTCTACAGAGCAAGGATTCTCTCTCTCTCCCTCTCTCTCTCTCTCTCTCTCTCTCTCTCTCTCTCTCTCTCTCTCTCTCTGTTTTTCATCTCTGCTTTTCTCTGTGTGTTATCAATGGCGGACCAGGAGGTTAAGAACGGCGGAGCTGAGAAGAAGATCACGTCGTCCGTGGATCTGGTGGTGGCGCTCGGGGTTGAAGCTCCGAAGGCCGAGGACGCCGTCGAGTTCTACAAGACTGCTTTCGGCGCTGTGGAGATCGAGCGACACACGAGTCCTAAGCGCAAGGCTGACCAGGAGAGCCCTTTCCTTCTCTCTGTGCTGCTTCAGTTTGGCGGGGCCAAGGTTTTGGTCACTGATCGCCTTGAGGATGAGTAAGCCCATGCACCTTTTTATCTTTCTTTCCAATATTCTTAATATTTTTGTTGCGAAACGCTCGTAATTCTGTTAGATTGTTTAGATCTGTAGACTCTAGAGGTTGTGACTCATGCTTGTCTCTGCTAAATTTTTGTTTCACTGTTAATCCTAGAATTTTGCTATCATCTACAGTTTTTGTGGCTTTTTGAATTCTCTTACGTTATGCTGGCTTGCTTCAAATTTTATTTTGTTTCTGTTTCGAAAGGCATGCATGATATTTTGTTGACTTATGTATTATGATATCTCCTTGCGCTTATTTATGTTTTCTATTTCACCCCAAAAGAAAACATAAAAAATAAATAAATTATATGTATATTTTGTCTTGTTTGTAGGTTCTGCAGAGTCGTTTAGCACATTTAGCACATTTTGAATATATATTTTATCTGAAATACTGTTTAAAGCCTGTGTGATTTTTCTTTCTGTTGTTCTTATGGTACATCGATCCATAACTGATGAACTGTTTTAGTCATTTTTTTCTCTGAGCTATGGTGCTTGTTTATTGTTATGAGTACTGGGGAGTCTATATAAAATTTATGCTCGTTTAACATGGCGTGTGGTTGCTATTTGGGTAGGTTCAAGAAGAATCATAACAATGGTCTGCTTTTGGTGTCTGAGGAGGCTGTTGACGCTGTGATTAAGAAGGCTGTGGCTTCTGGAGCCGAATCTGAGGGCGGTATCACTGATGCTGTGGTTTATCCCGGGAAGTCCTCCGGCAACTTCAGGGACCCATTCGGCATTCTGTGGACCATTGTTGGCAAAAAGACTGATGAGACTAACGGCAGTGGCACCGCCGCTGCTGAGACTGTTGAGCCCAACGGCAATGGCACTGCCGTTTCTGATGTCACTGAGGCCTGAGGAATATTAGCGAGATGTGCTTTGAACCTCCATAACTGCATTTCTCTTTTGTTCTAGGGTTTTATCCAGTAGGATTATGGATTAGGGCTTAGTGGCTAGTAATAATGGGTTTATTTTGATTAGAACCACTTGTTATTTCTACGGTACGGTATGGTGGCTTTATCTGACAATTGCTATGATTTTCAGATCAGTACTAAATGAATTTCTATTTCTGAAATATTTCTTAGTAATTTCCCTTCCAAGTTCCAACTATGATTTTTTTTCCAAAAAGAAGAAAAAGAGGCAACTGTGACATTTTGCTGTCTCTTAGATATGGATAATGTTGATTTAAAATATATTGCATTTATAAATTCGAATATGTTTGGGTGGTATCGTACGATTTCATAACGACGCAACGGGTGTAGCGGCATTGACCGACCTGATATTAGGCAGTAGTTGTACCGCCACCCATGTGCGCTTGGCACGTGTCAGGATTTTGGCTACTGATTTACTGTTTTAGTGGTCCGTAGTCAGAACTCCGAAGTGGGAGCAGTTCTTGCAGACGGCCGCCGTGCCATATTTTAGTGCGGCGAGGCCAATCATAAGAGGCCTGAAGGGTATTTCTGTACTTTCTCCTAAATTTGCAGGGGCAGTTTGGGTTATGAGATTGTTTTAAGTTTTGAGCTTCTATTGGTTGGCCCTATATTCCTTACCACTCACTTTCCCTAGCCAAGAACTGGCCCGAAGTTGGAAGCCTGCGCATTTGGAGTAGGGATGGGATGGTACAGTTGTTAAGCCCGGGCCGGGATGCAAGGGTTTAAAACTGAAACCCGTAAAGGTTTGTCCCGTATGGGTTTGAGACGGTACGGGCCTAACACGGGATTAACAACTTTTTTTCATTCTTCAAGTCCCAAAGCTGTAAATTATAAAAATTTCTAATAAGTTGCTTCAAACTATCTATAAACTATCAATAATAAGCTGTTAAGTTGCTGTGAATTACAAACCAAAGTAAATTACAAACTCGATTTCTGAATAGTCCCGAGCAGAACAAGTGCACAACAATCTGATCAAATTACACAAATATACAACGTTGAAGTAAACCAACAGCAAAAGTGCTAACTTTGCTTGATTACTTCTGAGAAAAGATGGTAGCTTTGCTTGATTGCTCCTGTGAGTGAAACCAATCAAATTAAATGTATGAGAGTACGTTCTACGCAATATGTGTCGATAATTGCTACAGAAAAAATGCATACAAACATCATATCAAATACACAAACAACATCAAATTGATATTTACTGCAGACGAATGCACCACTATGATCCATAGTTTTTTAACAAGGTAGATAAATTATATAATGAGCTTTATCACTCGAAAGATCAAATTCTAGCAGCAATGTAAGCATGAACCTAGTCCATCCCACCACCCTAGTCCATTAATCAAAACTCTGGCCAATAAACTCAAGCATAAGCGCACGAATAACCTCATATATCAATCTTAATTCATATCCTCATATATCAATCATGAAGCTAAGTGATTTAAAATGTCATCATATCAATCATGTGAACACCCAACTAGAGCCTTGTACTCTACATCAAATTAAACAAGCTTCAAATGAAACATATTGTTGATGACTTAAACAAGTTCAATTGCTCAAAGTAGCAATCTTAAACATCAAATTTTTCTATTCAACTTCAAAAGGCAATCTTATACAAACAAACAAATTTTGCTATTCCATAGTTTCTCACTTTCCCAGAAGTAGATTAAAAAGTAAACTACAACTTTTCTACTTATTAGAACTCACTTAGTACTTTGTAGTTTCTGAACCAATTCGATTTGGAAACCTGATAATGACTAGGTTGGAGTTGAGTTGATGCATTGATGGTGATCAAGCCGAGGGAGTGAGGGTTGACGATGAGCTTGATTCGATGAGTGAGAGTGTGACTCGATGTCCTATCGATGAGAGTTCATGAGGGCGTGCCTGAGTGAGACTCTGAGAGTTTGAGATGCGAGAGTGCGAGAGAGGGAGGGCTGCGAGATTGAGGTAGGTGAGTTAGGTTAGCTGAGGTAGGTGGCAGTAGGTAGGGCGGGTTGGGCCTGAAGAAATAAGGACTTTTTTTGTTACGGGCTTGCTCGGGATATAGAAGAACATATAAATCAAACCTGTAGCCCGTCATGTTTGAATCAAACGGATCGAGACGAGACGGGCTTCAAATTTCAAAATTCAAACTTGGCCCAACCCGTTACGTATTGGGAAGGGACGGGATCGGGCCAAGGTGCCCAGCCCTAATTTGGAGAGTAAATGATAAATGAGTTGGAGTATAAGGGCATGTTTAGTGCACGGGGCTGGCATTAGGATTCAGGATTCACCGTCTTTAATAGTGCTCATATCCTACGTTTGCCTCTCACCTCAGTACAATATTAAATGACGCTATTTTGTACCCGTTTCCTCTTTATTTTTGTAATTTTACTGTATTCCTCTCTATTCTGAGCTCCAAGACAGTTAAACTCAGAATAAACCCAACTTATCCCAGAAAATCCAAATGCTCAATTGAAAATCGAAGTATTACTGTATTAGTCTGCCTCGCGCCGTTGTCGTTTGCCCCTGCTCCAATTGCATGTGGCCAGCGGCCTTCCTCGAGCTCTGCCTCGCCACGAGCAGCACCGCCAGGTCGGCTCGTGTTGCATTAGATCCGCCGATAGTTGATGAAGAACTTGATTTGTTTCTTTGTTAATCACTGCCAGTGTTGACCCCAAGTATCCAGGGGGTCTTGTATTGATTTTTTTTTCCTGGGTAATTTGTTGTTTTGATTCTCAGTTTGGGCATTTGATTAATCTTGGGTTGTTGAAGAAAACCGGGTAGTTTTGAAGAAACTTTTTCAATGATATAAGAGCAGCTGCGGCGTTGCCGGGATTCTGGGACGTCCGGCGTGGGCCCCGCCGTTTTGAGGACGTCCGTCTTATAATGAATATAAGAGAGGGAGTGATCTCTCTGCTTTACCAAATATGGGTCACAATACTCAATTCTTTGGTCTACCTGTGCTTGGCTTGAATTCTCTAGAATAGATTGAGAGTTATCTCCAATACCGGGTACAAACGTGCCCTAATATATAAAGTATCACAAGTGTTTTGACTGTCTTTACGTTTTTCTATCTTTACAGCTTTACCTTGTTACCTCTTCGGATTGAATCCAGTTTGCTTGATATTTTGCACAGTTGGACTTGGCGTTGTTACGTTTGTGGTGTTACCCATATAAATAGATTGTCAAAAATTTCTCAAGAACGTGATATTGAAGTTCTATTGGGTGATGATTAAAAAGGCAAAAATCTAGCACATTCTTCCTATTGAACACAAACACAACTGCTAAAACAGCTTTTCGGGTTTTTCTCAAGTTATGGATTTATGGGTTCTACTATTTCATTAATTAATGCTCAAGGGCCGACTCTCGGAATCAATCCGTTATCCCCATTTTAAAAAGCCCATATTGCGTTTTGTAGGTACTAAGCTATATCTACCCGGTAACCCCACTTCAAAAAGCTCACTTGTAGACAACGCATCCAAGCAGCAAAATAAAGCCCATAAGTGGCCCATCCAGAAAACCCTACCATATAAATACCAAAAGCATTTAGGGTTTTGCTTCATTCACTCGCACCCACACCCGGAGAGAGATAGGCACAACTTTGAAAATGGCGGCAGCAGTCCCAGGAAAGGAGATGGTTCAATGCTTCGGCCGCAAGAAGACCGCGGTGGCCGTCACCTACTGCAAGCGCGGGCGTGGCCTGATCAAGATCAACGGTTGCCCCATCGAGCTCGTCCAGCCGGAGATCCTGAGGTTCAAGGCCGTCGAGCCCATCCTGCTTCTCGGACGACACCGTTTCGCTGACGTCGACATGCGGATCCGCGTCAAAGGTGGAGGTCACACTTCTCAAATCTATGCTATCAGACAGAGCATTGCCAAGGCCTTGGTCGCGTTCTATCAGAAGTATGTTGACGAGGTGAGTAAGAAGGAGATCAAGGATATTCTGATCAGGTACGACAGGACTTTGCTTGTTGCGGATCCACGTCGGTGTGAGCCCAAGAAGTTTGGTGGTCGTGGAGCCAGGTCCAGGTTCCAGAAGTCTTACCGTTGATTCCGAATGGCTTATGCTCTTATTACACTTTTTCTGCTTTATTGTTTTCGGATTCGATGACTTTGATGTTATGATAATGGCGTATTTGTTATAATTTTTGACTTTGTAGTTGCCCTAGTATGATGGAATCTGAATTGTATCTCGTTTTTGTTGAGTGTGCTAAATGGCTCTTCATGTGCTTTTGGTGCTTGCTATTAAACCTCTGAAATTACCGAAGCATGATAAGTTATTGTTATGTCTAGCTAAGTATGGCTATTTGCCATGTATGATTTGTTATGTCTTGGTCCTGATAAATTTTGTAGGTTCTTATAGGGACTTACAGTTGGTTCAACTATACATGTTTTCATATATCTAAATTTGTTTGATATATTAAGTTCACAAGTCATGATGAATCTTCTGGCTTGAATATGCATATTGAGTAAAATGTTTGTTCATGTGTTTAAACAGTTTAGTTACTTGTCTGATTGCAATTCTTTCCTTCCTGTCTCAAAATTATTCATGTATATATGTTAGTCTTACAGGATGGTGTATACTTTTAATACTTTTTGAGGTCTTATAGTATTATACTGCAATTTTTTTTGGGAAGGTTGCTACAGGTTAAGGTTTCCCTTACCACTACATTTTAGAGGTCAGTTGGTTGCTTGTTTTGTGTGATTGATAATAGGAGAGGACAATGTTGTTGTGGTTGGAATGTGTCAATCTGTGTTATTTTTCTTTCAAGAGCATGTCTTCTAATGAGCAACTCTTCTATTATAAATTATGAGCCATTTCTGGTCTAAGATCAATTGGCTTCTGTCATATCCTTGAAATGTGTGTTGTGAACATTATATTGGGCTAGTGTTGGGTTAGGAACTTAGGAGTTATATTTGCTCTGGTTTAACGTATGAAATATGTGATATGGCTGAAATGTAAAGACAGTTTGAATTAATGAACCATTTCAGGTTTGTATGTGGTTAGTAGGGATTGAGGTTTCTTCTGGCTCAACAGGGTATTGTGTGTTTATGTGATGCAGAAGAAATGAATGAAAGTGATAATGACCTTTATTGACCAGTAAGCCGTTAATCTTTCTTATGTAGCAGATGTCACTTTAGTTGATGGTTATTACTTGAGCTGAATCAGAGATGTGTTCCCAGTATACCTGTTGCAGAATTATTGTTTCATGGAGTTGAATGCAAGGGTATCTCATTTGACAACTACTTACTAAGTAAAACATTCTGTTATGGATTATGGGTTTATTTAGCAGGATTATGAATTAGGCTGTAGTGGCTAGAGCTTACTTATGGGTTCATTTTTATTAGAACGACCATTTCTATGATATGGTGGTGCCGGCTTTATTAGACAATTGCTAGAGCTTAATCATGGATTTATTTTGATTAGAGCGACCAGTTAAATGAATTCTTTTTCCAATGGGTCTGAACTAAATGATTTGCTATTTCTGAAATGTTTCTTGTGATTTTTCTTTTATAGTTTGCTGATGAATTTGTTTGAAAGAGGCAACTGTGACATTTTATTTGGTTACAAGTCAACTGTGACATATGGCAGTGGCTTAGATATGGATGATAATTTTTTTTTTCTTATTTTCAAGTGGAGGAAAATACCTCAACCATGTCTGAACTTATAAAGCAACTTAGGGTTTGAACTAACAAAGTGATCAATATGGGGTATGGACTTAAGTTTTGTTATAACTTTGGGGTCTTTGTGTATTTTCTGGCGGGCTGGTCGACGATGATTTGCCCACGTTGTTGGGACAATTCAAAAATGAAGGGTGAAAATGTCATTTTCCCATTTGACTTCAAAATATCATGTATAATTTTTTACCTACCTAAATCAAACAAAGTGTGGAGTTATTGAATCAAAATAGAAAACTGAAAACGGAAGTCGTCGCTTAGTTAGGGTTTAGTAAGCTAATTTCTTTGTCAATCCCAAACCCAGAAACTGAGCTTCCGCTTAACCAAACAAATCTTGACCGATCCCAGTGATCGACGATTGTTTAGGGATGGCGGAGATGTGGCGCATGCTCAAATTGAGTGGTCCTCGACTAGAGAGTAAGCACTTGATAACTTTTGTCTTTTGTTTATGTTTGACCGAGTGGTTGTTCACATGGGTCTTTTGGTTTTGATTCGAATTTGGTTGGAATCATCTATTATTGCGAAAAAATTTTGTTTAGTTCATTTGTTTACATATAAAATTGGGGGATAGTAGTCATTAGTTTATCTTTGGTTTGGAATCATTGTAACAAATCAATCTGGAATCATGGGTTTTGGAGAGAGTTTCTTATTTATGTTTTTTTTTAGTTGGACTTGATAAGAATACAATGGAGATCTATTATGGTGGATACGTTGATAAGTAGCTGGATGGAAGTCAGAAGTATAAAATAGCTCCTTTTATGAAGAAGGCTGGGAAATGAGGGAATGTGTATCTTGATGGTTTAGATCCAAATAAGGTATCATGGGTAGATATGAACAATATTTCTTAGGATTTAGGTTTTAGAGAGAAGCCCATATCTTATTGGTACAGATTACCTAGGACTACTTGCAATGAGGGATGGATGCCTTTGAAGAGTGACCAAGATTGTATGTCAATGGTTGATTTGATTTCCAAGAGCAGACAGATCAATGTCTATATTACTGGTAGGGGAGGGAGAATGAAAGCAGAGGCTGAGTTAGAAGATGAAGTAGGGACACAACCAGGATGGACAAACCCTCTAAATAATGTGACTCCATTTGAGAGGGAAACCATGTTTGAAGATTCAAATGCGATAGCTAGCCAGTTAAATGCAGAGAAAGCAGTTGGTGAAACAGAAGTTAAGGGTGTAAATGAGGGTTTTCCAAGACCAAGTCAGAGTACTTTTAGTGGCCTTGAGGACATTTTGAATGGCTTTGATGAGTTTGGTAGAGAATGAGAGATGGGGCAGGGCCAAAATGGTGAGATGGGGCAGGGCTCGTGTGATGAGATGGGCCAGAATAGTGATGGGTGGGAGGAAAGTAATATGGGCATGAGGAAACCTTCTAATGATAGAGTTATAAATGAAGCAGATTTTCATGTTTTTGGGTCAGGAAGAAACTTTAGGAGTCCCCCTAGCGTAAAACATTGTGCAACAAACCCCTAGTTAAGGACTTCAACAACTTCTCAGTCAGAGACAAGGTCTACAACTGCTCCAAAGAGGAAAGTCAGTGTAGCTGAGAAGAGAAAAAAAACTGTTGATGAGGCCTATGCTAAGAAAAAGAAGACTATTGATAAGGCCTCTGCTAAGAAGAAGAAGAAGACAAGCAAGAAAGATAAGAAGAAGAAGACTACTAGACAATCAAGATACAATACCAGAGGACGTTCTTCACAAAATGGTGCAACAGAAGAAGGTGATTCAGAGTTGGACTATAGTGATGGCAGTCAAGACATTGAATACATTGATAGTGATGAAGAGAGTGATTTTTCGGAAGATGAAAAGTATGATCAAGCTGGTGATGATCAAATGTTTGATGAAAATGTTGAGGACCCTAGAAATGTTGAAGAGTTTCCAGAGATGGGGTTTGTTGGTCATTGTTCAGATGGTGAAGCTTCTGGAGATGAGCTTAGATGTTTGAGTGGATCTGAGACTGAAGAATATGAAGATGGTAATCCTATTCCAAAGAGGGTATCTACAGGATTCATTACAACTCCCTGAAGAAGAGATGTTGCCTGATAAATCCTAGGTTTAGACTAGGTCACAGCTTTGCCAATGCTTTTGAGTTCAAGGAGGCAATTAAAGAATATGCAATACGGAATAGAAGGGGACTTTTTCCTAGTAGAATTCTAAGAAGAAGATGGAGATAAGATGTCAGTTAGGATGCAAGTTCTGGTTATATGCTAGCAGAATGACAGGAGAAGGAGAGAGTTTGTTTTTGAAGACTATTTGCCTTACTCACCACTGTCATCCAGTAACATATTGTCATTGGTTTGATTATAATAGAGTGGCAAGGGAGATTGCTCCAACTCTTTTGGTGGATCCAACATGGTCTAGGTATGATATACATAATTATTTGGTGACAAAGTACAACTTGGATATCAACATTCAGACTTGTAGCAAAGGAAAAAGCAAAGCCAAAAGAATGAATGAGGGCCATTACATCAAGCAATACAACTTGTTGGCTTCATACAGGAAGGAGTTGTTGAGGATAAATCTTGGTTCAACAGTGAAAATTAAGTGTAAGTTTGAATAAGAGATTTGCACATTCAACATAATTTACATATGTTTTGCTGCAACCAAAGAAGGATGGAGGAATGGATGCCAACCCATAATAGGATTTGATGGTGCTCACATCAAAGGTCAACATCCTGGGCAACGTTTAACAACTGTAGGAGTTGATGCAAATAATGGGATGTATCCCATTGCATATGCAGTTGTGGAAGGGAAAAATCAAGAGATCTGTGAATGGTTTATGGAGCTAATGAAGTATGATTTGAAGATAGAAAGGGAGAATAGCTACTCTTTTATCAGTGACAAACAAAAAGGTTTGGGGAACTCCATAACTAAGTTTTTTCCTGGTGCTGAACATAGGCATTGTGTGAGCCACTTTTACAACAACTTTAAACTGAACTTTCCTGGAGAAGGTCTGAAGCAAAATGTTTGGAATGCAGCAAAATCTACTACAAAAGGCTTGGTATGATAAATACATGGATGACCTTAAGACAACTGACTCAGAAGCCAGTAAGTGGTTTCAAAAGGAAGATAGACAACCTAAAATTTGGTGCAGGAAATTTTTCTCAGAGAATATTAAGTGTGATCTGCTCCTGAATAATTTGTGCGAGACATGGAACAAATGCTTGGTTCCTGCAAGAGACAAGCCTATATTGACCATGCTTGAAAAAATATGAGTAGACATGATGATGAGGATGGCAAACAGGAGAGTGGCAGTGCTGAATTGGAAACACATTGTTGGTCTAAGAATAATGAATCTATTGGACAAGAATGTGGCATTTTTTTTCCTTTTATAATGCAATGCCAGCTGGTAAGCTATACTCATTTCTTTGTCATATATAAGTTTGTCATGGTTCTGTTTAATTCAGTTTTTTTTACTTGACTTATATGCTGGAGTTGATATAGGTGAGTTTGAGTTCCAAGTCACTAGAGGTCCAGTTGAACAAAGTCAACATGTTGTGGACTTGGGGCAACATGAGTGCACATGTAGAAGATGACAAATGAGTGGAATACCCTGCCATCATGCTATAGCTGCCATCAGAGTGAAGAGACACAGTCTAGCTCTCTATTTTGATGAACCTTTGAAGAAACATATGTATGCAGCAACCTATGAACCTATTATTCATCCAATTGGTGACCCAAACGACTGTGACAAAGTTGATTTCCCCATTGCTCCCCCACCTTATAATGTCCAACCTGGAAGACCAAAGAAAAAAAAGATTCTTGGAATTGGTGAGGGTATGGCAATACCAACTAAAGATGAAAAAAACTAGAGTGCCCATAACATTTGTGAGGATGACATGTGGGAGATGAGGGACAAAAGACCACGATAAGAAGAGTTGTCCCATAACTAAGGCAGAAAGAGAAGCAACTGTAAGTATTTGAGAGGTTCTTTCATAATTTGTATGTGTTTATTCACTAGTGTTTATATTGTACATAAATTGAATAAATTTTTTGTGTCATTAATATGGAGAAGAATTTGGACGAGGAGCTGCATTAAACAATAGAAAGAGATAGGAGGTTGCATTGCTTATTCTGATCGATTTTTCTCATTGCATTTCTTATCTTTTTATGTCATTCAAGTTGGATAATTATGGTGTTCTGTTGTATAGAATACAAGGTTTAAAGCCCCTAAAAAAATGCTCCAATCCTTTGGATAAGATCATCAGGTCTGTTGTAGGCTACAAAAGAGTCAAAGTTGCACATGAAGTAGCAGCCATATCAAGCCAGGGAAGTCAGAGTCAAGCATTAACAACTCAAGAAAGTCAAAATCCTGCAGTTGTAGGAAGAAGAATGAATAGTGTTTAGTTTCAAGTTCAAGTGCAGCAAGCAATTTTGGATGGTTTTGAACATCGTTTGATGTTTTTTTGGTGAAATCTATGTTGAATTTATATCTTTTGTTACTTTTGTGCCATCACAATTCTGCACAATGTGTGTGCAACTCCATCCAATATTCGTTGTTGTATCTATGTTATGTTAGGCTAAATATGGTCATTCTGTTAGGCCAATATATGGTCATTATGGATAATCTCATTTGTGTACTATTATGACAATTGGTTCTCTATGATATTCAGATTCAAATTTTCAGTAATCTTCAATGTTTTAAGTTCTACATTTAGTGATGTGTAATTGAGTATGAATATGTTATGACACACCCCTTCACATTCTACGCTATGTTCAAAGTCCAGAGCATTAACACGCATAAAACAACCTATATAATGCAGCATCTGATCACATATTCTTACACTAAGCCTGCTTTAATCTCAGACTACTCTTCCCAAACACAGATCCTAAAATGCATCGCAAGTATGAAGCCCCCTCTGCCTCCCTTTTCTGTTCACAGAGGCTAAACCCTAGCCCTCCACCTAGCCCTCCCCTTCCTCCAATCCTTCCTCGGTCTCCATCCTCAACTGATCCTGATTCAGGCAGTGGAGAGCGTCGCCGTTACCTTAAAGAAATGCTGGTCTTGCAGGCTCGACTCCACACTACTACAAAACATGTGGTACGATCTAAAATGTCGGACCTGTTGGTCCCTTAGCTCTTAACATCTACAATCGCCTGATCTTGCTAGACCAGGCGATGCAGGACTGCCTCCAAGCACATATGAAGTTTTTTAGGGACATCAAAATGACTCAAAATGAGAAGAATGAGATCATGCTGAGTTTTCATCGAGCTTTGTGTAATATGGAGAGTGAGGTCCATGAGATGAGGCAGGGTATGCAGGGTAATCAAGGACCGGGGACATAAGGAAGATCATGAAGTTTTTGTTGTTGTTTCTAGTTCTTAGCTTCTAGAGGTTATCTATGTTTTAGTTTTGTTTCATTTTGTTTTTCTGATGTTTTTATGTTTAAGTTGTTTCATGTTGTTCTTGTTCTTTTGTTGTTCTAAGATGTGTGCTTCCTTATTGTTGCAAGAATTTTTCTAAGAAAAACTGCATAAGATTCCTTCATAACAGTCTATTACATCTGTTACTTCTACATCTTCAAACCTTCAAAAGAAAACCTACACATAATCCAACTAAAACAGCTATAACAATACATAGATTTCTCTCTTTATTCTTTCTAACTATGATTTCATCTTCAAGCTCTTCAATTTTATCAATCCATGTGTTTCTTCTAAATTTCATGTCTCCATATAGACGAGCCAAATCATTGTAGTCATCATCACATTTGATTAGCATCATCCAAAGAACCACAACAACTGCTTAGGTAAGCAACTCCCTCTCTTTATTCCTTGACTTTTTCCTTTGAATTTCACTTTGCAAGAATTGCATTCTACCAAGTAATGCCATAATCACAGCTCTGACTCGATCAGAATGGGGAGAGTCTATCCAAAATATTAACCCACATTTCCTTTACACCAAACATCAACACTAACCATCACTTACAAATAAACTGAATTTACATCAACTTGGATTAAAGGGTTATAAGCCAAACCTCTTCGATTCGAACCACATCCCCAATATCTGCATCCATGATTCACATCATGGTTGGAGCTCGAATAGAGCTCCACCCTCCTCCTACAAAAGAAAGTATTACATGAGTTTATTGATCTCCCTTAATTTCCCCCTCTTGGGTTGTAATGTTATAAGGAGTAGTGTAAATAAATAAATAAAACGAAATGGAGGGAAATGAACAGTGTATATGAACAGTAAATTGAGGGAACTGGATATTTGGAGGGAAATTGGTGAGCGGTGTGATCATTTTGGAGGGAAAACGATTGTGGAGGATATTCTAGTCATTATGCCAGTCGTTGACCATAATTTTCCGGCCACGTAGGTAAATCATTGTCGACCAGCCAGAAAATACACGGAGGCCCCAAAGTTATAGCAAAACTTAAGTCCAAACTCCATATTGATCACTTCGTAAGTTCAGACCCTAAGTTGCTCGGGGCAAGTAAGTTCAGATATGGTTGAGGTATTTTACTCTTTGAGTACGATATTCTCGTTAGACAATACTAGGCCAGACAACAAGTCCTTACCACAGCTTCTGTGGCTCAATAAGTCCATGATTTTTTTTTCTTTTCTATTTTTTTATCTTAGTTTCAGTTCTTTCAATTTCTTTTGCCGTATGATTTGTTCATGACAATTCTGTCAATTTAGAAAAATAGGGCATCTATAGTTGGGGAGATCCGTTTGGGTCAAGATAAAGCCTAGGTAATATCAAACTAGTCATCATCACAACCTATTGTACCCAAATTGGATTCTCATCGAAAGATTCCAATTGAAATTTATATGTTTATCAATAATATTCTCCAATAATGATCTAGAGTGGAAATTGAGAGTTGAAATTGAATCATCCGAGAAGATAGATAAAGAGAATATAGGTGGTTTTGATATTTTTGTGCAAAGATGGCTGCAAGGTTTGCCGAAAGTTGAGGAAGTGATGACGAATAAGAGATGAATGGGGAAGAGCCGTGGGAGGTTTCAGTGGTAGTTGAAAACGCGAATTAGAATTGACTGACAATGCTAGAAACTGAGAGGGAGAAGGAGAATTGGGATTAAAGAGTTAAGGAGACGAAAATAGGTAATATCTGGTATAAGGTTAGAAGAACAAATAAAATATTAGAACACGTGTTGTACAGCTAGTCCTTAGGACACCGCAAAAATTGGACTACGAGTGTGTTAAAGAAGCCAACACCATTAGAGAGTAAACTCTTAAAACATACCTGAAGCTCTGGGATTACCGGATCTCATGGGATTAGGATTGGATCCTAGCGCCACCTAGGCTTCTGATCACTGACATGACTCTGTTTCATGGTATTCCTATGTCCCTCTGATCTACGATCTCTTCCTAGACTCCCTTTGGCCTTCTCTCTACTCTCTTCTGATCATCTGACTTCCCTAATCTAATTTTTCATTATATTCTATTTGGTTCCCATGGCAATACGCTCGGTTCCTTATGATGTTGTGCGAGGTGGCTTGCAACGCTTTGCTCAATTGTTCTGGGATTTTTGTGGTGGTGGGAGGCTAAGGGGTTGACCGCACTATGCATTGTTCAAGGAATATGGGGCAGGTGGAGGACACTGGCGACGCCGAGCACGACTTAGATTGTAGGGCTTGAGGAGCAGCAACGACCGATGGATGGTAGAAATTGGAGCTCGACTAGAGGTGAGCTGGGGGCGAACCAAGCGCCAACATGGAGTAGTAGATGATTAGGGATGAGTGCACGTGCGACTCCGACGAGGTCTAATGCAGCTCCAGCGGGATATGGAGCGGACCCAGCTACAATGGCTAGGGTTCCGTTCCTCTGCGTGGAAAGAGATAAGCATTTTGCCTAGGGCTCTCTTTGTTGGGCCTGGAACTGTACTGTTACAGTTTGGAGCAAGCCCATTGCTCAACCATGGTCTGATGGGTCTGTAGAGTGGAGATGGAAACTTTGGAGAACCTCACCATGGATGGCCTCTATTGGTTATTAGTCCTTTAGTGCTTGATATTGGCTTCTCCCTTGGGACCCGAGTGATTTCTGGTTTGCTGTGTCTAGGCTATTGTGCTAGAAGTATTGACTAATGTAATAGTACGTTTAGGATTTTATTTTATCGGGCCGAGTAATCCAATAAAGTCCTTGTATTGTGATTACATTCAATAAAAATTATCGACATTCTAAAAAACATAGAACACGTGTTGTATTTTGGAGGTGATTGTACATGACTTGTTGCCCATGGCGGTGCAGCCAAGTACCGTCAATTTTGTTACGGTGGTGTCAGGTCTGCTAGTACAACTTCAAACATGATAATGGTTACTATAGTTAGTGAAATCTATGTCATCAACCATTGTTAGATCTGTGTCCAACCTAGATAATTATAAATTTGTTAAAATGTAGTTTGATATCTTTTGTTCGATGCAGATTAGTTGATAACAATTTATTATGAACTAACTGATCACTAGAAGATGAATATCACCTAGGTTGCATGGAATCTTCAAAGTGAATGCGTCTCCCGCTTTGGAAGCGGAAGCTTGTCGAAAGCTCTCGGAAGCACAATTCCAAGAATATTCTCCTTTTGGAAACATGATGTTTCATATTGGAAGCGCTAAATCATATTTCAAAAAGAATCATGAGAGAAAATTAATATTATTTATATATGATTAGACAAAGAATTGTATTATTCTAATCGTGTTTTAAGTTACTTAAAAAATTCTAATTTTCTATGTATATATAATTAAATTTTTATTATATATTATATGCTTCCTTTGCATACTTGCTTCCACTAGCTTTTGAAGAAAAAAATGTTTCCACTTTTTCTGACGCTTCACTTCCACTCACGTGTACCCATTCCCATACAACCTACAATGTCACTACCATGATTTATGGAGGAAGTTGAAAGGCACCAAGGCCATCCAATGTGTTGTTCTCACGCGAGGATTGTGTGTTAAGATTTTTCTGCTCACTGGTCTGTAGTCAGAACTTAAAAGTTGGAAGCAGTTGTATTTGGGGACGAAGGAAGGGAAGTGCTAATTGAGTTGGAATATAACGTATCGTTAGTGTTTACTTTATGTGATAACCCGAACCGAGATTACACGTGTATCGAGACGTATTAAACTTTATCGCGAATTAGTCGCATCAACGAGTTTGTTAACGATTTTTTCACCGGCGAGAATTTGAGTTGACTTTCTTAATGGAAGTTGTAGAGTATTTAATTTCGTTCTCGTACGAATTTTCAGGGAACTTTTCTGATAAGCGAGGTAGTTTTTATGTTTTTCAGATGTTGGCGCGAGAAATAAATAAAAAGAAAATAATTTTTAGTCGGTCATTTCTCGACCGTTCGATCGCAATAAGATTTTGGGTTGTCAATCTAATCTGATTCTTGGGGGTATAAATAGGGGGATTTTGAGATTTTTATTTTGGAAAATCAGAAAAATTACACTGGGATCGACCCGTTTCTCCTCGCCGACCCGCGCCATTTCTGATATCGACCCGCAGTTTTCGACCACCTCCGACGACATTTAAGGTAGGGAATTGAAGCCTCGTACCTCCTTGATTGATTGGTGTAGTTATTTTTGGGTGATTTACAGGTTTGGGGGGCACCCCAATCAGGTTTAACCGTGGGAGCGCCACCGTCGGTGGTGGTGCTCCGGCGAGTTTGGAGGTCGAGGGTGGGGGGATTTTGAAGCTCACCCCCTCTTGAGTCAAACTGGGTAGGCCATGTTGTCCAACGAAGTTCCACGATGAAGCTTCATCGCCTCAAAGTTTTTCGGCCGATTTCGGGCAGTGATTTTCAAGAGTGATTACGGCCATGTGTGGGCGAGTTTGAGCACGTAGGTCTAGGAGTTAGGTTGGGCTCGAGGAGAGGAACATTTTGAGGGTTTATTCGCTGTCGTTGGTGGCGGTCGTTGGAAAGTGATTTTTCGATCTGTTTGCGCTATTTTCGGCCAAACGCCGGTGAATTAGACCTTGGTCCAGGTATGGAAATGGTTGAGCTCGTGGAGAGCTTTTTAACGAGGGGTTGAATTCCCCAATTGGAGATGGTTCACTGGAGGCATGTGAGAGCCATGCCCCGTCGTCCACGGAGGAGCTCTGATGAGATAGTTTGTGAGATTCTTCGACGGGACTTTCAGGGTTATTTTTAGGGCCGATTTCCGTAGTTTACATATATTCTGATATAATATGATCTGTACTTTCAGGACATTGAGATCGCGACCTTAACTCAGCAGTAGTCGCAGATTTGTGAGTGGACATTTTATTTTCACAGTCGTAGCGAGTTCATTTTTTTATTAGTATGCTCTACAATTTATTTAAGAGCTTTTAAATTTGGAGGTTTATTTGTGATGGTTTGTTCAATTGCATCGATGCTCCAGCTATTCGGCTGATCACCGGATAGTTTAGTCAGGGGAGGTTAGGGGGTCTCTTCTGACTCAAATCGACTCAGATTTGGTGGCCTGGGAACAATCCCGTCACATTTATTTATTTTTCTTACAGCTAGCCGACTCAGGTTAGATGGCCTGAGCGAGCGTCTCCATTTGTATTCAGTTTATATTTTTGAACTCGTATTGTTTCACAGAAATCAGTAAAAATGCATGATATGATAATTTTTTCGATTTACGCTGATTATATTATTCTTGTTCACTCACTCTAACGTTTTATCTTTTATTGCCTTTTCCTTGACTATTTGGTTTCCGTTGCCCAGGCTGCAGTTCATATCCTGAGAGTGCTTGGTAGCGTCAAAGGCTTCGAGTCCACCATTCATCTTTTCAGCAGTATGTTTTTGCTCATTGTCGGTTTATATCAAATGTGGTATATGCTAGTAGATGTCGCTCTGAATACCATTTGTTATGTTGACTCTAGTAGTACTCACGTAAATAGAGTGTTCATGTAAATAGCTGAGTCAACTTCTCTTGTTGTCGTTGAAATACTTTCCTTTGTATACAGAACCAGTATTTTATAATTATGCTTTTAAATTCCTAAGTTGAGTTTCTGGTTTTGGTTATGTCATTTGTTCAGAAATCCGGATGGACATCGATGGTCCACGGTGTGTCTGTGGAATTAGTTTGTGAAGTGTCTCTTCCCACAGGTTTTTGGCAATCTCATATCCAGTGGAAGTTATGTCAAAAAAATTGTAAAAATTATCAGTTTATGTTCAGTCGTTAGAGTTTAATCTTAGTTTACTAATTAAACTAAGGTCGAGTCCTTTCACTTTATTTCTTTATTTTTATCGTCATTTCTTTATTTTTATCGTCACAGATTTACCTGTAATCTGTTCAGACTGATCCAATATCCTGGATTTGTTACCCTGTTGAGTTTAGTATGTTTATACAATTCTTTAAAACATGATAGAAGTTCTCGGATACATAGTTTAATTAAGGAACTATTGATCTTGTGGTTTTGGACGATGATCCAAAAACTACCACATTACTTCATCTTATTAAACACAAACACAATTGAAAAAGATATGGTGTGCTGATGGACGCGACCACATTAAAACAAAACACAACAGAAACGTACAAGATCGAACAAGATTTGCAATAATAGTGCCTCAGTCGACGTTTGTTTAGCAGTTGGGAGGGGGAGTGAGGCCGCACTTAGCCGGAAGTCCCATGGCGAGATCCGGATCGATTCCGAGAAAAGCCAACTCGGGCGAGGTCTTGTACCCGCAAAAACATTCCAAGTCAGCCTGGGAAAGATTCTTGCAACACAACTCGGTTGGAGGAATCGGATTTGGCTTCTTCACCGATGGCTCGCAAGCATCTAGACCATCTGAACTCATATTGCAGAAGCTCAAAGCTCTTGACCCTTCGAAAAACACCAGCATTGCCACCACCAGCATGACCATGAGCTTGTTCCAACTACCCATCTTCACCATTTTGATCACTAGCTAGCTAGCTACTTGGGACTTGGGAGTGTGTGTCAGTCAGTATCGGTTGCAATCTATGTGCTGCCTAGCTCTTTATATAGGGGAGGAGAGGGAGTTTTGGAGCCACAAATTTTGCAACCCGTGAAGGATGCGAATTGGCAGTATGCCCACACACAGTCACGGGGTGCTTCGCCTTTCCAACAACAGATGGTTTATATATTCTTTGTTTTGGTTGTCATCTTTGGAGTGGAGGAGGAGCACACAGAAATGACAGGATAGGGTAACTAGTAATGAGACCTCGTGATCTCAATAGTTTAGATCTAATTAGGTACGTTTAAAAGAAGAAGTTGGCTCGTCTTTTTTCTTGTTTGTGTATGTATCCAATTTAAGCGTAACGTGCCCAGGAGAATAATTAATTATTCCAGAGGGTCATTTAGATTTGAAAATTGATCTTTAGGGAATCAGATTTCCTACCAAGTATGAGAGATAATTAACAAGATGATCGAGGAAATGAGCAAAATTAAATTTTCGAGTTTGAGATCGAATATTAAAATTGAAAATTCGAACTAGCTCTTAATCTAACGATCTTCTCCTCTCTCTTGCTCGAGCTCATTCATTCTTTCGTATTGACCGACAAATATGAGAAGGCATCTCGTAAATTCCTACGTACTACAAGGTATCGATGGCCGATTACACGCATGCAATGAAGACCGGTACACTGAATCATAATCATATCATAATACGTGCCTTTGTTTCTAATCCTATGCTCTTTATGATTTTTGTCTATGCTATATTCTTTTTCATTTCTGTGTTTTTCCTAAACGTTCAACTTCCTGTAGTTTCTTTGGTGTCATTTCTAAACCATCACGCTACACTACTAGCTCCATTATCAAATGCATTTGGTTGATTAGTGATGACTTTCTCTAAAAAGAGTACTTTAAGTTATTCTTCTAATCTGTTATATATGTCGAGTACGTAGTAGTGTAGTACAAACATAACTCAACTCAAGGAGTACGTCAGGGTGGTCTTGTTTTTTTTGCTCGTTGCATATATTTAGGTCGAAAACTACGTATGTATATATACGTGTGCATAATACGTAAAACGATCGAAATGATGGACCTCAAATTCGATTGATGCTAAATTTCACAACACATTACACATCACAGTTCATTAGGCAACGAAGCAAATACAAATACTGGAAAGCAAATGATTGCATGAACAAACCCTAGACATGCACATGTCAACCAAGGCGTAGAAGGATACTACATAAGCCAGATGAAAGATATTTTTGATGAGCTAGAGCAAGTGAGTTGCAATGCAATCATACATGAAGCCGCGAGCATAATGTGAACGATACACGGCAGCTCCATGCATGCTTGATCGAGTGAAAGCTTAGGCGCAATTGACTGGAGGGGAGAGGCCGCACTTAGCCGGTAGTTCCATAGCAAGATCAGGGCTGATTCCAAGAGTTGGCAGCACCGGTGAGGTCTTGTATGAGCAAAGACAGCTCAAGTCAGCAGCAGAAAGTGCCTTGCAACACAGTGTGGATGGATCAGCAGGGTTCGGCTTTGTCACGGATGGCTTGCAAGCAGTTAGACCATTGTCATTCATCTTGCAAAAGCTGAAAGCTGTTGAGCCTTCAACAAACACCAGCATTTCCACGGCCAAAATCACGACCAACTTGTTAAAGCTATTTCCCATCTCAACCGGTTTGATCACGTACTGCTGCTAATTAAGGATATACATGGAGCAGTAGTTAATTTCTTGCTAGCTAGCTAGTTAGCACTTAGAAGTAGTACTTTGATTGTGAGTATAAGGCTCACTCGACTGCTTCTTATATAGGGAACGAGAGGAAGTTTAGGAGCCACAAATCTGATATCCGTGAATGAAAATTGGCATTACTTCCGGTCACGGGGCTCATTGTTCTTTCACATACTTTGAATATTTTGTTTTAGTACTCATGGGTAGTGAATCCGGATTCTCTCCTACCAGAAAGTACCTAACATGTGCCTAACCAACGAATTTTAGCCGTGCGATTTAATATGCGGCTAAGATTAGTTTTATGCTCTCTCTCTCTCTCTCTCTCTCTCTCTCTCTCTCTCTCTCACTGCAAACACTCTTCAGAGAGTCGGGTTTGCAGTCGGACATTAAGTTTGCCATCGTTCACTCATTGTCGATTCCTCTCTGTAGCTTAACCGACTCTAATTCCGGTCGCCGAAAAATTCACTTTTTCGCTCTCAAGATTCGAGGACGACGGGATTACATCTCGCATCTCTTTTATCCCCAAATCGTTCCACTTGCTGTTAATTTTTGGGATCATTGATTGATTGAATTGATTACAGTGCTTTCTTAGGTGGATTTAATTCTCGGGGTTTCCAAATTTTCTGGCTTTATTGGGTTAATCTTAATCATCCACTAATCGACATATCATGATTGTATTGATAATTTTTGATATGTTAGTTGAGCTTCTCAATCTCTCAATCTGTAATTAGAAAAGGCAGCCATTAGAAACTGGGAACTGGGTTCTCTGGGCAGAACTGATGTGTGAGAGAGAAGGGTTTGTGATTTTAGCAGTAAAAGATGGCGTGCTTCTTCAGTAAGAGATGGGATCTCTGAGAGAGAGAGAGAGAGAGAGAGAGAGAGAGAGAGAGAGAGAGAGAGAGAGAGAGAGAGAGAGAGAGAGAGAGAGAGAGAGAGAGAGAGAGAGAGAGAGAGAGAGGAGAAGGAGAAGAGTTTGTGCAATTTGGTAGTAAAAGAAGGAAAACATAAAAACAGATCTTAGCCGTAAAGTAAATCATACGGCTGAGATTCGTTGGTTAGGCACATGTTAGGTAATCTTGGTTAGGAGAGAATCCGGATCCGTAGGTAGTGGCCAGGTTGGGAGAAAAACTTGTCGAGGAGCACGTAGTATATAGTTATCAAAGGAATATATAACTGCCTTGTCATCCGCGACTTAATTTTTAATGTTCTTAATTATGTGGATTGAAGACATGAAGTTTTGGGGCAGGGATCATATATTCCTTAATTTGTCATTTGATGGGTGTTAGGAGCAAAATAAGGAAATAAAGAAATTCAATCCAAAAAAAAAAGGAAAACGAAACAAAGAAAATAGGCAAATAAGGATAAGGTTTTTGATTGATAAGGTTCATACTCAAAGCGTCTCATTTCATTACAAGATATATAAATGAAACTAACCATGCCTAACATTGGGCCAAACGTAAGTCCAAAAAGAGTAACAATAAACTGGCTCTAACAAGTCTCTTCCACTTGAGATTGAGCGCACGTGTCCTCAGGCGTAGAATTCTGGAAATTTTGTTGCCGTAGCATGAGCTTCTTCCCAGGTTACTTACTCCGGTGCCAGACCAGTCCATTTGACGAGCCAAACCGTGATCTATCGGTTGTGTTTCTTGCAAACTCCTATGTCAAGCACTTCCACTGGCTTCAGATCGATTCTGTCGGTCGCTTCCAATGGTGGAACTGTGGTGTTGGTCGGAATGGAAGAACCGATGCAGCGTTTCAGGAGAGAGACGTGGACAGGCACAGATCTAAGGGGGGGGGGGACCATACACCACAGTTCATCCTGGTAATAATAGATTGGCTAGAAAACTAGGACTCAGCTCATCCAGATTAGTATTGCCATGGTTTGCACATATCGAGATCATAGTATTCCAAATAATCAAGCTCTCCCGGCTCATGTTATCAAACACATGACAAGCTCGATCCATACATCCACATTTTGCATACATATCAATCAGCGCATTGCATAGCTAAACCTTCCACACAAACCAAAATTCTCTTCAACAAACCGATGGATCCCCATCCCCGTTTCAACATCTCCCAAATCCGTACAAGCCGAGATTACACCTCATCCGACCTCACTTCTGAAAATTTAGCACACCCAAGAAATAAATCCTGGCTCCGTGCTTGGACGTGGAACATCAGGTGCCGCTTGCATGTGTCAGGGAGGTAAAGGTGGTACACCACTGAGTCGATTCGTTCCAGGATCTAAAACAGTCCATAGAATTTAGGGGTCAACTTGTGGAACAAGTGGGAGGTCAACAATTTCTGGCGATAAGGGTGGATTTTCAAGAATACATAATCCCCTACTGGGAAGGTGCACTCCGAGTGGTGGCGATCGGAAAATGGCTTCATTCTATTCTATGCCAAGGCCATGTAAGATTTGAGGGCAGATAATAACTTGTCGCAAGTGCATAGTTGTTGATCAACATCGTGAATCATGGTAGTGCTTGGTATGTACCTGGCGATGCAGCCAGAATCAGTGCCATGGAGAGCTTGGGCTGGGGACATCTGTATCGAGATGGGAAAGGTCGAGTTATACCAATACTCAGCCCAATGGAGGAGGGAGGTCCAAGAGTGAGGCTGATCTTGGATGAAGCAGCGATTGATCACCACAGCCTGGCCGTCCGTCTGGGGATGGTAGACAGAGCTATGACATACAGGGTATATCACCTCAGCTTAAACATTACTTAGAGCTGTGATTGATGCCCTCAGTTTCGTCCTTTGCAAATTGAAGAATGCTTCCCAAAATCTGTTGAAAAATATAGAGTCGCGATCACTAACAATAGTTCAAGGCATTCTGTGCAACAGAAAATCTTCCTTTATGAAGACCTGAGTAATGTATGGAGCTGTGTAGGGATGAAGTGACTGCACTTCGTTAGCCTGTCAAGCACAACCAAAATCACATTGTAGCCATCCGATAGGGTAATCCTTCGACGAAATCCATCGAAATGTCGAGCCAAACATTGTTTGGAATCGGTAATGGAGCGAATAAACCTGCCAAACTGGAAGTCTCATAGTTGTGGTGTTGATAAATGTCGCAAGCCGCAATGAATGACTTAACGTCAGCTCGAATACAAGGCCAATAGAAATTATGAGCTAGTATGAGGAAGTCGGAGTGGCCAACCACCTTGGATGAGTGGAATTCCAATAAAATTTTGACCTTTAGTCTGAGGTTTGAGGTACATAGAATCTATCTTCGTACATTAAGTTACCTTGCTGCATTATGAACCCTTTTTTTGGTGGGAGCATTGGATTGTAAGGCTTGCATAATAACCAAGGCTTTGGGGTCCAGGAGGCATGCTTGGTGTAACTGTGACACACAATCAAAAATAGGAGATGAAATGGCTTGAATGGAATTGGCTTCATGGCAACGAGACAGTGTATCTTCTGCGGTATTGAGGTGACATGCACGATATTGAATTGAGTAGTCGTATCCCAACAGTTTGGACAACCATTTATGTTGAGATAGTGTGCCAATCTTTTTGATCCAGTAGGTGCTTTAGTGTTTGGTGATCCTTGATGATGGTAAAAGGGTGTCCCAAAAGATAGGAGCGCCATTTCTCAATTGCATATAGGATTGTGACCATTTTCTTATCATACACGAAGAGTAATTGATTGCGAGGGAAGAAACCCTTGCTGAGATAGGAAACATGGTGCTTCTTTTGTCAGAGAACGACGTTGATGCCCATCCCACTTGCATCAGTTTTCAGTGTAAAAGGGAAGGTGTAGTCCGGCAGAGCCAGTACCAGAGCTGTTATCATTGCCAACTTCAATTGTTCAAAAGCATCATTTGCTTGGGGAGTCAATTGGAACACATCTCTCTTTAGTAGGTCTGTTAAGGGTTTTGCAAGAAGCCCTGATGAAGCACCTATAATAGCCAGTAAGGCCTAGGAATCCACGAAGGGACATAATAGTCTTGGGTTTTGGCCACTCCTAAGTGTTGTTTCGTCACATAAGTGACTTTTTTCATCACCTAAGTACTTAGGCGACGAAAATTTCGTCGCCTAAGGTTCGTCGTCTAAGTATCGTAGTCTAAGTAACAATTTAGACGATGAAACAAACTTCGCTGTCTAGATTTTTAAGCGACGAAAGTTAACTAAAAAAATGACGAATATTTTTGTCGTTTTAGTGAACATTTAGACGACGAAAACCTAAAACCCTAAATTTTCGTCGTCTAAGTGTTATTTTTTTTTTTGTAAAAAAAAAGTTTAATAAAAAAATTAAATAAATCACTTAGTCGTCGTCTAATTAAATAATATTAATTAGTAATTAACATATAATGCATTAATTAGTATTTAATAAATTTTCATTTATTTTATTTTATTTTTAAATAAATTATAAAATTAATAAACCACTTAAACGACGAAACTAAAAGTTTCGTCGTCTAAGTGGTTGACTTTTTTTTAAAAATAAAATAAATAAAAATTCATAAAATACTAATGAATGCAGTATAGGTTAATTACTAATTAATACAAAATTCATAATAAACAAATAATTTAATGGTAGCCGGTGACACGCGTTTTGTGTGGTGGTGGTGGTGGTGTGTACATGGTGTGGAGGTGGTGAGGTGGTGGTGGTGCCGAGGTGGTAGTTGTGGTGGTGGCGTGTGGGGGGGGGGAAGAGAGAGAGAGAGAGAGAGAGAGAGAGAGAGAGAGAGAGAGAGAGAGAGAGAGAGAGAGAGAGAGAGAGAGAGAGAGAGAGAGAGAGAGAGGTGTGAAAAATGGTGGATAAATTATGTTTTATAGTCGACAACTTGTCGCCTAAGTGATTTGAATTTTTGGTGAAAAAAATGCGCCGATTTTTTTAACTTAGGCGACGAAATTATTAGGTTTCGTCGCTTAAGTGTTTTAAATTTTTTAAAAAAAACACGCTATTTTTTTTACTTAGACGATGAAACACAATAATTTCGTCGCCTAAGAGATTTAAATTTTTACAAAAAAAATTTGCGAAAAAAAACCCCCGCAAACTTTGTGTACTTACATGACGAAAGCTTAAGCTTTCATCTAAGTGTTTTAAATTTTAAATTAATTTTCATATATTTATAAAAAAAAATAGGTGGAGAGGGGAGTGGGGGTGGATGGAAAACTGCGGGGGAGCGGGGGAGTGTGAGAAGGGAGTGGATGTAGAAGCGGAGCTGTGTGAAGAGGGGGGTGGGGGAGACAAACCCAGACCGGACCAAGAAGTAGTCGCCGGTTGCAAAAGAGGGTGGATCTCCAGTGGTGGTGGAGTTGATATGGTCTACCACTAAAGATGGTTGATAACTAGTGTCTAAAAAGCCTCTTTGTGTTTTGCGGTGAGGTCAGAGCGCTGCATCAGTGTCTCAATGATTCGTTGCAGCTCATCTGTGCGCATATGAAGGAAGTCGACTAGGCTAGCAAATCTGGCGACGTTGACATTTGAGACGACATGGATAGAGCGGCCGATGACTGGATCTGTTGGCCTGGTAAGGGCGGAACTACGGCGCCGGGAGCAGCTAAGACGACGACGTCTTGTGAGGCCACATCGTTGTAAAATAAGGAAATAAAGAAAATAGGCAAAGGGACCACACGTTCATTTTTGTATTTGTACTGTTATGTGTGATTGACTTTATTGTCCTCTGAATTTTTTTGTTATATAACTTATATTATTTCTATAATGGAGATATTTATCGGTTAAAAATTGGTTAAGTCGTACCTCATAAAGAGCGCTTCCCTTTATTATAGTAATTACAAGATATAGGAAACTAACTCAGCCTAACATTGGGCCAAACGTAAAACCAAAAGTGAGTAACAATAAACTGGGTCTAACAATAGGCCTATGCCTTATTAATAATAATAGTTTTCCAATAGAAATAATAGGGCTGTTAATATCGAATCGAAAATCGAAAAAAAAAAAATCGAACCGAAAACGAATCGCAACCGAAAAAATCGAAATCGAACAAATACCGAACCGAAAAATAAAAAAACTTAACCGAACCGAAAAATTCGGTTCGGTTTCGGTTTTCGTCTCCAAAAAAATCGAAAAAACCGAACTGAATCGTTTGAACTGAAATGAATAAAACGACGTCGTTTTACAAGTGTCAATCAAGTTTGATGTTGTTGGGTATGTTGTTGAATATCTCTCTTTGTCCCATATGAAAGTAGTATTTGGTATGTGCCATAGTTTGATATTTAACAATGATTATTGGGGTTCTTGTAGATTTAAGAAAAGGAATGCTAAGTTACCAAAGAAAAACTCCCTAGCTGAGAAAGTGAGAATAGATTCAATTGAGTGTTTTTATGTGATATTTGTATTGTATTTTTATTTGGATGGACTGTAGATTGTTTTAAACTTGGACTATGGAGTGTGGACTTTGGTTTATGTTTGAAACTTTGAATTTGTGATGTAAACTTTCGGTAAACATTTGGCTATTTGCTATGGTTTGAAACTTTGAATGTATGATTTGTGATTAATTATATTTGTTGTAGTTTGATTTGATTTGATTTGACATAAACTATGTTTCACACTTTCACAAAGTTATTGAAAAAATAGCTAATAAAGATCTTCGAATTTTCGAAACTAATAGAAATAAATAGTATTTTTTTTAGAAAGTTTTTTTTTATTTAAAAAAAAACCGAAAAAACCGAAAAAAAAACGAACCGAAACCATTCGGTTTTTTGTAAAAAAATCAAGAAAATCGAATCGAACCGAACCGATTAAAAAATACGATTCGATTTTCGGTTCGGCCTAATAACCGAATCGTTTGTACCGATTAACAGCCCTAAGAAATAACATTCGACTCGGATGCATATAACGACTAAATCAATATTGAATTATTGACCACAAAATTTTTTCTTCGAAACTTTTCTATTTTAACCTAAATTGTGAACTCGTTCATTAATCCGCAAAATTAAACATAATGAGACACCTACGTAAGACTGAGAAAAGAGTTAAAACCTAAGCAAATCTATCTTTTTGAAGGTGTACATAAAACACATCCAACCTAAGCCCAAAACTATCTTCAAAAACATATATAACTCCGTGACCACGGCTTGGAGACAACTCAGATGAACAGAAAATGAGATGAGGCCCATTCCACAGGAAAGGCTCGACCTTTCCAAAACAGTCCAACAAACCTGGATAAGAACCAAGTTGAAGAAAACCACAAAATGATTTTCGGTTTTCGGTGAGTTGAACTTTTTCTGTTAAAAGCTTAAGAAAGCATAGGCCCAATCCTAGCCCAAAATGCTAGGGCATGCCCTCCATCCTATCAGCATCCGCCAATCCTCGACGCCGAGTTCCGATATACCAACCCCAACGAGGATTTATAGTCATATTCCACCGGTGGTGGAGAAAAAATGCTGAGAAACCGGAAAGTTCTCATGCAAATCGGATTTACTTTGAATCAAGAAAAGATTCTTAAAAAGTAATAATAACCATAACCGTTCATGTGTTCTGAACACATGAACGGTGAAATTGAGGGTGATTCACGATAAACTCAGTTCACTCAGGCCGTATTCCAATTCCTGAGAAATCACCGTGAAGGTAGCTTTCTCAAAACCTCAGTAGAGCGTTAGTAAACATGAAAAGTTAAAAACCCTTTATTTTTTTTGGGAACTTGATGATAGGTGCAACAATATATTTTTTTATATATTTTTTCGGAAGCCAGATCGAAGGTAATCCTTCCCATTATTGTTTTGAAGCTGTAAGTACGTGTCGAGCAAGAGGAACAGCGGTCGATGTTAAAATTTTGATCATCCGCACTCCATTATTGGTGAGCTTCACATCATATTTACATTGTTGCGCTAAAAGAAACTGAAATTTAGAAGTCAGAACTTAGAAGCCTTGTATCAAGAACAAAAGATACAAGCGATCGAGATTGGTGTTTAAACTGCGAGCATGTACGCAATCTAGCTTTCAAGCATACATGATCTTCGAATTAATCTAATATGCATGCATATTTCTATTGATATTTATCGACTAAAATCACTAATTAAATTGCTTGCTTGAGGGGGGTTCTAGACAAACGAGACAATTCTTTTACCACCCACATTCATGTTCATAGAATCTATCGAGCCATTCCTTGCTTTAGTTTCACAATTTGACACATTTTGCCGATTTTGACATTTTGCCGATTTTGGTCTTCGTTTTTATCTCTCTCTCTCTCTCTCTCTCTCTCTCTCTCTCTCTCTCTCTCTCTCTATGTATATATATGTATACACACACACAGTTTGATCGATCAACTATGAGCCACAGGATACTATGAGCCAAAGCACTTCTGTACGTGCGTATACGATATTCTTGGTTACCTCCAGATTGAGGCCTCGAGCAAAATGCTATTTAGTTTGGCATCTTAGTAGGACCTCCGACGTCTTCGACTTTCTTTTCTGTTCATGCAACAAACAAATTAATATCATGAAGAATCTACAAAAGCAAAGCAAAAAGGTTCTTCTTCCTCAATCTCCATAAGCAAGTGCTACCAATTCATTAAGCGTCGCCAGAGGTTGAAGCTTGGTCAATAGATCGATATTCAATGGTACGGTGCCATGGTGGTACCATACTGACTGCATCTAATGCCTGTAAGAGTTGGATGAAACACTACAGAATTTGTAAAAATATAAATGCTTCTGGGTTCTGGTAGCTGAGGGTTTAAATGGGAATTTGAAAGCAAGAAAGCATTTTGCTTTAGCTTCTTAGACCAGTACTCTGCCAAAGCTCCTTTCATTAAGATAGAGGATTCAGGTATCTAAGAGAAGAGGCCCCCCTTCCCCCCACCTCTGCATTAGGTCCTTTTGCTCGTCTCTGTATTCGATCTCCAACGATTCTTGTGTAGGGTAAGTTAACAGTTGGCTAGAATCTCCATCAATGAAGAAGATGGATCATAATTTTAGCTAACTAGTTCCTCCACTTTTGTGGTATGTTGCAACGGTGTAATAAGTAATCAAGGGAAAATGATCCAAAATGATCACTAAATTTTGTCAGAATCGACAATTTAAAAACTGAAGTTTGGAAAATATCAAAAATGTCAATGAACTTTAACTTTGTCTATCAAATTGATCACTTTGCCCATCTTAAATGTTAATTTTTCTTATTAGTTGTGTTTTTTATACTTCTCATATTTATACTATATGCATTTTTCTCATAATATGAGTAAAATATTTGACAAATTAAAATGTTTAAAATAGACAAAGTGATCAAATTGATAAATAAAATTAAAATTTAATGACTTTTTAAATATTTTCTAAATAATCAAATTATTGATTATTAATTAATCATTATAACTATTTTTTCATTTATCATATTAAATTATGCTCATGTCCTTGGTTACAATCCAGCAATTTGCCTGAAACTAATGGACAAAACCCATGAGCTAAATCAAGAGCAAAAACTGATTGGACCAGACATATACAAACAAAAGTCCGAAACCATGAAAGTCCAAATTTCTCAGAGACCAGAGCTTTGTAAAAAAGCCTATTATAGGCCACACCCTCTAACCTATACAAACTGTTTCCAACGTTCACCCAGTGTTTTACTTGTTTGAAGCCAATAAAAATTCATAATCTTGAAGAGCCTTTGTTGTCTACTGCAAGTTTCTAACTGGCAACAAAAATAAAAATGAACATGCGGCATGCTGATGCTCAGTTCCTCTCACTGCCTAATGTGTGTTGACCTCAGAAGAAAAACTGACAACCTACTATGACTTGTCTAAGATCAACTATTTAAATCTGATTTAAGCACTCGAGCTTTTAACTTTGCACAGAGCACCAAGCTCTCTCTAGCTCTGGGTACGCGTGTGGGGTTGAGAAAGAGAAAGCAAAAGTCAAGAGCATCCGTACCCAGCTCAAATAAAAGTAAAATTTGTTCAAAATAAACTAATTCCATCTTTTGCTTAAACAAACTAATTTTTTGGCACATCTATTTACTGTCTGTTTGAGTAAATTTATTTTATTATGTTGTAAAATGTTAAAAAGTTATTTATCAGATAAATTTACAACAAATAATAATGTGATACGTGTTATTATCGATAATAATTATACTAAATTTCTGATAAGATTTTCGATTAATAAAAAAATTGGCACGTGTTACTGCCACATGTCATGGTGAACAAAATAATTGGACTACATTTTTGGTAAGATTTTCAAGCAATGATGATGCGACATGTGTCGCTACGAGATAGTGTCGTTGAAAAAATAATTGGGTCAGAGCATCCGCAAAATGGCGACCAGCTATAATTTTGAACGCAACCACAAAATAATTAGAGCATCCGGAATGGCGAGCATCCGCAATGTCGAGCAGTTAGAGCATTCAATGCATCCGCAATGGCGAGCATCCGCAATGGCGAGCATCCGCAATGGCGTTCAAAATTATTTTGCCTTTGCCCAGCTATATCTCGGAGTTTGAAATATTGAACGCAACCACACACATACATAAATACAGTTGGTCTCAAAATAGACTGAAGCTAGCTGGGCAAAGACCCTTTTTCCAGGCTTTGGAATATACAATATCGACCTCTCTCTGATATTAGGTCGTAGCAGAGACAAGCTACTGAGCTAGACAAAGCAAAATTGATGGCCCTGGAAAAAGCCTAAAGGAGGAGCCAGAATTTTGAAAAAAGAAACCAACAGGGCATGCAACCTCCTCCATTAAAGCTTACACCTCTTGCTCTAAGCAATTCCATTCCTGCCTTACCTCTTTGTCTCTCTGTCTGCTTCCTCTGAGACTTCGTTATCCATTTACGGCTTTTCCTTCACTTTTCTTTCTTTTTCACCAATACCCAGTGTCCAATTTTAATTGCATTACTTTGGATCCCCATACCCCGCCATTGCTTTTATTACCCCACACACTCCTCTCTCTCTCTCTCTCACACACACACACACACTTCGTCTCGACTACTCTTCTTTCCGAGTAGGCTATATAAACCCACGCTCACATTTGCCAACAGAAAAGCAAAGCGTGAAGAAAGCAAACCAAACCAAAGAAAGAAGACATTTTGAGGCACCCTTTGAGGCTCTGAGGTCAATTCTCTGCAAGTTCAAGCTCAATGGATCAAGTAAGTCTTTGTTCTTTCACACCAACACTTTGATGGGTTTTGATGAATTTTGATCAGATGTGAATTCTATCTAACTTTTGGTGGGTTTTTGTGAATAAGGACTACTATAGGAGGAACCATCAAGTACCTGCCTTTGGGAGCTGGGATTGGAACCAAGACCTTCCTTTCACTCAGTGCTTTGAGTCTGCGAGGCAGGCTGGGGTTCTGCGCTACACAACTTACTCTGATGAACATGATCAATTTGATCAGGATCGTGACTTGTACGTCGCTGGGGATTTGTACCAGAACGACGTCGTCACTCCCGCCATGATCGTCGTTCCTCGTCGACGGGTAACTAAACTTAAATCCTTTCAGCACCTGAGTTAATTTCCAAAACTTTCATATGCTAAAATAGCTCAAATTTTTTGCTTATTTCTGTACATTTGTAGAAATATAACTGCCCTGTTTATCTTTCTTTTTTTTTCAGTTCAAAGTATGTTACTTTTGTAGTTTTTTATTGATCATGTTGGTGAAAAAATGCAGAACAAGATGCGTCACCCCCAAGTGAAAGAAGCAAAGGAAGAGGTTTGGGTGGTGAAGGAGCCACCAAGCCCACCTCCAAGGTCCAGACACAATCCAAAGCCAGTGGATGAAGATTTGTACAAGATCTCACCAGAGCTTCTCTATGCCAAAGCCAAAAAGGTAAATGTGATGTGATAAGCTAGAATACCTTCAATAATCAAATTGCTTTTGTTTCCTCATTGTTAATTACCTGTTCCTTTTGACATTTGCACTGCACAAGTGAAAGTTCTAGCTTTTAATAATTTTTTTTCTTTTAACTTTGCAGAAGAGAGGATTGGGTTTCTTTTCAAGCTGCTTGCTGCCAGCTTGTGTTGCCTGAATGAAATCAACAAGTTTATGAGACACTTTTAGTGCATATATGACTAAATGAGGAAAAAGTAGATTGAATTGTCTAGGGTTTATGATGATATGTGTTCCACTTTCAGACAGTGAGCTCTTATGTAATATATTTTGGTCCCAGAATTCCTTTGTGGTTATGAGGAGACTAGTTTGTACCATTTGCTAGGCTCATTAGATTCTCCTCTTGGCAATGGATTGGAAATGTGCAACTTTTTATATCTATGAAATATTGATCTTTTTCTATATGTGAAAAGTAGCTACTTGCTTGCAAGGTTTTGTTAAATCTTTGTGAAGAAAAAAAGGTACAGCCAGGGGACTTGGCTTGAATATCCAATTCCAAAAAAGGCTACAAAAGAAAAATGTGGGGTATGTGGATATTTTCCTTTTCATGCTAAAAGGAAAAGAAAAAAAAAATTAAAGAGGGCACTATAGAAATACCCAGATAAGTGGTAGGTTACTTTTATGTGGGAAATTGAACATGACCTAATATAAGTTGATGGTGAGATTGTAGAATGTTAGGTTATTTTCTTGGTGAATTGATGGACTGATGGACATGGTTTTTGTCATTATGGTTGCTTTGCAATCCTTCTGTCTTTTCTTTCTTTTGCCAAAGTATAATGCATGTGGGGTTGGATTGGAGAAAGAAAGTAAAGTTAATGAAGGTCAAGGAATCAAGGATGCCTCTAAAATCACATCTGCATATATCTGAATCTGTGAAAGGTAAGAAAAGGACCAAAGAAATGAAAATGAGATTTGGACTTGACAACACCTGATATAGAATCATATACAGAAGCGATAGGCTAGGATCGAATATATATTGGTAAGTGTATTCACTATCCCAATCATAAAATTTGGTAAAGATTATTGCTTGATCCTACTACTTAGATTCATCCAATTTTCAAGAGTAACTTCTCTAAACATGCCACAAGAATGTGATCGAAGACTCGTATATTCTTTTTGTTATTTGGACAGCATAATAATTAATTGTTGGATATTAAATATAACTTAAATATGGTTGAACTATTTTTAATTGAACCGAAGTCTTTTACAGATAAAACCTAACATCTTAGAGGTGGTTAAGTTGAGACAATATCAGTACAATTTAGACTCTATGTATCACGCTTGTCGCTGTTCAACGTGGTATCAGAGCAGATCATTTCCAATCACTTCCCGAGCCCAGTGGGCTCAAATTGAATTGGGTATTCAAAAAACTGTTGCATTGGAATGTGAATTTCTAACTTGGAGATCCCGCATCGAAATATGACAATATTAAATATAACTTAAATATGATTGGACTATTTCTAATTGAACCGAGGTCTTTTGTGCATAAAACTCAACATCTTAAAAGTGGTTAAGTTGAGACATTATCGGTATAATTCGGACTCCATATGCCACGCTTATGGCTGTTGAACGATAATTTTGTTGGACTATGTCATCACATAGCTTTGACATCACTGTATACAAGAGTTACAGGTGTTACGGTCTCTGCGCGTTGCATGCAAGAACGTGTTGCTCCCTCATTGCTCTTCATCTTTCTTCTCGAGCGTTCTTTGCAGAGTTTTCCCCCATATCAATCATCACCTCTATTGGATTAAATTGGATAATTGATGCCGCAAGTCTTTCTCCTTCTCTCAAATACAACCCAATTCGCCGATCTCCTAAAATATATAAATCCGATCTCTACCGGGAATCAGAGCCACTCTTTCAGAGCTGTCTTAGATTTTGCAGCTAGATCTTACTATCTGATCATATCAGTCGTCTCTCTACCTCATTTAATTCAATTCATAATTCCATATATGCAACAACAATGCCGGCGGAGCTGAACGGCCTGACTGATCATGGTTCCAAACCCACAAGTACTTCTATTTGGTATGCCATTTGTAAAACTCATGTATATACTGGTTTCTGTTATAATTTGTTTAGCTAGCTCTCTGTATGATTTTCATTGGATTGTGATTGAAATTTACAAGGGTTTTGCTGCAAGTGTCTATATTTTTTTTGTCTGGAAACTCTGTAGTCGATCTAAGCACTAAACAGATCAGAATCCAAATTTATTTCAGCCATAGCTAGGGGTTATCTATGTGGCTCATAGCTGTTGTTCTTGCTTGATTGTAGTAGTCTATCTGTACTCTATAATGGTTTGCTTGATTATATGTGTTAGAAATTGACAATGGTAGGGCATCTTGAGCCACATAGCATAATGACCAAATTTTCGACATTGGTTGCCAAAACCAGATGATCATCCAAACACCATAAAAGTACGTTTCATACGAATTCGCATAGCACATTTCATATAAACCAAAAGAAAAAAGTGTATACATTTGGTACAGCTAGTGTTTAGTTACCTGATTTTCAAATCCATGCCTTATGCCTAGTGTACCATGTGATCCAGTTGAAGTGGTGTCATGGTTCTACGCTACACTGGAGTCTAATATGCATGTCTACTTGATGGATTACTGAGTTTCGTGGTTAATTTATTTGCTTACCTGGCTTGACAGTAGTCTGTCTCATCAAGATGATGAGTTAGCCAAGGGAATACAGAAGAAGGTTTCAAGCAAGAATTTGACAGAAAAGAAACCAGCTGTAACTCCGAAGAAGCTTAAGACTTGCATATGCGCTCCAACCAGACACGAAGGTTCGTTTAGGTGTCACCTACATCGAGCCAGCATAGAGGCACAGAATAAGTCCAATATCAATGTGAAGAATGTTCTTGTTGCGGATGATAAACAGCCTAAGCCCTCCAGATTCGGCAGGGATGCATCTCCTAGAGCTTATTGCCATGATGGGGGCCATAATTAATGCATGCAGTGCCGGAGGAAGTTATCTATTTGATTCCTTCAATAGTTGTAAGTGACAATTAATAGACTCAGTAGAGTTGTGCATATAGATATGGCTTTCAAGTTCGTTCTATTCTGTTTTTGTTCCTAGCTTGTGGCCCAAAGGGATCTCTGGAAATGTATTTCAGTAATTTCATCTGTTTTTGTTATTTTCTGGCAGAGTGCTAGTTTGTCTAAATCATTTGTAAGCTATTTTTGAACAAACACAAGCAATTGCTTCGGTTTTTAGGATGCTGTTGTTCTAGCTCTAGCTCTTCAACAACAGAGCTTGCACTTATTTTTCACCTTTATTTAGGATGACATAGTGAGTTTAGTCTCGATAAGTGAAGTTCAGTATATATATGACTTTGATCCATTTGTAAGCTAATATCTTCTATGAATTTGAACCTCAATTAAGCTGTTACACAATTTGAAGTCTTGTCCTAGAAACACACCTCACCGTCAATCACAACTCTTGTTGAAGGTGTTTTTCAGCCTCTAATTTCATTTCAAGATGTCGTCGCCATAAACAAGACTTGTACTCGTATGCATATACAATCAACTCCTTCCAAAATGATTTTATCATGCACTCCAATCAACAGAAGTTGCAAACATGGACTCTCTAGTGTCACAATTCCATGTTAAGCTAGTGGATCCATCTCCATTTCTTGTCCCAAATTGGTCAAAGTAAAATGGTTTTCCAATAGTAACAGTAAACGTTGAAAAGTAAAATTTCACGTGAAAAATGAAAGTTGAGAGATCCAAACGAACTCTCATTAAACCATTTAATCGTCCCTCTCTCCTTTTTTTCATTATCAGTTAATCAGTCGCAGCACCATTTTGAAATTCGAAAATTTTAACCAACAAGATCCGGCGCGATTTCCCGATCGGGAATGAGCGGAGCTACGCTTTGCGCACTGCTGAGTGATTTGGGTTACGAAGGCGCCGATTCATTGGACCCTGACAGCTTCGAATGGCCGTTCCAATACGACGACGCACGACCTATTCTCGACTGGGTCTGCTCCAGTCTCCGCCCTTCAAATGTTCTATCCCTCACTGAGCTCTCTAGGTAAATTCTCTCTCTCTCTCTCTCTCTCTTCTAATTCGTTTGTCGTCTGCTTCGATTTTTCAAGGGCTTGTGATCAAAATTGAGATGATATTGTGTAGGTACGAGCAGTTTTTACAGGAAGGGAAGCTGTTAGAGGTAAAAATTTGATTAGTACTAGTCTGATTTGAGGTGTTTGAACTTCAAAGCGAGTATGCAGGTTGGTTGATGTTTGTTAAATCTGGCAGGGGGAGGATTTGGACTTTGCTTACGATAGCATTTCTGCATTCTCATCCAGCCGAGACAACCAAGAGGCAGTTTTTGCAGCCGAAGAGGGACTCAAAGATATCCGGTAACTTTTTTTGTTTTTTACTTGTTATAATGTTAACTCTATATCAGTACGTAAGTATGAGGATGATGCTGAAGACACGTTGGATGTGATTGGGTTTAGATTTATGAGTGGTGTTGAGTTTGATAGTAATTGGTGGTCTATATTTTACGGAATCGGCTTAAGCAAATTTTTTCATGACATTTCTTGTTTCTAGTAAAGATATGAATGACTACTAAACTATGATAGACTGTGACGAGTCTTAGTTGCTTGTTCGCATCATGGGCGGATCTACTTGAGGGCTAATAGGGCTGCAGCCCTGGTAACATTTTGAGGATATAAAAAAAAGTTATTATATATATATATAGTTATTAGTTAGTGAAATACATATCTGATCCTAATTCTTTAAAGATGAAAGCAAGAAAGAAGACTCTTGAATCCCTTGTTCCTTTGATGTTACACAGGTCCGAGTACGAAATACATTTGTGTACTTTAGAAGTAATCAAGGAAGATGTGATGATTCCCTAATGAAGAAAATGACCAAATGACAACTAAATGACTGATGTTAGCAAGTAATACATTTTGATAATCTCAAATTCTTGTCTAAACTGTGTGATTGGGCACTTACTCCGGTTGAATTTCAAGCCTTTTCTTATCTAAACTAAGACAAAATTTTTGTTGATTTCATTTTAATGTAATAATAGATCTTTTAGTTAACAAAAAATTTCTACGGTCTATAGATAATATATAAAATTCTTAGCGCTCGGTCAAAATTTCTTTACAAAGAAAATTAGCCCGGGTGATGTTTTGATCCCAGATCCGCCCCTGGTTCGCATGTAATTTAGCATGGGAATGGATCATAGTTAGATCACCCGGAGGTTTTGGTGTTTGGTTCTTGCTTCATTGCATCTCGAAAACCTGGTTTAAGATCTTTGAAGAGTATATAATTTCTCTCAAATGTACTTAGTACTGACCTTGAGATTTGGTGCCATCCTTTTGACTTTTTCAGATAGTGATGCATTGTGGTATCATACTACCACTCCTAATGGACTTGTTTTTATATATTTTAGGGATGCAACTCTGGCATATAAAGCAGAAGCTTTACAGTTGCAGAGGCAGCTTAGACATCTACTTTCCCAATTCGACATGCTTACTGGTCAAGCTTCCGCTTTGAGCCAAGGTAGACGGGCTCGAGTTTCTGCAACATCTACTATCAATGGACATCTAACAACCATAGATGATACCCTTTCTGCAAAAAATTTACAGGTACACTGAGAAAAGGCTCCTCAACTAGAATAGCTAAATGACTTTTTACTATCTTCTGTTTAATCTGAACTTAGTCTTGTCTCAAATGAAGTAGTACCTGCTACAATAAAGCCTGATGGCGTGTACTTGTACTTGTATTTGTTTCATTAGGTTTGGTTTTCAAGACACATTCATCCTGAATGATTAAGTGACTGAATATTGTTACGAACTAGTAAAAGTATTAGTTTGATGCATGCAAACATTTTGTTTTAATTTTCTTTAGAAAAAAGTACTTATGTCTGTATGTTGTCGCTTAAACATTCCTGAAGTTTCATAAGTATTTCATTGTGATTTAGATGAATGCAGTTCTCGGGAGAATTGCTTCCACAGCACAGGAGTTGGCGCATTATCATTCTGGTGATGGTATGAATATCTTCTGTCTTGTAATACTTGTGTTGGCTATCTGAATATTTTGAAATGCTTTGCCATTGTCGCTTAGTTCTATGTAGTGCTTCATATTATAATACGAAAATGATTGTGGCAATCTATGCACAACTGCAGGAGGAATTAAGATCATTATCTTTTTATCCTAGGATTTCATTACCTCTTCTGTTTAGTCACTCTAATGAGTTCTTAGTACTATTGAAATCGCAGGGGATGGCATCTATTTAGCTTATTCAGATTTTCATCCGTACTTGCTTGGAGATTCATCTTGTATAAAGGAGCTCAATCAGTGGTTTGCTAAGCAGTTGGATACGGTATGTATATACTTTTCTCCTGATGACTGTTGGAGTATGAGTGTACCTCGTTTTCTTTGCATCAAGGTCTGTGCATAATTTCGTCTCTAGAATCATGCCTAATGTAAAGTGGAATATAGTTTCTTGGTCATCTTTTATTTGAGTTTGAGTAATTTCAAGATCTTTATTTAATAAATATAAGGTAATGATTTCAAGTTTTTTATTTTTCACACTTGCTCACCTGATATCTTTAATTGCAAGTTTTGATAGTCTTACTGAGTGATTATATTCTTCTGAATGTATGTTCAAAAACTAAGCAACCTTTCCATCTCCTGTAGTATTCTTGAAGTCATTTTTCTTTGGCTCTACTTTGTTTGCCTTCTCTGGTCTACTAAATACTTCTCATGTATTAGTGTAGCTTTAAATTAATCTGTTTTAGTTTAGCTATTTAAATAAGAAAAATAAGTCTTAGTGAAGGATATGAACAGGGCCCTTTTCGACTAGTTGCTGAAGATGGGAAGTCGAAGTGTTCATGGGTGAGTCTTGAAGACATCTCAAATATCATTGTAAGAGGTAATCTTTTCTGTCTTTACGGCTTCTGTTCAACCTTCTCAATCATTTTGGTTTTCACCTTCTCTTCACATCAAGGATTTTGCTAAAAATGTACTTTTGATGTCTGAAATGTTTGAACCAATTCAGTATGGTTTCAAGGTAATGCAATAATTATGTTTTCCATAATAGTCTTTTCCTTTTGTTCACTGCCTTACTATACATTAAAAATAAAGGCAATAGGTTTTCAATAATAACTAATTGATTTACTTCCTTCTTTTTAGTTCTACAATTTTGTATTTAATACGTGCTCATGTCAGTCAGTCTTGGATGTAATTATGTTGATGGTTATGAATAAGCAATATTCTCCGTCTTCTTAGTATACAGATGTCTTATTCTGCTTTACTTATGAAGATTGGCAACTGTTGACTCCATTTTCCTGGTATTTCGATTGCAGCAGATTTAGAAAAATCCCAGCATCAACGTGTCTCAGAATTGCAACGGCTGCGTTCTATGTATGTATTGTTTTTTCTATTGACGAAGTCTTAGAGTGATGCTTTGCTAATCGGTAGTGCTAATGCCTACTTATTTCCTGGGCAGAGGTTCAGCCAATATGAAAAAGAACAATAAATATTCACACATAAATTATGTAGAAAAAAGACCCAGTATTTAAACAAGAAATTTCGTAACAGGCTTTTTTTCATTTTCTGTACTTAACAAGCATACAAACTAAGTAAATAGTACTACTGGGAAGTAATTGGATTTGGCTTTGTCCTTTACAAGAATATAGATTTGTGGTTTTATATTACCTCAATTTCTTTCTGAATGCTACAAAATAAGTAACAAGAGATTGATAGTTTTATTTAAAATATAATGGCAGCTAGCGGAGTATCTTGCTCGTCCGAATGTTATTCTGTTTTGGGGCTTGAGATTAAAAACTTATGTTTTCTGTTTTGTTTTTTGTTTTTGTTTTTTCTATTAGCTTCGTTGTTTTCCATCTCTCTCAGTCTCTCTGTTCATGCGTTTGTGTATTACACCCATATTTTTACTCCTCTTTTTGCTTTTGTACAGTTCATCGTGGAGCTCTTTATAATTTACTTTCTCTGATGATTATGCAAACGTCTATTTTGTGCAGTTTTGGGACAAGTGAGAGACAGTGGGTGGAAGCTCAAGTTGAGAATGCTAAGCAACAGGCTATTCTGATGTCACTTAAATCTCAAGTTTCATCTGATGAAGCACACATTCATCTTGATCTTCATTCCCTTAGGTATGACCGTATGATGCATTTAAAATAGTTGAGCCTTACTTGGTGTGAATTGATTGTATTTTATGTTACTTTCAGCTATATTCCACATTATATCTGACACTAGATTTGATATATATGAACAGGAGAAAACATTTGGAACTTGTCGGGGAACTATCAAATTCTTATAACAAGGAAGAGAAACTGTTATCTGAGGTTCGTATGTTCCTGCACTACATCTGTGTACCTGCTATATCTAAGTATTCTGAACAAAACATCAACCAATTGGAGTAGTTTGAACTTGGAAAAAAAGTTCAGTCATAGGGAGTATAACTTATGTGATGAAGAAAAGAAAAGAATTGCGGACGTGCAACCTTCTAGTCATGTTGCTTTAGAAAATATTCTATTCATTTCTCTGGTAGCTTATGGACCATTCAGATTAGCATTCAAATTGTCCTTGCATACTCTGATACTACTAGCCGATATTTGTTGTTCTTTTCATCTTCAACATAAACAAGCTTTTTGTCCTTCATTTAGTTTCATTTTATTTTATCTAATATTAAATGTCCTTGTTTTAATATTTTTTTGACTTATTGAAGACTATTCCGGATCTTTGTTGGGAGCTGGCTCAACTCCAAGACACATACATTTTGCAAGGTAATATGTGAAGCTATTACCATTTCAGAAAATGTAAACAAAGGGAAATCTAGTTAGTTGCCTTTTAAAGGTCACTTGAGTGTTCTTTCCATCTGGTTAATGTAACCTATCTTTCTGGCTTTGTAGGTGATTATGACTTAAAGGTTATGCGACAAGAGTACTACATTAACCGGCAGAAAGCGGTATGTTAATATATAAGATTATTACTTTGCCGTCTTTCATGATCTTCTAAATGGTTATCTGACCAAATCTGATTTGCATTTTGCAAGGCATATGATTAATTGCACCATGCGTTCTGATCTTACTTTATTTTTCCTTCTTCTGGCAGTTTATAAATCATCTTGTTAATCAACTTGCGAGGCATCAACTCTTAAAAATAGCTTGCCGGTTGGAAAAGAAAAGCATGCTCGGAGCATATTCGTTGCTCAAAGTTATTGAATCAGAGGTGCAATCCTACTTATCAGCAACTGAAGGCCGTGTGGTATGATATATATTTCCATCTACTGCGAATTTTGTCGCTCCCTGTCTTGCTACAAAAATTTGAGTGTTAGATCCTCCTCTTAGAAATCTTCCCCCTTTAGTGAATATTGTCTGTCATCTCACATCTCAGCTATACCTTATGAAATCTTCTACTGTCTGAACTAGTGATAAGGGAAACAAATAGTTAATGGCTATTGTTCAGCTTATTAATCATAAAATTTGAAACATACTCAAAACTTACTAATATCTAATAGACATCATAATATCATGCTATTTAATTATTTTTGTATGTTCTTTTCTTTAATGGCCGGTGAGTATGAGGTTGCTTTGTTGTTGTTCTAGGGCCGCTGCCTAGCCCTTATTCAGGCTGCATCCGATGTACAAGAACAAGGAGGCGTGGATGATCAGGATCACTTTTTGCATGGCATTAGAGATCTTTTGAGTATCCATTCAAGTAATGACAGTACAAACTTTTGGACAATCTTATTTTTGCATATGATGATTGTTAGATTTTCTGTTGATTGATAATACTCGAATTTTGCTGTTTGTCTGTATTCTTTCTTAGATGCTCAAGCTGGGTTGTCAACATATGTATCAGCTCCGGGTATCGTTCAACAAATTTCTAGTCTTCATTCAGATTTGATGACCCTTGAGTCAGATCTTGAGACCTCTCTTCCAGAGGACAGAAGCAGATGTGTCAATGAGCTGTGAGTGACCCACTTTTCGTAACTAAATGTCTTGAACTTATTTGCATGCTTGTTGCTTTGGCTTCTGAACACATTGGGACCCAAAGTCTTCTGCATTGATAATTGTAGAAGTCTAGTTTCATCGCAAAAGTCTTGCACTTTTCATGGCAGCTTTGTTTGCATTATGTTTCAATCATGTCAGGCATTTGTATTACATTTGGTCTCAAGGCAGAATTGATATACTACCCATGTACACAACTCAGTCCTGCTGAACACTGCTATCCAAGCAACACCTAAGAAAGTTAAGTACGTGAAGAGTCTTTGGCATTAGGATTGTTGGTCTGACGTTCATGTACATTATGGATTTGCGTTAGCAATCCAATGTCTCTCCATCATAATGAAGTCTACTGTCTTCTGTGCAAATGTATGCCGAATTATTTGTCCTCGGAGGGGAAGCATCTTATGTCATTTTCTATGTGTGTATCAGGTGCACTCTAATTCAGAGTTTGCAGAAATTGCTGTTTGCGTCTTCAACAACTGCACAACCAATACTGACATCACGGGTATGAACCTGACGTGTAAAATTTCTGTTGAATGCCAAAACTTTCTGATACTAGAGAATGCAAGTATGTGTTCTCTACATGAGTAGGTTATTCTAAATGCAGGCATGCTATGTACTTTCTTCCTACAACTTATGATCCTCTCTGCAATCCATGAGAATGTGACCAAGCTGAACCTCTTTTTCAATTGTATTTGGTCCAATGATAATTGTCTCTTCTTTCCAGCCATTGATGAAAGAGCTCGATGAAATGGAGAAGATAAATGCAAAACTCTCTGCTGCAGTTGAAGAGGCAACATTGGAGCATCGTAAGAAAAATGAGGTAAAGGTTTCTTTTTGTGTCACCACCTTTCTCCTCATTGGAGTGATTCTCGATACTAGTTGCTCTGAGAGGAATTCAATTCAAGTTTACTATTAGTCATAAGAAATTGATATGGTTCTGAACATAGAAATTAACTTATTTATCTTTCTGAGACATCTCATATGTAATATCTAAGCAGCTCAAAATCGTAATGTCACTGTCGTCCCTGTGCATCTGTTTATCCAGAGTGCTTCAGGAAACTTGAAAATATCTTCCTGATGTATTTTGTTGTATTTAATTCACTGTGACATGCAGATTGTAAAGCACCACTCTCACGAAGTTGGGCTCCAAAGGGGTGTGTTCGTGGATTTCTTCTGCAATCCTGAGCGTTTGAGGAGTCAAGTTCGGGAGCTAACTGCACGAGTCAGAGCTTTACAGATCTCATAGTCTTTGTATTTAGTGTGCGTGTGTGTGTGAGAGAGAGTGAGAGCCGAGTTGTATTTATCTAGTTCAAATCCATAGTGATGTTCAATGTCTTTGCTATGTCATGAATATATGATGAAGCACTTCCTTGGGATTTGGAGGCTCATTAGGAATATATAACAGCGTAAGAGGGACAGAGTTCACACAATCAACTAGTTAGTTCTTACACATTCAACTTGATCAGATACAACACTTTCTTCGTTCCATAGTGGACACTGAACCTTTCAAAGAAAGCGATAGAAAATATAAATTCAATGTAAGACCACCTGATGAAAGAAGATTAATTTCTTTCACCACATGCCTCATATATACAGTGGTGATTTTAACAATATAGGATAAGACTTTTTTTTAAATTGCCAAATACTATGCTAAATTCTAAAGGAACAGTTTGCTCTAGTAATTCTACTTGTGCACACTCCGCTGTGAAACAAAACTCAACAAAACTTAATATATGGTCTCACCAACAATAATCACTTTGTTTCACTGTCGGAAAAGTATCTTTGGCTGTCAAATGGCTGTCTTCTAGAGTTGAAATTGTTCACGTTCGAAGAAACTTCTCCACTGATAGGTGCAAATGCTGCAATTCAAACACAGGAAATTAATGAGAACAGCACCATTTGACATGTGTCAATTAAATATAAATACATCACTTGGAAAAATCTGACAATTTGCGAATGAAGTTGGAAAGAAGAGCAATTCATCAACACTAACATGCTAGCAGTGTAAGTCCATGTCAGTATGAGTAAAGAGTCATTCTTGCAATCCATTGGTCTAAATGGTTCTGACATATTCTAGTAATATAATACATTGCTTGGATCAACCCCATATCTCAGATATATAGCACATCAAACCCATTACTACCAAACTAGTATACAGCATTACAACTATGAATACTCCTTAAAAAGACTTTATGAAAGAACATTCTTCATTAATGGAGCATCCATGGGGACCAACTTTATTTACAAAAACAAATATAAAGAAGACTGTAACAGCAGGAACTTTGTCAAAATACATAGACTAACCTTTTTCTCTCATCCTCCTCTCTCTGTCATACTCAAATTTATCCCTAATTTGGTTGACCTTTTCCAATGTATCACCTTGCCTATTCCCAAAGCCATGGTCCTGATACAAATCAAGTCAGATGCATGATGCTAATACCACTATAGCATTGAGTAGACAGATACATCCGAAACAAAAGGAAGCAAAGTACAAACTAATTCATATCATTAATATAGGATATCCTATCTTACAACAGGGATTCATATCATTAATGAAGAGCATACAAAGAATCTGAAGTATTTTACTTGTAAGGACTAAGAAATCTGAGACAACCATGTCATAACTTGGGACCGAATTATATTAATTACATTCTTCAGTCAAATTACAAATAGATATGATCATTCTATGTTCTACTAGGTGCATGTAAGCGACAAATATGTTCACCCAACTCTTGAACATCTAGACAAACCCCATAAACGAATCAATGATGTGTAATAGAACTGGTACATCTTACAAGAGGACCATACTCATATTGAACACCTTGTCACAACGTAGCAATCCTGAAATTCTCGCACGTTAAGAAATATATGCTTTTAGTGACAGTAATCTCATTGACATCTTCATCCCCCACCAACTACCAAGTTATCCTCTTTCCTTTCCTTAACCCTTACCCACAGGAAACTTGTCATTACATGTTTAGTCCTATAAGCCACACTGCTGGGCATTTGAAATAAAGATGGTAACTTGGCATGCAATACAAAACTAATACTCTATTCCTCTTAGTTCACTGTATCCACATAAACATGTATAGACAACATAGAGCTCTATATTCCATCAGGTCAAAATCTAACTATATCCAAGTAACACATCAAACCTTAAATTGCTCGGCAGGGAATCGCTTGCTCCTGAAACACAAGAAAGCAGAGCAAAATAAGTATATACATGTCATCCATAACACAGATGGACACATATATTGCACATTATCACAGAATGAATTTTCCAAAAGTACGTATGTGGACCATTTTAAAGTCCACAATGTTAGTTAAGCAGACATTACCGGTACGGAGAGAAATCTTGATCATCATCTTCAGCTGACTCGTAATTTGCATGATCATGAGCAATCTTTTTGGAGTAACCTTCGTCCCAATACAGCCTTTCCCAATTCTCTCTAAGCTCCTGGTACAGTTCCATATACTTCTTGCACCAAGGCTCATGCTCCTGTGTCAATTACAATCGTATGACATTATTGCTACTAATACAGTTTTGAGTTTCAACCATTTACTTACTGCAGGTAAACGAAATGATACAAAACCCTACGAGAGTAAAACAAAAGTTACAGACCGTTTCCTTGAGAACGAGGCGAGTGCGGCGCATGAACTGCTCCCTGAGCTGCTTCCGGCGCTTGTTCGGGATATTGTCTCTCGGAATCACGAACCGCTCACGTGGAGGCACGTGTTCGCCGATCTCGTGCATTTCGCCGTCGACTATCCACCACTCCGATTTCTCCTCCGCCTTCCTCATCGCCAGCGCCGGCGACCTCGTCCGCCGCCTCGGCGACCGTGTCTCCGTTCGGATTCGCCGGAGCTGGTTTCCGGCGGCCGAGAGACACGTCGTCGGTACCGCCTTCAGTCGTTTCGCGAGTGTGAGCATTTTTAACACCACCAAACTTGGCTCGCGTGACTGAACGGCAAGAGAGCTCACACACTTAGAAACGACCCGGTTCTTAACCGGGTCGGGTGTTAGTGGACACGTGTCGGAATCAGGGGGAGCAAATAATTTAGGGGTTGCCACGTTGAAATCGGACGGTTATAAAGGTGATGGAGGATCTGGGGGTTCCCGCCTCTGTTCAGTCTTGGTGAGAGAGATGCGTGGGAGAGCGCGGTGTACACTCAGAGCCGACGACATTTCTAGGCCTTGCTATCGGAGCCATGGCCCTGTCCGTACCGTTAATATGGACATAATTTAAGTGAAATAGACCAAAAAAATTACTCATTCATTGATAAAATGTCTTAAATATAGGACGATACAATCTATTACAATAATTATCTCAATATAACAGAGATTCTTTGTATCTATCTAATTAATATCAGTATCTAATTAGGACAAGACATACATAGACATGTTTTATTAGAAACGATCGAGTACTACGATCACAAAACTTTGATTTTAATTGAATAAAAACGTGATCCATGATGCATGGTCACAAAATTGATTATAAAACGGTGGCAAAAATCACACCCAGCTATTGTGACACAACAATTACATAGAATCGATTTTTCTTTTCTTTTCTTTTTCAAACCATGACTTTCCCAGGACCATCACGTATACTCTATAGTAGGGGTCGGCAAAAGCCCGGCCCGGCCCGGCCCGGCCCATGTATAGCCGGCACGGGCCGGGCCGGGCCGGGCCTCAACAACATTTTAATATATGCGGGCCGGGCCGGGCCGGGCTTTATCTTTTATATAAGGATCCGAGCCCGGCCCATTCAAGCGGGCTTTGCGGGCTTTTGCGGGCTTTTGCGGGCCGGGCCTTTGCGGGCTTTTGCGGGCCGGGCCTATCGGGCTTTAATTATTAAAAAAATAAGACATTTCAAAATAAACGTAACCTTCATCCATGCACCGGGGTTTAAACGTACTCCGACGAGTCTAAATTTTACGTACGATGTTTATCACTATAAGATGGAGTTTTCTACATGTCCTCGTTTATTATTAAAACATATTTAATTCTTATATTGCTTGAATTCTCCATATGTATATTAATGTTCTTACGTTTGTTCATTTGTTATATGGAATGAAATACTTTTGTGAAACTTAATCGGACATGTTTAATTATTTTATAAAATTGACCGTTAGATTGATTGGTTAGAATATTATAACCATGCCTTTAAAATTTTATAAATTTTGGACTTGATTTAGACATCGATCCATGTATTTCGCCAAATGTGACCATAGTACTCTTACAACTAAAACGGAAATTACCCCTCCCGAAAATAATTTTTTAACATCAAATTTTGGACACATACTCTTATGGAATACATATCTATCTCATAGTATCAAAAAAAATGACATAAAAAATTGATTTATCTACTCCCCCCATAGGAAAATAAGGAAAATAAGATGAGTGTATTTTAGTGTTTTCACAAATTTTGTTTAATTGTATTGACTGGGATCCAAACGTACTTCGATTATGCTAATTTTTACGTACGGTGTCTTTTATTACAAGGTGAACTATTATATATGGCCTTCTTTATTGTTAAAACATTTTTAATTCTTATATTGCTTGAATTCTCTACATGCTCACTAATGTTCTTACCTTTATTCTTTGGTTATATGGGTTGAAAGTCCTTTGTGAAACGTAATCGATCATGTATCATCATTTTACAAAACTGACTGTCAGATTGGTTGTTCATAATATTCTAAGCATGCCGTTAAAAATTTATAAATTTTGGACTTGATTTAGACCTACATCTATGAGTTTCGCTAAATGTGACCGTAGTACCCTTACAACTAAAACATAAATTACCCATCCCTAAAGGAATTTTTTAAGATCAAAATTTTAACACACATTCTTGTAAATTACATATCTATCTCATAGTGTCAAAAAAATTGATATAAAAATTTAATTTATCTAGTTTCTCCATGGAAAAATAAGCAATATATAAGAGAAGGGTATTGATGTCATTTCACACACTCTCAATTAAACTCTCACCATTGAAAAATTACAATATCTAATCTGAACCATCTATTATATTTACTGTTTTACTGTGTAAATCGATAAAAAAATTACAATGAAACCCTAACCCTAAACCCTAAACCCTAACCCCTAACCCCTAAACCCTAACCCCTAACCCCTAACCCCTAAACCCTAATCCCTAAACCCTAACTTACTCTAAACCTCAAAATTCCTAAAACCTAAAATCTAACTTACTCTAAACTTCAAAATTCCTAAACCTTAACTTACCATAAATCTCAATCCCCTAAACCCTAACTTACCTTAAACCTAAACCCTAACTTAATTATCCTAAACTCTAAACAATGATTTAATAGTAAAATAGATACACAAATATAACTATATATGGAATTCCAATATTTGATCAATATATGTATATGTAATATATTAATATAGACATACACAAATATAAAAAATATATATATAGTACTAGTCACTATATTATATATATAAGTGTAGGTATAATGATATACGTACTACTATCTTATATATATAAAAAATTGACTGTCGGATTGGTTGTTCATAATATTCTAAGTAGGCCGTCCCTAATTTTTATAAATTTTGGACCCAAACCCTTAACCCTAAACCCTAAAACCTAAACCCCAAACCCTAAACCCTAAAAAAATTATAATAAAATCCTAGAACCGGAACCTTAACTTACCATAAACCTCAAATTCCTAAACCTTAACTTACCATAAATCTTAATCTCCTAAACCCTAATTTACCCTAAACCTAAACCCTAACTTATGCTAAACTTTAAATAATGACTTAATAGTAAAATAGATACACAAATTTAATTATATATGGAATTCAAATATTCAATCTATCCATGTATATGTAATATATTAACATATATACACAAATGTAAAATATATATCTATATAGTATTAGTCTATTAGACTACTAGTCACTATATTTTATATATATATATATATATATGTCAATATGTGTGTAGGTAAACATTAACTAGGTATAAATTGTATAATGATTAAAATTCATTAAATGATTTAATGATATATGTCAATATGTGTGCGGGCTTTGACGGGCCGGGCCTAACGGGCTTTGACGGGCCGGGCCTAACGGGCCTTGACGGGCTTTTGGCGGGCCGGGCCCGCGGGCCGGGCCGGGCTTTAGATCTCTAAACCATGGTCGGCCCACCAACCACCTTGGCGGGCTTTTGCGGGCTTTTTTGCGGGCCGGGCCGGGCTTTTAGCCCACGGGCTTGCGGGCCTCCACCGGCCCACGAGGCCCACGGGCCAAATGATGACCCCTACTCTATAGATATATGTCCATAGGAGCTAGGGTATAAACATTTAATACAACTCATATCACAAGATCAATAGTCCTAGATCTAGAGTTTTGTTGTAAGTAAGTTTGACCTAGATCTATCAATAGACGGTTTAGAAAATATTTACCTCAACAGGTATTGTGCTCGGTATGACCGGTACACTTGATGAAGAAGAAGTTCTTCTTAAACGATTTCTTGGAAGTCGTACAATCTTGTCAACTTCTGAAACTTTGTAGTGTTTTTTGAAGAAGGAAGGAGGTCGACGGTGGAACTTGGCTGCCGGCAATGGTCGGTGGCGGCGGTGGTCGAGGTGGTGTTCGGTGGCGGTGATACTTTCTCCAAATTTAGGGTTTTCCTATCAACTCTGGGAGTCGTGTCGATAACGTATTGCATGAGAAAGTAGAATAGACAGAAAGTAGTTACTTTTTTCATTGATAGAATGCCTTAAATACAAGTTAATACAATCTGTTATAATAATTATCTTAACATAATAGAGATTCTTTGTATTCATCTAATTAATATTCGTATCGAATTAGGACAAAACACACACCGAAATTAATGAAGAATAAATCTCCTTCAAACAGTTATATATTTTTTTTTTATGTTTTTATGATTTTGGGGTTTTATCGTAGAAATTGAAAGTACGTTTGATTCGTTGGAGCAATAATTGGGTGTCTTGTGTGTGGATGACTGCTATTTTTTAGGTATCGGCCCTCGTACAATGTATCGCCGGGAGCGAATTGCCTGTGGTTCGTAGAGCAGATGGAGCAGACGGGGTGAAGACTGCATTGAGCTTCATCGTATGAAATGGGGACTGATTCCTAGCTTCACCAAGAAAACCGAGAAGCCCGATCATTACCGAATGGTAAATGCTGCCAGTTTCCCCTTATAAGATTGTGTTTGCTGTAGTTTGAGCTTGGTTTTAAGTTTAACCTCACGCTGTAATTAAAAGAAAAATTGATAATACTAATGATTTTGAGGTTTGGTGAACAACTGCAGTTCAATGCTCGATCGGAGTCCATTCGTGAGAAGGCTTCTGTTCGCCGTCTAATTTCTAAAAACCGTTGCATCATTGCAGTAGAAGGGTATGTATGTGCAATACAAACTATTTCTGCTTGCCTTGCTGTGTACACGTGTCTGATCAAAGCCCTTTGATTTTTGCTATATATGAAAAGGAAAATTATTCTCTAAATTCCAAATGATAGTGGTGGTTTAAAGTTTCCCCAAATTTACTAGATGACCATGCTCATATTTTAGTCGTTAGAAATCAATGAACTCATAAATCATCCTCCAAGTTGCAGGCGCTTGTCTCTCATCTTATTAGACTTCTAGCGGGTAGGCTTAGGAACGGTTTGATTTTTACCATAATTTTCAAGAATTGGAACAGAATCGTTCGATATATATACGGTTCTGTACCTTATATTTGAAAGGCAAAATTATTTGGAACTGAACCGGTTCAAGAATTCATTCGGTTTCACAGTTTCTCAATTTAGAACCGAACTAAAATATGTGATTATTGTTTCTACTTTATATAAGTCTGTACTCATCATAATACATTTACTAATTAACATTAACATACAAATATATTTCTTAGTTATGGTATTAAGTGACATAAACAAATAAAAATATCATACAACTTCATAAAAGAGGATTGACCCATGAATATAATGATCACTAAATAAGTAATTTGAGTGACATAAACAAAATAACAAATGACTTACTCAATATATGACCTATGATCATCAACTTAGTGATTTGAGTGACAAACAAAATAACAAATCTTTCATATTATAATGATATAATGACATATAATTATACTATTTAGTTAAAATATGGACTATATACTGTATTCAACGGTTCCTTGTAAAATGAAAAGAGGAACCGGAACCGAATCGAACCGTTTGAATACGGTTCGATTCCTGACAAAATATATACTCTAAAATTTTAGAATCAAACTGAATCACCCGATTCTGATTCGATTTGAATCGATTTTACAGTTCCCAGTTCCAAAGTCATAGGCCTAATAGCCAGACCCCTCAGATGCAAGTGTAGGAGCCTTTTGACCCCTTTGGAAGACTGAAGTTGTTCTTGTTCATTTTTGTGTCTAATGAATATCTTGAAGTGAATCCTTGGTATGAAACTTGTACTTCCAGATTTTATGAATGGAAAAAAGATGGCTGTAAGAAGCAGCCTTACTACATCTATTTTACGGATGGTCGCCCACTTTCTATTTGCTGCTCTTTATGATTCTTGGGAAAATGCTGAAGGTAGTCTCTGCAAAAACATTATATACTATCAAACCCTCTTTGCAAACCACAATTCATGCTAGCTTGTTTTTTATTGATGTCTATTCAGTTCGGTTTACTTTGACTTCTTAGCCAGTAAATGAAGTTATTTTACATCTAGATTCTAATATGTGCTGCTGAAGCTGCAGGTGAAAATCTTAATACCTTCACTATAATCAGAGCTTCTTCTTCATCTTCAGCTTTGGCATGGCTCCATGGTCAGTCCTGTATGGTCGGTTTACATCTACATTCTAATATGTTTGTTTTTCTCTGTCTACCGCTATAGGCTAAACATCGGGGGGGGGGGGGGGCTCTTTTTCGCTAAAAACTGTTCTCGAGAATAGCAGAGTATTGAACTATTTCGACTCACAGATATACGAGTACTTGAAATGTAAAAGTGATAAGTAAAGAATAACACTAAGATGTTTTTTTTAACGCAGAAACCCTGCAACCAGGGAGAAAAACTGTGTGCCCCTAACTCTTGAGGGACAAACTTTTCCACTATGAACAACACTCATTTACAAGACTTTTGCACTCTGGGGATACATAACCTATATGCTATCCTGACCAGTCTCTCTACTAGTTCTACAGAGCTACACTCTCTCTTGTATCTAAGTGTTTACAAATGAAAAGTTTTCAGAAGTCTCATCTAAGAACTTAACTATTTGTAAGCTAATTCTTCAAGAGTAGCTTCTCAGGTTGAGCACATACATACCAATCTCAATGGAATGCACAATGCATATGAGTTTTGATAAAATTTGGGTTTGTGAGATACTTTAAGTGTTACATGCAGTAGAAGGGAAAGTTTAGAGAGAAAGAGTGAAATCAAAAATGATTTGAAAAGATGCCCAAGAAATCACTCACTCAACCAACCAACAACCCAAGGGTGCCCTATGTTCTTATATAAGATGATAAAAACAAGTACTAAGGGCACCAACGTAAAAGACAACAACAACATTTGAGCGGTGGTCAAAAGCAAGAGTCAGGAAGTGACAGGTGCAAGTGCAGGCCAAAATGAAACAGCAGGCTCAAGCTTCCTTAAATAGAACTAACATTCAAACCGAGGTAAAAGTGCTTTATGCCATATACTTTAAGTAGACTAAACCTCAATAGGTCAAAAAATCTCTTTTCCAGAAAATAAGATATCCAGCCCACACACACAAGTTCTCACAGAATCCCAGTTTGAAAAGTTTTTCCGCAAACCCAAGGAGAAAGGTCACGGGTTGAGAAACAAACACGTTTTGAGAGACAGGCTAACTAAACCTTTTGAGTAGTAAGTTAATGCACATAGCCGTCCTAAAAAGAGCATTTTTGAACTGGTAGGAAGTTTGAAAATATTCCACTAAAGGATATAATTATCTTAGGGCAAAACAGACTGTTTTGGGATAAGTGACAATGAGGCCATCCTCAGTGAAAAACATGATATGCACATGTATGAGAACTACCTGATTGTTATTGAGATTGGTAGAATAGAGTCTTTAATCATCTTTATTAATTACCACCGATATGTGTGTTTTGTTAACACTAAAAAATGTCAACTAAACAATATACTTTCATAGAGTATGCATACTTGCTCTTTGTTTACCTTCTCCGTGAGGCTACCGGTTGGTGTCTACCAGCATATTATCTAGTTTCAGTTGTTTGTCTTGCTGATCGTTAGACCATGTTAAGAGTGTGAAATGTGATTTTTCCACTCTTACCTAATACTCCAATATGTTTATACAATTATATGTCAAGTCTTTCATGTTTTTATAAATATTTATTTATTTTCACTGTCGACAGGATGCCAGTTATTTTGGGCGACAAGGAATCTATTGACACATGGGTAAATGAATCTTCCTCTTCCAATCTTGATAAGTTACTTAAACCATATGAAGGCCCTGATTTGGTAAGTGATTTCTGAACTTATAGAAGGGGAGGAAGAAGTCTACCATTTCTTGGATGCTAATTCACTTGAATCACCAGGTATGGTACCCGGTGACACCGGCAATTGACAAAGTGTCTTTTAATGGGCCTAAGTGCATCGATGAGGTGAGATAGTTCTTGTGTTGCTTTTACGTACATGATCGATGTCATGTGGTCAATGGGATGATTTAAATCCAATAATTTTAACCTTGTATCCTAGTTCAGAGTAAAATGAGAAATTAAGACTTTAGCTTTCAACGTGTGAAATAATATTCTCTCATGTTTTTCCCACTATTCTAAAAAACAGCCGCCAAAGCACCGACTAATCGGAAAAAAAATCATCTTATGGCCTAATTTTGGTCCTGGGCGGGGTAGTTAGGCGGGAACCGACTAATCGGCAATTAGGCGGGCGACTAACAACTAATCGGCAGAAAAGCGCCGCCTAGGCGTTTTTTTTTAATTAAGAGGTACAACGTAAAGGAATGAATTCTAAATAGAAAATCCAATCCAATTTCTTTTGCGAAACATCGTCTCTCTCCCTCTGCAAACGCCACGACTTGGACGCCGCTTGCTGATCACCGCCGTCGCCGCCACTTGCCGTCCACCGCCGTCATCCTTGTTTGTTATATGTTGATAATTTGATATGGTTAAATGTGGGCAGGAGCATAGTGTGTATGGCCATCACACAAACAAAACTTGATTCTGTGAAAAAGTCATAGTTGATTCCGTGAAGCTTTATGTTTGAATGGTTTCCATGGTTGCAAGTTTATAATGTAACATTCATTGTCATAAACTCATAATGTACTGTGATTTGTGAATTATCAGCTTCAAAATAGATAATTTCATATTCTTGGGATTCTTGTTTATGCACATCTATTTTAAAAAATTGAGATGGATGGTTAATTGGATTTCTTTATAAACTTAATTTAGAATTTTTATGATATTTTTTTATAATTTTTACTTTATGTTTCAAATTACAATATACCATATAAATATATAATTAATTAAATATATATAAAAAATGATCCGTCTAATTACCGCTTAATTATCGATTAAACTCCGCCTAAACGCCTAAGCGCTAGGCGGTAGGCAGTAGCTCTACCGCCTAATTTCGCCTAACGCCTTTTAGAACCTTGGTTTTTCCTTTAGTTGGTTTCCTTTAAAGAGGGAAACTTTTCGTGAATGGATGAGATTAAGTTAATGATGGGTTTCATGGGTCATTTCCTTGTTGGGGGGATTGTGCTGTAATATTCCCAATTAACTGTTAAAGATGGTTTTGATATATTATTTCCCCTCAAAGTCATTGCTTAGTGTAAAATAAATGACACTAATAAATGACACTGGTTGTGCAGAGTAAGTTTTTTTCTAATATATTTATGGTTTGGTAGAGTAATTTATTTTCTAATATATTTTATGGTTTGGTAGAGTCTTGGTTGTCAATCAGATATTTAGGATTTTCTTTGTGTAGGGTGACCTTGAAGAGGAAAATAATTTGGCATATTCATGTTTCACTAGTAACAGAATACCACAACTTAATGCATCATTTTCTGCAGATACAATTGAAGACGGGGGGCACTAATTCAATCACAAATTTTTTCTCGTCAAAGGGTACCAGAAAAGAAGAGCTATAGCCATAGGATACAAGTTCTCATGACTCATCTATGAAGATTGATATTCCAAAAAGCGTAAAAAAAGAACCTGAAAACAAAGAGGACTTGATGCAACCATCCTTAACTGCAAAATATGAAGAAAATTCAAAAAGTAGTGTCTACATTCTCTCAAGAGGGTGCAATTAAGAGGCAGATGAAGCGGAACTACGAAGATTTTTCAGCTGATTCCAAGCCAGTTACTAAAGGAACATATGAGATCAGCAGTGCTAGTCCAGCAAAGAAGAAGACCAACATGAAGAGTTCTCATGATAAGCAACCTACTTTGTTTTCTTACTTTGGGAAAAGCTAGCTAGGGCTCATCAATGGGCCGGGCCGGGCCGGGCCGCCCAAGCCCGTCGGGCCTGGGTCGGGCAGGGCCGGGCTTTATGCATGTTCACCCAAAATTCGGGCCGGGCCGGACCAGGCTTTTCCACAATTTTTGGGCCCATGGGCTGCCCACGGGCCGAGCCTAATTCGGACTTTTCGGGTCAGGCCGGGCCAAGCCCATCGGCTTGGCCTTGTTGGGCTTTTCATCAATTTCAAGTAAAAGCTTAAAACAAAGCAAAAAAACTTCATACTCTACAACTCAGCCAAGCTTAACTAAGGTAAACCAGGAAAATATAGTGATTGTATGGGTGGTTTATCATGTTTACACATATCATTAGCTAAATGAAGAAACAATCCAATTAACTGATTACATGGGTGAACAAATTTAGGAAGAGAGAACAAGCATTGAAATGGTTTAGACTCCTAAAACCCTAACCCCCAGTACACAGCTGATGCAGAAGGGTCAGTGTCATCATACAATTTAATCAGTTGGCCTTGAAGGCTTGAACTTGTAGCTGAGTCTTCCACATAGCATGCATGATCAGATGATCTCCCTGTAAACAAATTTTGATAAATGAAGCTGGCTACACAACCAAATATATTGGGTAACGTGCTGCTACAGTCCAGTCCAATCAAGTGGAGGAAAGGTGACTTCAACAAATCCACAGTGCAAGCAACAGAATACTATGTCAGTTTCACTTTGAATAAACTTCACTTGAAGACTGAGATCTCACCTGGTTTTCTCCACTTCTCAGCAATTTTATCTGCAAAGCTCCCTGCAGACCCCTCAGAATCAAATTCAGATTGCACATGTACAACTGTACAAGTATGATAGAGATAACTTGTAGTTGAAAAGTCAAGAATGATCTCCAGATCCAATGCAGCCACATATGTTTGACTTGAAATATCATTTTCTGATTAATTGCTTACAACGTACTGGACTAGTTAATTGGTCAATAAATATCCTTGTCTGATTTACTTTATTTAAAACTTGGATGCTTCCGGTCACTACATGTATCACACTCCTAAATCATGTGCTTAGTCTCACAATACCAACACACATATAAAGCCACAACATTCTAAATCTGTAAGGGACTAGGGCCCTTGGCTAACTCCCACAATAACAAAATAATTTATCAGCAATTCACTTAAGCACGAGTTAATTCGTATTATACACCCGACTTCACACTTCAATCATAACGATCACAACAAGTCTTTAATTAAGACTATGTATATAGATCATAGAGTATATATTTACATCATAATTATGTAATGAATATATACGTAATAGAATTTGTAAAGGAAGAAAGATCAAACTTAAACGTATTTCATTAATTAACAATTATGATCCAAACGTTTCATTCGACGGTAGTCCGCTCGAAATTCTCCATTTGTTCCAAATTATATTTGAGAGTAAATAGATAGAGCGATTAAGTAGATAAACTTGAAATAAAAATTAGTTATCATTGGTTCAAAAGTTTCATTCAGCGGTAGTCCGTCCGAAATACTCCATTAGTCCCAAATCAAACTTAAGAAGTAAATAATGCGAGTAAGTAAATAAAAATAAAGTACAAATGCAGAAAATAAAATTATTAATCCTTGGATCAAAAGTATCATTCGGCGGTAGTCCGTCCGAAATTCTCCATTTGATCCGTTTTATAATTAATCCATATTATATCCAAATCAAAGAAGTGAGTATACCATCTCGAAGTGTTTTTCGAGAGCAATCCAATGGTAATAATCACAAAGTTCGGTAGGAAGTTTTCAAGTCCAGAAACAAAAATGTTTAGCAACTGTCCAGAAATGGTTACGCTCTCTATTAAACTCATTTGCACGAATTAATTAATTAGTTAGTAAGTATTAATTAATGCCTTTCAAACTTTCCAGATTAATAGTTGAACTCCTATGCTTCGTTTTGATATAAAGAACACTAAATTTGGTTAAGAAATGAGTGAGATATGAATATTTCAAGTTAAGAGCACATTAAGAGGTTTCGAACATGATTAAGAAAAAGATTAGCAAAACTTGTTTTAGTCATAACTTTCTTATTACTTAACCTTTTAAGTGATTCAGAAGCCAAAGTTGAATAACTTTTTGTGTAGAATCTAAATATGTAAAAATATTTGACTAATTAAAACTTTAACAGAAATTTCAGTAGGTGATGGAGGTATTTGATTAATTCAAGTGACCCTCTTGAAGCAAATGAATTAACTACTAAAGTACTTGGAAGAAATGTATTGTAGTGTGAGATTTTAGGGGAGTTGCATTGCAACTTTGGGAGGACTTCAAATCAGTACGTAAGGGGAAGATTGAAGTGGTGCAAAAATCAGATTGAATTCAAGGGTGATTTATATAGACATGGGAGGAGACATGGGAAATAAATTCATAACCATTTTTGTAGACATTTGTAGACAAGTTGACAATGGAATAGTTAGGCTACTAATTCTAGGGTTAAAATGCACTTGTAAAAACAATAATAATGTGGTTGGAAATCTGATTGAAATGTTGAAATGTGATTATGTATGCATGTGAATGCAATACGTAATGTGATGTGTGAAAATGTATGGTTTTACTAATAAAGTGTAATGTAGTGTAATATATATATATATATATATATATATGTATCAACCAATAATAATTAGCACCAAATTGATACATGAGCATGACCTCTAAAAGTATGAATTGCAATCTTAAAATACAAAATTCGATTCGGAGAAGAGATTCGAACAAGAAAAATTTGGTCGTTTTGCTAAAATTCCATTTCCGAAAATCGGCTAGTTGGAATTAGAGTTTTTTACTGTCTCTAACTGGAGTAAAAATATTTTTATTATTTTTACTAACCTATAAAATGGAATGTTTCACGATTCCAGCTCGTGGCCTCGAACCCAAGACCAGGGAGTACCTGACTTGAACTTGAGTATCCACTGGACCATTTGCCCCACTACGTTAATATTTCTCTAAATCTCGTTTTTATACATTGTCTTCGCCATACAATTTTTTTATCGAATTTCTAAAACCTCTAAAGTCAAACTAAATTATGGTGATTTCTAAGTTTAACGAGTCATACAATAATCTAAACTATTATACTAATTTTTGGGGTATTACAGTCTACCCACCTTAAAAGAAAATTCGTCCTCGAATTTTACGTACCTAATTCTGTGAATTAGTGTGGATACTTCTTCCTCATCTCAGACTCTAACTCCTAAGAAACTTCATTCTCATCATGTCGATTCCATTGTATGTTTACAACTGGAATCTCCTTTGTGCGGAGCTTCCTCAGCTCCCGGCCCATGATCCGCACGGGTGCCTCGTAGTAATTGGCATCTTCTGAGACTTCCAAGGTGCTATGATCTATGACATGCAACTTGTCTGGCTTGTATTCACGCAACATGGATACATGAAAGACGTTATGTAGATTGGACAAGTTTGGTGGTAGATCTAATTGGTAAGCTAGATTACCAATTTTTTCGACGACTGAGAAATGCCCAATAAATCGTGGAGATAACTTGACATTCTTCTTCCTAAAACGGATAACTCCTCGCATGGGTGAGACTTTCAGCAAGACTTGGTCTCCATCCTTGAATTCGATATGCCTCCTATGTTGATCCGCGTAGCTTTTTTGTTGGCTTTGTGCTGTTTTCAGGCGCTTCTTAATAAGAGTGATAGTCTCTGTAGATTGCTTGATAATGTCAGGTCCTGGCAGAACTTCTTCTCCAACTTCAGCCCAACAAATTGGGGTACGACATGGTTTCCCATAAAGAGCTTCAAATGGTGCCATTCCTATGCTCGAGTGATAACTATTATTGTACGCAAACTTGATCAAATATAAGTGATATTCCCAACTTCCTCCGAAGTCTAAGATGCACGATCTAAGCATATATTCTTCAGTCAAATTACAAATAGATATGATCATTCTATGTTCTACTAGGTGCATGTAAGCGACAAATATGTTCACCCAACTCTTGAACATCTAGACAAACCCCATAAACGAATCAATGATGTGTAATAGAACTGGTACATCTTACAAGAGGACCATACTCATATTGAACACCTTGTCACAACGTAGCAATCCTGAAATTCTCGCACGTTAAGAAATATATGCTTTTAGTGACAGTAATCTCATTGACATCTTCATCCCCCACCAACTACCAAGTTATCCTCTTTCCTTTCCTTAACCCTTACCCACAGGAAACTTGTCATTACATGTTTAGTCCTATAAGCCACACTGCTGGGCATTTGAAATAAAGATGGTAACTTGGCATGCAATACAAAACTAATACTCTATTCCTCTTAGTTCACTGTATCCACATAAACATGTATAGACAACATAGAGCTCTATATTCCATCAGGTCAAAATCTAACTATATCCAAGTAACACATCAAACCTTAAATTGCTCGGCAGGGAATCGCTTGCTCCTGAAACACAAGAAAGCAGAGCAAAATAAGTATATACATGTCATCCATAACACAGATGGACACATATATTGCACATTATCACAGAATGAATTTTCCAAAAGTACGTATGTGGACCATTTTAAAGTCCACAATGTTAGTTAAGCAGACATTACCGGTACGGAGAGAAATCTTGATCATCATCTTCAGCTGACTCGTAATTTGCATGATCATGAGCAATCTTTTTGGAGTAACCTTCGTCCCAATACAGCCTTTCCCAATTCTCTCTAAGCTCCTGGTACAGTTCCATATACTTCTTGCACCAAGGCTCATGCTCCTGTGTCAATTACAATCGTATGACATTATTGCTACTAATACAGTTTTGAGTTTCAACCATTTACTTACTGCAGGTAAACGAAATGATACAAAACCCTACGAGAGTAAAACAAAAGTTACAGACCGTTTCCTTGAGAACGAGGCGAGTGCGGCGCATGAACTGCTCCCTGAGCTGCTTCCGGCGCTTGTTCGGGATATTGTCTCTCGGAATCACGAACCGCTCACGTGGAGGCACGTGTTCGCCGATCTCGTGCATTTCGCCGTCGACTATCCACCACTCCGATTTCTCCTCCGCCTTCCTCATCGCCAGCGCCGGCGACCTCGTCCGCCGCCTCGGCGACCGTGTCTCCGTTCGGATTCGCCGGAGCTGGTTTCCGGCGGCCGAGAGACACGTCGTCGGTACCGCCTTCAGTCGTTTCGCGAGTGTGAGCATTTTTAACACCACCAAACTTGGCTCGCGTGACTGAACGGCAAGAGAGCTCACACACTTAGAAACGACCCGGTTCTTAACCGGGTCGGGTGTTAGTGGACACGTGTCGGAATCAGGGGGAGCAAATAATTTAGGGGTTGCCACGTTGAAATCGGACGGTTATAAAGGTGATGGAGGATCTGGGGGTTCCCGCCTCTGTTCAGTCTTGGTGAGAGAGATGCGTGGGAGAGCGCGGTGTACACTCAGAGCCGACGACATTTCTAGGCCTTGCTATCGGAGCCATGGCCCTGTCCGTACCGTTAATATGGACATAATTTAAGTGAAATAGACCAAAAAAATTACTCATTCATTGATAAAATGTCTTAAATATAGGACGATACAATCTATTACAATAATTATCTCAATATAACAGAGATTCTTTGTATCTATCTAATTAATATCAGTATCTAATTAGGACAAGACATACATAGACATGTTTTATTAGAAACGATCGAGTACTACGATCACAAAACTTTGATTTTAATTGAATAAAAACGTGATCCATGATGCATGGTCACAAAATTGATTATAAAACGGTGGCAAAAATCACACCCAGCTATTGTGACACAACAATTACATAGAATCGATTTTTCTTTTCTTTTCTTTTTCAAACCATGACTTTCCCAGGACCATCACGTATACTCTATAGTAGGGGTCGGCAAAAGCCCGGCCCGGCCCGGCCCGGCCCATGTATAGCCGGCACGGGCCGGGCCGGGCCGGGCCTCAACAACATTTTAATATATGCGGGCCGGGCCGGGCCGGGCTTTATCTTTTATATAAGGATCCGAGCCCGGCCCATTCAAGCGGGCTTTGCGGGCTTTTGCGGGCTTTTGCGGGCCGGGCCTTTGCGGGCTTTTGCGGGCCGGGCCTATCGGGCTTTAATTATTAAAAAAATAAGACATTTCAAAATAAACGTAACCTTCATCCATGCACCGGGGTTTAAACGTACTCCGACGAGTCTAAATTTTACGTACGATGTTTATCACTATAAGATGGAGTTTTCTACATGTCCTCGTTTATTATTAAAACATATTTAATTCTTATATTGCTTGAATTCTCCATATGTATATTAATGTTCTTACGTTTGTTCATTTGTTATATGGAATGAAATACTTTTGTGAAACTTAATCGGACATGTTTAATTATTTTATAAAATTGACCGTTAGATTGATTGGTTAGAATATTATAACCATGCCTTTAAAATTTTATAAATTTTGGACTTGATTTAGACATCGATCCATGTATTTCGCCAAATGTGACCATAGTACTCTTACAACTAAAACGGAAATTACCCCTCCCGAAAATAATTTTTTAACATCAAATTTTGGACACATACTCTTATGGAATACATATCTATCTCATAGTATCAAAAAAAATGACATAAAAAATTGATTTATCTACTCCCCCCATAGGAAAATAAGGAAAATAAGATGAGTGTATTTTAGTGTTTTCACAAATTTTGTTTAATTGTATTGACTGGGATCCAAACGTACTTCGATTATGCTAATTTTTACGTACGGTGTCTTTTATTACAAGGTGAACTATTATATATGGCCTTCTTTATTGTTAAAACATTTTTAATTCTTATATTGCTTGAATTCTCTACATGCTCACTAATGTTCTTACCTTTATTCTTTGGTTATATGGGTTGAAAGTCCTTTGTGAAACGTAATCGATCATGTATCATCATTTTACAAAACTGACTGTCAGATTGGTTGTTCATAATATTCTAAGCATGCCGTTAAAAATTTATAAATTTTGGACTTGATTTAGACCTACATCTATGAGTTTCGCTAAATGTGACCGTAGTACCCTTACAACTAAAACATAAATTACCCATCCCTAAAGGAATTTTTTAAGATCAAAATTTTAACACACATTCTTGTAAATTACATATCTATCTCATAGTGTCAAAAAAATTGATATAAAAATTTAATTTATCTAGTTTCTCCATGGAAAAATAAGCAATATATAAGAGAAGGGTATTGATGTCATTTCACACACTCTCAATTAAACTCTCACCATTGAAAAATTACAATATCTAATCTGAACCATCTATTATATTTACTGTTTTACTGTGTAAATCGATAAAAAAATTACAATGAAACCCTAACCCTAAACCCTAAACCCTAACCCCTAACCCCTAAACCCTAACCCCTAACCCCTAACCCCTAAACCCTAATCCCTAAACCCTAACTTACTCTAAACCTCAAAATTCCTAAAACCTAAAATCTAACTTACTCTAAACTTCAAAATTCCTAAACCTTAACTTACCATAAATCTCAATCCCCTAAACCCTAACTTACCTTAAACCTAAACCCTAACTTAATTATCCTAAACTCTAAACAATGATTTAATAGTAAAATAGATACACAAATATAACTATATATGGAATTCCAATATTTGATCAATATATGTATATGTAATATATTAATATAGACATACACAAATATAAAAAATATATATATAGTACTAGTCACTATATTATATATATAAGTGTAGGTATAATGATATACGTACTACTATCTTATATATATAAAAAATTGACTGTCGGATTGGTTGTTCATAATATTCTAAGTAGGCCGTCCCTAATTTTTATAAATTTTGGACCCAAACCCTTAACCCTAAACCCTAAAACCTAAACCCCAAACCCTAAACCCTAAAAAAATTATAATAAAATCCTAGAACCGGAACCTTAACTTACCATAAACCTCAAATTCCTAAACCTTAACTTACCATAAATCTTAATCTCCTAAACCCTAATTTACCCTAAACCTAAACCCTAACTTATGCTAAACTTTAAATAATGACTTAATAGTAAAATAGATACACAAATTTAATTATATATGGAATTCAAATATTCAATCTATCCATGTATATGTAATATATTAACATATATACACAAATGTAAAATATATATCTATATAGTATTAGTCTATTAGACTACTAGTCACTATATTTTATATATATATATATATGTCAATATGTGTGTAGGTAAACATTAACTAGGTATAAATTGTATAATGATTAAAATTCATTAAATGATTTAATGATATATGTCAATATGTGTGCGGGCTTTGACGGGCCGGGCCTAACGGGCCTTGACGGGCTTTTGGCGGGCCGGGCCCGCGGGCCGGGCCGGGCTTTAGATCTCTAAACCATGGTCGGCCCACCAACCACCTTGGCGGGCTTTTGCGGGCTTTTTTGCGGGCCGGGCCGGGCTTTTAGCCCACGGGCTTGCGGGCCTCCACCGGCCCACGAGGCCCACGGGCCAAATGATGACCCCTACTCTATAGATATATGTCCATAGGAGCTAGGGTATAAACATTTAATACAACTCATATCACAAGATCAATAGTCCTAGATCTAGAGTTTTGTTGTAAGTAAGTTTGACCTAGATCTATCAATAGACGGTTTAGAAAATATTTACCTCAACAGGTATTGTGCTCGGTATGACCGGTACACTTGATGAAGAAGAAGTTCTTCTTAAACGATTTCTTGGAAGTCGTACAATCTTGTCAACTTCTGAAACTTTGTAGTGTTTTTTGAAGAAGGAAGGAGGTCGACGGTGGAACTTGGCTGCCGGCAATGGTCGGTGGCGGCGGTGGTCGAGGTGGTGTTCGGTGGCGGTGATACTTTCTCCAAATTTAGGGTTTTCCTATCAACTCTGGGAGTCGTGTCGATAACGTATTGCATGAGAAAGTAGAATAGACAGAAAGTAGTTACTTTTTTCATTGATAGAATGCCTTAAATACAAGTTAATACAATCTGTTATAATAATTATCTTAACATAATAGAGATTCTTTGTATTCATCTAATTAATATTCGTATCGAATTAGGACAAAACACACACCGAAATTAATGAAGAATAAATCTCCTTCAAACAGTTATATATTTTTTTTTTATGTTTTTATGATTTTGGGGTTTTATCGTAGAAATTGAAAGTACGTTTGATTCGTTGGAGCAATAATTGGGTGTCTTGTGTGTGGATGACTGCTATTTTTTAGGTATCGGCCCTCGTACAATGTATCGCCGGGAGCGAATTGCCTGTGGTTCGTAGAGCAGATGGAGCAGACGGGGTGAAGACTGCATTGAGCTTCATCGTATGAAATGGGGACTGATTCCTAGCTTCACCAAGAAAACCGAGAAGCCCGATCATTACCGAATGGTAAATGCTGCCAGTTTCCCCTTATAAGATTGTGTTTGCTGTAGTTTGAGCTTGGTTTTAAGTTTAACCTCACGCTGTAATTAAAAGAAAAATTGATAATACTAATGATTTTGAGGTTTGGTGAACAACTGCAGTTCAATGCTCGATCGGAGTCCATTCGTGAGAAGGCTTCTGTTCGCCGTCTAATTTCTAAAAACCGTTGCATCATTGCAGTAGAAGGGTATGTATGTGCAATACAAACTATTTCTGCTTGCCTTGCTGTGTACACGTGTCTGATCAAAGCCCTTTGATTTTTGCTATATATGAAAAGGAAAATTATTCTCTAAATTCCAAATGATAGTGGTGGTTTAAAGTTTCCCCAAATTTACTAGATGACCATGCTCATATTTTAGTCGTTAGAAATCAATGAACTCATAAATCATCCTCCAAGTTGCAGGCGCTTGTCTCTCATCTTATTAGACTTCTAGCGGGTAGGCTTAGGAACGGTTTGATTTTTACCATAATTTTCAAGAATTGGAACAGAATCGTTCGATATATATACGGTTCTGTACCTTATATTTGAAAGGCAAAATTATTTGGAACTGAACCGGTTCAAGAATTCATTCGGTTTCACAGTTTCTCAATTTAGAACCGAACTAAAATATGTGATTATTGTTTCTACTTTATATAAGTCTGTACTCATCATAATACATTTACTAATTAACATTAACATACAAATATATTTCTTAGTTATGGTATTAAGTGACATAAACAAATAAAAATATCATACAACTTCATAAAAGAGGATTGACCCATGAATATAATGATCACTAAATAAGTAATTTGAGTGACATAAACAAAATAACAAATGACTTACTCAATATATGACCTATGATCATCAACTTAGTGATTTGAGTGACAAACAAAATAACAAATCTTTCATATTATAATGATATAATGACATATAATTATACTATTTAGTTAAAATATGGACTATATACTGTATTCAACGGTTCCTTGTAAAATGAAAAGAGGAACCGGAACCGAATCGAACCGTTTGAATACGGTTCGATTCCTGACAAAATATATACTCTAAAATTTTAGAATCAAACTGAATCACCCGATTCTGATTCGATTTGAATCGATTTTACAGTTCCCAGTTCCAAAGTCATAGGCCTAATAGCCAGACCCCTCAGATGCAAGTGTAGGAGCCTTTTGACCCCTTTGGAAGACTGAAGTTGTTCTTGTTCATTTTTGTGTCTAATGAATATCTTGAAGTGAATCCTTGGTATGAAACTTGTACTTCCAGATTTTATGAATGGAAAAAAGATGGCTGTAAGAAGCAGCCTTACTACATCTATTTTACGGATGGTCGCCCACTTTCTATTTGCTGCTCTTTATGATTCTTGGGAAAATGCTGAAGGTAGTCTCTGCAAAAACATTATATACTATCAAACCCTCTTTGCAAACCACAATTCATGCTAGCTTGTTTTTTATTGATGTCTATTCAGTTCGGTTTACTTTGACTTCTTAGCCAGTAAATGAAGTTATTTTACATCTAGATTCTAATATGTGCTGCTGAAGCTGCAGGTGAAAATCTTAATACCTTCACTATAATCAGAGCTTCTTCTTCATCTTCAGCTTTGGCATGGCTCCATGGTCAGTCCTGTATGGTCGGTTTACATCTACATTCTAATATGTTTGTTTTTCTCTGTCTACCGCTATAGGCTAAACATCGGGGGGGGGGGGGGGGGGGCTCTTTTTCGCTAAAAACTGTTCTCGAGAATAGCAGAGTATTGAACTATTTCGACTCACAGATATACGAGTACTTGAAATGTAAAAGTGATAAGTAAAGAATAACACTAAGATGTTTTTTTTAACGCAGAAACCCTGCAACCAGGGAGAAAAACTGTGTGCCCCTAACTCTTGAGGGACAAACTTTTCCACTATGAACAACACTCATTTACAAGACTTTTGCACTCTGGGGATACATAACCTATATGCTATCCTGACCAGTCTCTCTACTAGTTCTACAGAGCTACACTCTCTCTTGTATCTAAGTGTTTACAAATGAAAAGTTTTCAGAAGTCTCATCTAAGAACTTAACTATTTGTAAGCTAATTCTTCAAGAGTAGCTTCTCAGGTTGAGCACATACATACCAATCTCAATGGAATGCACAATGCATATGAGTTTTGATAAAATTTGGGTTTGTGAGATACTTTAAGTGTTACATGCAGTAGAAGGGAAAGTTTAGAGAGAAAGAGTGAAATCAAAAATGATTTGAAAAGATGCCCAAGAAATCACTCACTCAACCAACCAACAACCCAAGGGTGCCCTATGTTCTTATATAAGATGATAAAAACAAGTACTAAGGGCACCAACGTAAAAGACAACAACAACATTTGAGCGGTGGTCAAAAGCAAGAGTCAGGAAGTGACAGGTGCAAGTGCAGGCCAAAATGAAACAGCAGGCTCAAGCTTCCTTAAATAGAACTAACATTCAAACCGAGGTAAAAGTGCTTTATGCCATATACTTTAAGTAGACTAAACCTCAATAGGTCAAAAAATCTCTTTTCCAGAAAATAAGATATCCAGCCCACACACACAAGTTCTCACAGAATCCCAGTTTGAAAAGTTTTTCCGCAAACCCAAGGAGAAAGGTCACGGGTTGAGAAACAAACACGTTTTGAGAGACAGGCTAACTAAACCTTTTGAGTAGTAAGTTAATGCACATAGCCGTCCTAAAAAGAGCATTTTTGAACTGGTAGGAAGTTTGAAAATATTCCACTAAAGGATATAATTATCTTAGGGCAAAACATACTGTTTTGGGATAAGTGACAATGAGGCCATCCTCAGTGAAAAACATGATATGCACATGTATGAGAACTACCTGATTGTTATTGAGATTGGTAGAATAGAGTCTTTAATCATCTTTATTAATTACCACCGATATGTGTGTTTTGTTAACACTAAAAAATGTCAACTAAACAATATACTTTCATAGAGTATGCATACTTGCTCTTTGTTTACCTTCTCCGTGAGGCTACCGGTTGGTGTCTACCAGCATATTATCTAGTTTCAGTTGTTTGTCTTGCTGATCGTTAGACCATGTTAAGAGTGTGAAATGTGATTTTTCCACTCTTACCTAATACTCCAATATGTTTATACAATTATATGTCAAGTCTTTCATGTTTTTATAAATATTTATTTATTTTCACTGTCGACAGGATGCCAGTTATTTTGGGCGACAAGGAATCTATTGACACATGGGTAAATGAATCTTCCTCTTCCAATCTTGATAAGTTACTTAAACCATATGAAGGCCCTGATTTGGTAAGTGATTTCTGAACTTATAGAAGGGGAGGAAGAAGTCTACCATTTCTTGGATGCTAATTCACTTGAATCACCAGGTATGGTACCCGGTGACACCGGCAATTGACAAAGTGTCTTTTAATGGGCCTAAGTGCATCGATGAGGTGAGATAGTTCTTGTGTTGCTTTTACGTACATGATCGATGTCATGTGGTCAATGGGATGATTTAAATCCAATAATTTTAACCTTGTATCCTAGTTCAGAGTAAAATGAGAAATTAAGACTTTAGCTTTCAACGTGTGAAATAATATTCTCTCATGTTTTTCCCACTATTCTAAAAAACAGCCGCCAAAGCACCGACTAATCGGAAAAAAAATCATCTTATGGCCTAATTTTGGTCCTGGGCGGGGTAGTTAGGCGGGAACCGACTAATCGGCAATTAGGCGGGCGACTAACAACTAATCGGCAGAAAAGCGCCGCCTAGGCGTTTTTTTTTAATTAAGAGGTACAACGTAAAGGAATGAATTCTAAATAGAAAATCCAATCCAATTTCTTTTGCGAAACATCGTCTCTCTCCCTCTGCAAACGCCACGACTTGGACGCCGCTTGCTGATCACCGCCGTCGCCGCCACTTGCCGTCCACCGCCGTCATCCTTGTTTGTTATATGTTGATAATTTGATATGGTTAAATGTGGGCAGGAGCATAGTGTGTATGGCCATCACACAAACAAAACTTGATTCTGTGAAAAAGTCATAGTTGATTCCGTGAAGCTTTATGTTTGAATGGTTTCCATGGTTGCAAGTTTATAATGTAACATTCATTGTCATAAACTCATAATGTACTGTGATTTGTGAATTATCAGCTTCAAAATAGATAATTTCATATTCTTGGGATTCTTGTTTATGCACATCTATTTTAAAAAATTGAGATGGATGGTTAATTGGATTTCTTTATAAACTTAATTTAGAATTTTTATGATATTTTTTTATAATTTTTACTTTATGTTTCAAATTACAATATACCATATAAATATATAATTAATTAAATATATATAAAAAATGATCCGTCTAATTACCGCTTAATTATCGATTAAACTCCGCCTAAACGCCTAAGCGCTAGGCGGTAGGCAGTAGCTCTACCGCCTAATTTCGCCTAACGCCTTTTAGAACCTTGGTTTTTCCTTTAGTTGGTTTCCTTTAAAGAGGGAAACTTTTCGTGAATGGATGAGATTAAGTTAATGATGGGTTTCATGGGTCATTTCCTTGTTGGGGGGATTGTGCTGTAATATTCCCAATTAACTGTTAAAGATGGTTTTGATATATTATTTCCCCTCAAAGTCATTGCTTAGTGTAAAATAAATGACACTAATAAATGACACTGGTTGTGCAGAGTAAGTTTTTTTCTAATATATTTATGGTTTGGTAGAGTAATTTATTTTCTAATATATTTTATGGTTTGGTAGAGTCTTGGTTGTCAATCAGATATTTAGGATTTTCTTTGTGTAGGGTGACCTTGAAGAGGAAAATAATTTGGCATATTCATGTTTCACTAGTAACAGAATACCACAACTTAATGCATCATTTTCTGCAGATACAATTGAAGACGGGGGGCACTAATTCAATCACAAATTTTTTCTCGTCAAAGGGTACCAGAAAAGAAGAGCTATAGCCATAGGATACAAGTTCTCATGACTCATCTATGAAGATTGATATTCCAAAAAGCGTAAAAAAAGAACCTGAAAACAAAGAGGACTTGATGCAACCATCCTTAACTGCAAAATATGAAGAAAATTCAAAAAGTAGTGTCTACATTCTCTCAAGAGGGTGCAATTAAGAGGCAGATGAAGCGGAACTACGAAGATTTTTCAGCTGATTCCAAGCCAGTTACTAAAGGAACATATGAGATCAGCAGTGCTAGTCCAGCAAAGAAGAAGACCAACATGAAGAGTTCTCATGATAAGCAACCTACTTTGTTTTCTTACTTTGGGAAAAGCTAGCTAGGGCTCATCAATGGGCCGGGCCGGGCCGGGCCGCCCAAGCCCGTCGGGCCTGGGTCGGGCAGGGCCGGGCTTTATGCATGTTCACCCAAAATTCGGGCCGGGCCGGACCAGGCTTTTCCACAATTTTTGGGCCCATGGGCTGCCCACGGGCCGAGCCTAATTCGGACTTTTCGGGTCAGGCCGGGCCAAGCCCATCGGCTTGGCCTTGTTGGGCTTTTCATCAATTTCAAGTAAAAGCTTAAAACAAAGCAAAAAAACTTCATACTCTACAACTCAGCCAAGCTTAACTAAGGTAAACCAGGAAAATATAGTGATTGTATGGGTGGTTTATCATGTTTACACATATCATTAGCTAAATGAAGAAACAATCCAATTAACTGATTACATGGGTGAACAAATTTAGGAAGAGAGAACAAGCATTGAAATGGTTTAGACTCCTAAAACCCTAACCCCCAGTACACAGCTGATGCAGAAGGGTCAGTGTCATCATACAATTTAATCAGTTGGCCTTGAAGGCTTGAACTTGTAGCTGAGTCTTCCACATAGCATGCATGATCAGATGATCTCCCTGTAAACAAATTTTGATAAATGAAGCTGGCTACACAACCAAATATATTGGGTAACGTGCTGCTACAGTCCAGTCCAATCAAGTGGAGGAAAGGTGACTTCAACAAATCCACAGTGCAAGCAACAGAATACTATGTCAGTTTCACTTTGAATAAACTTCACTTGAAGACTGAGATCTCACCTGGTTTTCTCCACTTCTCAGCAATTTTATCTGCAAAGCTCCCTGCAGACCCCTCAGAATCAAATTCAGATTGCACATGTACAACTGTACAAGTATGATAGAGATAACTTGTAGTTGAAAAGTCAAGAATGATCTCCAGATCCAATGCAGCCACATATGTTTGACTTGAAATATCATTTTCTGATTAATTGCTTACAACGTACTGGACTAGTTAATTGGTCAATAAATATCCTTGTCTGATTTACTTTATTTAAAACTTGGATGCTTCCGGTCACTACATGTATCACACTCCTAAATCATGTGCTTAGTCTCACAATACCAACACACATATAAAGCCACAACATTCTAAATCTGTAAGGGACTAGGGCCCTTGGCTAACTCCCACAATAACAAAATAATTTATCAGCAATTCACTTAAGCACGAGTTAATTCGTATTATACACCCGACTTCACACTTCAATCATAACGATCACAACAAGTCTTTAATTAAGACTATGTATATAGATCATAGAGTATATATTTACATCATAATTATGTAATGAATATATACGTAATAGAATTTGTAAAGGAAGAAAGATCAAACTTAAACGTATTTCATTAATTAACAATTATGATCCAAACGTTTCATTCGACGGTAGTCCGCTCGAAATTCTCCATTTGTTCCAAATTATATTTGAGAGTAAATAGATAGAGCGATTAAGTAGATAAACTTGAAATAAAAATTAGTTATCATTGGTTCAAAAGTTTCATTCAGCGGTAGTCCGTCCGAAATACTCCATTAGTCCCAAATCAAACTTAAGAAGTAAATAATGCGAGTAAGTAAATAAAAATAAAGTACAAATGCAGAAAATAAAATTATTAATCCTTGGATCAAAAGTATCATTCGGCGGTAGTCCGTCCGAAATTCTCCATTTGATCCGTTTTATAATTAATCCATATTATATCCAAATCAAAGAAGTGAGTATACCATCTCGAAGTGTTTTTCGAGAGCAATCCAATGGTAATAATCACAAAGTTCGGTAGGAAGTTTTCAAGTCCAGAAACAAAAATGTTTAGCAACTGTCCAGAAATGGTTACGCTCTCTATTAAACTCATTTGCACGAATTAATTAATTAGTTAGTAAGTATTAATTAATGCCTTTCAAACTTTCCAGATTAATAGTTGAACTCCTATGCTTCGTTTTGATATAAAGAACACTAAATTTGGTTAAGAAATGAGTGAGATATGAATATTTCAAGTTAAGAGCACATTAAGAGGTTTCGAACATGATTAAGAAAAAGATTAGCAAAACTTGTTTTAGTCATAACTTTCTTATTACTTAACCTTTTAAGTGATTCAGAAGCCAAAGTTGAATAACTTTTTGTGTAGAATCTAAATATGTAAAAATATTTGACTAATTAAAACTTTAACAGAAATTTCAGTAGGTGATGGAGGTATTTGATTAATTCAAGTGACCCTCTTGAAGCAAATGAATTAACTACTAAAGTACTTGGAAGAAATGTATTGTAGTGTGAGATTTTAGGGGAGTTGCATTGCAACTTTGGGAGGACTTCAAATCAGTACGTAAGGGGAAGATTGAAGTGGTGCAAAAATCAGATTGAATTCAAGGGTGATTTATATAGACATGGGAGGAGACATGGGAAATAAATTCATAACCATTTTTGTAGACATTTGTAGACAAGTTGACAATGGAATAGTTAGGCTACTAATTCTAGGGTTAAAATGCACTTGTAAAAACAATAATAATGTGGTTGGAAATCTGATTGAAATGTTGAAATGTGATTATGTATGCATGTGAATGCAATACGTAATGTGATGTGTGAAAATGTATGGTTTTACTAATAAAGTGTAATGTAGCGTAATATATATATATATATATATGTATCAACCAATAATAATTAGCACCAAATTGATACATGAGCATGACCTCTAAAAGTATGAATTGCAATCTTAAAATACAAAATTCGATTCGGAGAAGAGATTCGAACAAGAAAAATTTGGTCGTTTTGCTAAAATTCCATTTCCGAAAATCGGCTAGTTGGAATTAGAGTTTTTTACTGTCTCTAACTGGAGTAAAAATATTTTTATTATTTTTACTAACCTATAAAATGGAATGTTTCACGATTCCAGCTCGTGGCCTCGAACCCAAGACCAGGGAGTACCTGACTTGAACTTGAGTATCCACTGGACCATTTGCCCCACTACGTTAATATTTCTCTAAATCTCGTTTTTATACATTGTCTTCGCCATACAATTTTTTTATCGAATTTCTAAAACCTCTAAAGTCAAACTAAATTATGGTGATTTCTAAGTTTAACGAGTCATACAATAATCTAAACTATTATACTAATTTTTGGGGTATTACAGTCTACCCACCTTAAAAGAAAATTCGTCCTCGAATTTTACGTACCTAATTCTGTGAATTAGTGTGGATACTTCTTCCTCATCTCAGACTCTAACTCCTAAGAAACTTCATTCTCATCATGTCGATTCCATTGTATGTTTACAACTGGAATCTCCTTTGTGCGGAGCTTCCTCAGCTCCCGGCCCATGATCCGCACGGGTGCCTCGTAGTAATTGGCATCTTCTGAGACTTCCAAGGTGCTATGATCTATGACATGCAACTTGTCTGGCTTGTATTCACGCAACATGGATACATGAAAGACGTTATGTAGATTGGACAAGTTTGGTGGTAGATCTAATTGGTAAGCTAGATTACCAATTTTTTCGACGACTGAGAAATGCCCAATAAATCGTGGAGATAACTTGACATTCTTCTTCCTAAAACGGATAACTCCTCGCATGGGTGAGACTTTCAGCAAGACTTGGTCTCCATCCTTGAATTCGATATGCCTCCTATGTTGATCCGCGTAGCTTTTTTGTTGGCTTTGTGCTGTTTTCAGGCGCTTCTTAATAAGAGTGATAGTCTCTGTAGATTGCTTGATAATGTCAGGTCCTGGCAGAACTTCTTCTCCAACTTCAGCCCAACAAATTGGGGTACGACATGGTTTCCCATAAAGAGCTTCAAATGGTGCCATTCCTATGCTCGAGTGATAACTATTATTGTACGCAAACTTGATCAAATATAAGTGATATTCCCAACTTCCTCCGAAGTCTAAGATGCACGATCTAAGCATATATTCGATCACTTGATTGACTCTTTTGGTTTGTCCATCCGTTTGAGGGTGAAAGGTAGTGCTCATATCCAGCTTTGTTTCCATTGCTTCTTGTAAGCTAACCCAAAATCTAGAGGTGAATCGGGCATTGCGATCAGAGACAATTGAGACAGGAACCCCATGAAGACGTACAATTTCTTTTAAGTACATCTTGCTTAAGACATCGATGGAATATGTTATTTTAATAGGTAGAAAATGTGCTGACTTTGTGAGGTGATCGACGATAACCCATATTGCATCATTTCCTTTTCGTGTCTTTGGCAATCCCGTAATGAAATCCATGGTGATGTTCTCCCATTTCCACTCGGAAATTTTGAGAGGTTGCAGGAGTCCTCCTTTCCGCACGCGCTCCGCTTTCACTAGTTGGCAGGTAAGACATTTAGAGATGTATTTTGCTATGTCCCTCTTCATGTTGTTTCACCAAAAGTGTCTTCGTAGATCCTTGTACATTTTCACTCCTCCAGGGTGAATTGTGAACTTCGAACGATGTGCTTCATTCAATACCTCTTCCTTTAATGGTACAAGGTTTGGCACACAAAGTCTCCCTCGAAAGCGCATTCCTTCTCCATCTTGTATGCTCCAATTCTCGGGGTATTTTTCCTTCATTTCTCGAACATACCTCACAAGCTCTTCATCATCTTGTTGTGCTTGGATGATACGGGTAATAATAGGAGGTTGCACTACTATATTCCCAATGAAGGTTCTACCCATAATTGGCGATGGAATAAGATTGTACTCAATAAGAGTTTCCAGCATACTCCAATTTTCCCTTAAAAGCAAGGCAAGATGGCTATTAGGTTTTCGGCTTAGAGCATCGGCCACTACATTTGCTTTCCCTGGGTGGTACTGGAGGGTGAAATCATAGTCCTTGATCAACTCCATCCATCGTCGTTGTCGCATGTTCAAATCTTTTTGAGAAAAGATGTACTTGAGGCTTTTATGGTCAGAGAATAGATCAAAATGTTCTCCATATAAATGATGCCTCCAAACCTTCAAGGCAAAGACCACAGCAGCAAGCTCAAGATCATGTGTGGGATAATTCTTCTTGTGTGGCTTCAACTGTCGAGAAGCATAAGCTACCACCTTTCCATTTTTCATAAGCACACAACCGAGCCCTTGATGTGATGCATCACTATAGATTACAAAAGGGACTCCACTTTCGAGAATTGTGAGGATTGGTGCCGTTGTCAGCTTCTTCTTCAGTTTTTGGAAGGCTTGTTCACAATTGTTGTCCCATACGTACTTAACATTCTTCCGCGTCAACCTCGTAAGTGGGAGAGCAATTTTTGAAAAACCTTCTATGAATCTTCGATAGTATCCAGCAAGACCAAGAAAGCTTCGTACTTCGGTTGGGGTGGTAGGAGCTTTCCATTCTCAGACTGATTCAATCTTAGCAGGATCCATTGCTATTCTCGATCGAGAGACTACATGGCCTAAGAACTTGGCTTCGTGCTGCCAGAATTCTCACTTCTCGAATTTGGCATATAGTTGGTGTGATCTAAGAAGATTTAATGTCAGCTCCAAGTGTTGTGCATGGTCTGCTTCAGTTTTGGAATAAATCAGGATATCATCAATGAAGACGATAATAATTGATCTAAAAATGGGCTGAAGACTCGATTCATCAGGTCCATGAATATGGCAGGTGCATTGGTCAATCCAAAGGACATTACCAACCACTCATACTGGCCATACCGTGTGTTAAATGCGGTTTTATGGATGTCTTGTTTTTTTACTAGGAGTTGATGGTACCCGAAACGTAAATCAATCTTCGAGAATATTTGAGCACCTCGTAGCTGATCGAATAAATCATCGATTCGAGGTAATGGGTACTTGTTCTTAATGGTAACCTTATTCAGCTACCGGTAGTCGATGCATAGTCGCGAAGAGACCCATCTTTCTTTTTCACGAAAAAAACAGGTGCTCCCCAACTAGAAAAACTTGGGCGGATGAATCCAAGATCGAGTAACTCCTTAATTTGTACTTGCAACTCCTTCAACTCTTTTGGTGCCATTCTATATGGTGTAACAGAAATTGGTCTGGCTTCAGGTATTAAATTGATACTGAACTCAACATCACGTTTTGGAGGTAAATGAGTGATCTCTTGGAAAACGTCTTTGAAAGAATTGACCACAGATATTTTGTCAATCAATGGCTTGGATTTTTCTATCTTGAGATGGGCAAGAAACTTGGAAGGTAGAGATTCATGATGTGAATCACCTTGAATTTTTCGAATGGGTTGGCCAGGAATTGAGAAAGTGATTGTTTTCTCAAAGCAACTTACAAGGGCATGATATTTGACTAACCAATCAAATCCTAAGATTATGTCAAATTGTCTCATGTATAAGACTATCAAATTTGCAAGAAAATTTGCATCTGATACATTTATAGGACATGATTTGCAAATTTGGGTTAGAATGGCTGATTTTTCTAACGGTGTTTTGACCATCAAAAATTCATCTAGTTTAGATGGTATTAAACCTAAACTAGCAACAAATGTGGAACATATGAAAGAATCAGATGCGCCAGTATCAAACAGTATGCGAGCATGAGTACTGTATACTGTAAGCGTACCTCCCATGACAGGTTTCTCAAAGACTATAGAGTTCAGCTGGACAGTGCGAGTTGGTGGATTATTGGCTTGTTTTGGAACATCACACTTGTTTGCAAAATGCCCTATCTTGCCACAATTATAACAAGACCCAGGAAGGCAACGTGGCTTTGGACATGCATTAAACATGTGTTCAGTTTCTCCACAATTGTTGCATCGGATTGGTGGTTTTGCCAACTCGTTTCCCTTGCCAGCTGGTGCCGTCGGTTTCTGGAATGCCCCTTTTCCTTTTTGCTACTTCCATGGTTGCTCACTTTTCTGGTTATACATTGGATAACTTCTTTTCCCTCGCCCGATCTCTCGTTCTTTCTCCATGCGATACTTCTGATTCTCCTCCTCTTGAGTTAGTGCTTTGTCCACAGCTTCCTCGTAGGTGATCCCTCATTGAGTGACTAATCTCCTTATGTTGGAGTTCAGCCCTCTGATGAAACGTCTCGCCTTCTTATCATCTGTATCTACCATGTGTACGGCAAAACGAGAAAGTTTAGTGAACTTGGTTTCATACTCAAGGACAATCATTTTCCTTTGAGTAAGCTGTATGAATTCAAGCTCTTTCTTGTCTTTCTCAACTTGTGAAAAATATTTTTCCAGAAATTTTTCTTTGAAGGTAGCCCACTCCACGAGTTCCATGGTTGCGGGTGGTGTTACACGTTTCACTGTGTCCCACCAGTAACGAGCGTCTCCTTCTAAAAGACAAGTAGCCACTTTCCGTAACTCTACTTGTGTGCATTCTAACATTTCGAAATGGATTTCCAGATTGTAAATCCATTCCTCAGCCTTGTAAGGTTTGCCTCCAACGAACCTCTTCGCTTCTAGGTTCCTTAGGTGTGACACTAGTCGTCCTAGTCTTCCACCTACTTGATTTGCCTCCATCCTTCTTGTGAAGGCTTCGACAAGGTCCTCAGCATCAACAGGTGAATTTCTTCTATCAGTCATGGTCCTATTTTAATAGACGAATCTAATGGTTAGAACATATCGAAAATACTTTAACGCAAAATACTTTGCATTTAACACTAATGTACATTTGAAGTACCAAACAATGTAATGCTAAATATTTTCTTTAGCTACAATCCGACTCGGACCATATTAAGGAATGAATTTTGGAATGTCAACAATTACACAAACTTTAGGCATAGAGCCAAGAGAAATAGACACATGTGGTCATATTATAGACACAAAGAAAGCAATAATGGTAACTTCTCAACAAAGTTACTCAACAAATCTATGACCCTCCCCCGTTCTTGTTAATCAAATTTTAGTTTTTGAAAACAAAACCTTTCATTTTAGGATCTTTTAGCTCTGATACCAATCTGTCACACCCTCAAATCCGGGGCCAGTATTATACTGAAATAAGGTGTAAGGATTTGTGATGTGAATAAGAAACCCAAATAATTTCAAAAAAATTCAAGGTGTCTGAATAGTACATTTATTGAAAAGAGAAACTGCTAATATTACAATACCGAAGTTTTTGAAAATAATAGTCATTACATTTATTCAATTCAAAGTATAAGTAAAAAAAAATTGTTTATTTAGTAGGCGATGCATCCCATTTTCCCCAAGCATTCTATTCATCACCTGAAAAAGAGAAAGATGTAGTATCATGAGTCACACTGACCCAGTAAGTACAGCTTACAAGCATATACTAAATTATCTCTAAGAAACATCAAACCGAACAACCAATTCAAAAAGGTGAAATATTGAAACCGGTTATTCTTCCATACTTATACTTGCGTCTTTGTAATATATACAATTAGGTACATAATATATATACTTGTACAACTTCACATCTACACACAAACACGCAAATACTTCCGAAGTGAATTCTTTTAGATTAACTGGTAATTACTCAAAAAAAAATCATGTGCTTAGTCTCACAATACCAACACACATATAAAGCCACAACATTCTAAATCTGTAAGGGATTAGGGCCCTTGGCTAACTCCCACAATAACAAAATAATTTACCAGCAATTCACTTAAGCACGAGTTAATTCGTATTATACACCCGACTTCACACTTCAACCATAACGATCACAACAAGTCTTTAATTAAGACTATGTATATAGATCATAGAGTATATATTTACATCATAATTATGTAATGAATATATACGTAATAGAATTTGTAAAGGAAGAAAGATCAAACTTAAACGTATTTCATTAATTAACAATTATGATCCAAACGTTTCATTCGATGGTAGTCCGCTCGAAATCCTCCATTTGTTCCAAATTATATTTGAGAGTAAATAGATAGAGCGATTAAGTAGATAAACTTGAAATAAAAATTAGTTATCATTGGTTCAAAAGTTTCATTCGGCGGTAGTCCGTCCGAAATACTCCATTAGTCCCAAATCAAACTTAAGAAGTAAATAATGCGAGTAAGTAAATAAAAATAAAGTACAAATGCAGAAAATAAAATTATTAATCCTTGGACCAAAAGTATCATTCGACGGTAGTCCGTCCGAAATCCTCCATTTGATCCGTTTTATAATTAATCTATATTATGTCCAAATCAAAGAAGTGAGTATACCATCTCGAAGTATTTTTCGAGAGGAATCCAATGGTAATAATCACAAAGTTCGGTAAGGAGTTCTCAAGTCCAGAAACAAAAATGTTTAGCAACTGTCCAGAAATGGTTACGCTCGCTATTAAACTCATTTGCATGAATTAATTAGTTAGTAAGTATTAATTAATGCCTTTCAAACTTTCCAGATTGATAGTTGAACTCCTAAGTTTCGTTTTGATATAAAGAACACTAAATTTGGTTAAGAAATGAGTGAGATATGAATATTTCATTTTAAGAGCACATTAAGAGGTTTCGAACATGATTAAGAAAAAGATTAGCAAAACTTGTTTTAGCCATAACTTTCTTATTACTTAACCTTTTTAAGTGATTCAAAAGCCAAAGTTGAATAATTTTTGTGTAGAATCTGAATATGTTAAAATATTTGACTAATTAAAACTTTAACAGAAACGAAAATATTAAATTTACACTAAGGCTCATTATTTCTCTTTTATTCTTAGCCATACACTTTGATGTAATCTTAAAGATAAAGAAGTATAGGAATGTACTCATGTACTTACTCAAGAATTTTAGTAGGTGATGGAGGTATTTGATTAACTCAAGTGACCCTCTTGAAGAAAATGAATTAACTACTAAAGTAATTGGAAGAAAGGTAGTTTGGTGTGAGATTTTTGGGGAGTTGCATTGCAACTTTGGGAGGACTTCAAATCAGTACGTAAGGAGAAGATTGAAGTGGTGCAAAAATCAGATTGAACTCAAGGGTGATTTATATAGACATGGGAGGAGACATGGGAAATAAATTCATAACTATTTTTGTAGACTTTTGTAGACAAGTTGACAATGGAATAGTTGAGCTACTAATTCTAGGGTTAAAATGCACTTGTAAAAATAATAGTAATGTGGTTGGAAATCTGATTGAAATGTTGAAATGTGATTATGTATGCATGTGAATGCAATACGTAATGTGATGTGTGAAAATGTATGGTTTTACTAATAAAGTGTAATGTAGTGTAATATATATATATGTATCAACCAATAATAATTAGCACCAAATTGATACATGAGCATGACCTCTAAAAGTATGAATTGCAATCTTAAAATACAAAATTCGATTCGGAGAAGAGATTCGAACAAGAAAAATTTGGTCGTTTTGCTAAAATTCCATTTCCGAAAATCGGCTAGTTGGAATTAGAGTTTCTTACCGTCTCTAATTGGAGTAAAAATATTTTTATTATTTTTACTAACCTATAAAATGGAATGTTTCACGATTCCTGCTCGTGGCATCGAACCCAAGACCAGGGAGTACCTGACTTGAACTTGAGTATCCATTGGACCATTTGCCCCACTACGTTAATATTTCTCTAAAATTCGTTTTTATACATTGTCTTCGCCAGACAATTTTTTTTATCGAATTTCTAAAACCTCTAAGGTCAAACTAAATTATGGTAATTTCTAAGTTTAACGAGTCATATAATAATCTAAACTATTATACTAATTTTCGGGGTATTACAACATGTAACAAGTATAATAATTAAGAGCAGTCATAGAACAAATGCTTAAAAACGAAGGAAAATTAGTCTTGTTAATGTTAGAGACTTTAGTCTTCTCCGAAAATGTAACCAGACCACTCATGTGCAGGGTCAATGCATTAGTCTTCCATGGTAGAGATTCATTAACCCCATAACCTCCTTGATCAATAAGAACTATTTCTACACAGTCAGACAAAAAGAGTGGGCTGTGGTTGTCATTGGTGTGGAAAAATCTGAACAACACCTCAACAGTTTCAAAACATGTATATGGCTTCTCAATCCTCATTTCTCGCTTGCTCGAAATCACTGTATGAGTCATCCCTCCGCCCGTCCTTAATAATTATGAATCAGTCATCTAAGAAACCCCTGAATATATATATATATATATCATATAATGCAGTTTGTAGTAGAAGGTAAGCAGGATCAGAGTGACTGGTTACCTTCATGAGTTCATCAGTTGAAAAATGGCAGATAGGATTCGAGGATTTCCCATCCCAAGAGGGTGAAGAGGCAATGAGATCTTCTAATAACTTGCTTACATGAAGAAGAAAAAATGATCCTTCAGCATCCTTGTTCTTTGGCAGAAATGGAAAATGAATACGGAATACCTGACACAATAAAATACATCAGTAAAGACACAATGGAATCTTTGTTCTTTGATAAATGAAGCTGGCTACTGTACAACCAAATATATTGGGTAACATGCTGCTACAGTCCAGTCCAATCAAGTGGAGGAAAGGTGACTTCAACAAATCCACAGTTCAAAGTTCAAACTGAATATATCTTACATGATGATCACTTCTTAACAACAAGGGTTAGCAGAGATTATAGTAATCATAGTGATACTACCTTGAGCAAAAACATTATCAGTTAAACACCACTCAACTAATTTGAGCCAAGGAATTGAGAGACATACCACAACTAATATGATATTGTAAGGCAGAACTGACCAGCACAATCCCATATGTGGAAATGAGTCAGGCAGAGTAAGCACGACTTGATCCACTTGAAGCATGCACAACAAACCTGATAATTAGTTCATACTAGATATCTAAAAACAACATAACTACTTATACACAGCAACCCAAACAGTCACACTATGTAACAAACAATGGTGTCTTAATCTCATCTCTTACACAACAACCAAACAAAAAAAAATTCATATTCCATAACTGCTTATACACAGCAAAACCAAGGTAAACCAGCAAAATCAAGTGAGCCAAGGTTGGTTTATCATCGTTATACATAGAGAACTAAAGAAACAATCCAATTAACCTAGTAACATGTCAAAAACTAGATTTGTGCCAGCAAAAACATCTCTGCCTCTCAAATAACAAAAGAAAGTACATGATCCCAATATTGCAATCCAGCAGCACATATAAGTGTTAGTCTACAGGTAGTCCACTTTCATTTTGAGTTGCAGAATCTTCTTCACTATCAACTTCAATACCACCACCTTCAATTTCTATCATCCAATCTGGTCTTGAACTCATTGTTCCCAATAGTTCTTCAACGGATTCCTCTGCGTCTACTGAATCTTGCTTCTTTGATTTTGCCAAGCTGAAATCCTTTGAGCAAATTATGGCTTCTACTGTGTTTAGATTTAGACTAGCTCTCTTTTCAGAAACAACTCTACCACCAGCACTAAAAGCAGCATCAGATGCAACTGTTGAAGCTGGAACACTTAGTAAATCTCTAGCCATCAGAGAAACAATAGGGTACAATGGCTGATTAGCCTTCCACCATCCCAAAAGACTAAACTGGTTATCATCATCCACGTCTATTGTAGCCAAATCAAGATAAATCTATAAATCAGAATTGTTATTAAAAGATGAAGAAGTAGAGGATATTTTGGCCCTTTTCAAACTTTGCATAGAATAGCTTTGAACTCTAGGAATTGGTAATGAACCTGATGTGGTACTCAAAGGAGAGGAAGCACTAATATTAGACAGTATTACACTAGGAACAATATTCCTTTTATAAACATCATAGTACTCATACAACAAAGATTTTATAGATTGGCTGATTCCATCTATTTCTAATTGCCCCCTGCCCATACACTTTAACCACTCCTCAATGGCAAACAACTTAAACCTAGGGTCCATAACAGTGGCACAACAAAAGACAAGAGGAAAATCATACCAATACTTGTCAAATTTGGTTTTCATTGCAACTAAAGCATCATTAAAAACATCAAGATGAGAATATGCCTCAAATGTTTGATGAATGTCAAATAAGGAATTAATTACTCGACTAGATGTAGGATAATAGACACCACAACAGATCTTAGTTGTAGACCTAAACACCTCTAAAAAACCACATACAAGTTCAGCTATCAACCAATCTTGTTCATTGGGAACTGCCAATTTACAAGATCGCATTTGATTAACTTTTTGCACATACATATGCATAGGACTTCTATATTTCAAAGCAATTTGTAGAAGATCACAAGTAGAATTCCATCGATAAGGAACATCATTGTCTATGCTTCTTTTTGCTTCCTAATGAAGTACAACATCATTGAAATGGACGGCCCAGATCAACTTAGCCGTTGATCTGGCAGCAGCCCTGGACGTGCCACGTGTCGGCCAGCGATTGGTCCGTCAAATTTTTTTTTTTACTTTTTTTACTTTTTTTTTTACTTTTTCACTTTTTTCGGGTAAAAAAAAAACGTACGTCAGCCTGGCGTCACCCACGTGCGTGGGGCCCGCCAGGTGGACGACCTCGCACTCGTCCTCAACAGAGGAAGCCGAGGAGGACGACCTCCCGGTCAACGTCCGGTCGGCGTCCCCCTTCCCTCCCGCTGCACGTCGCCCAGCCCCTAGACGTCCTCAAATGGTGGCCCCTGCCCCCCGGACGTCCTCGCAGTCCCTCCCCGGTGCAGCTGCTCTTAGACTTTAATGGATTAAAAATCTTAGTCATTCCCTTGCGCCTCCATATGCAAATACGACTACTATCGAAGATTATAGGCTTATAGGACAGTAGAACAGTATGGCTGGCTTGTTACTTCCATCAAGCATGCCTAAGTCAACTAAAGGTGTTATGCTTTTGTGCAAAGCATGGTGGTGCAGCTGCTGCTGCACTGTTGCCGCCTTAAACTCTGGGAAAGGTGTACAGTAACCTAGTTCTAGCTTTACATGTGAATTCCTACCGTTATACTTTTTTTTTATATACTTGTGTCAAATCAGCTTGTAAAACCCAATTGATATTATTCAATACAGAGAAATTGTTTCAAGTGTTCTTAGTATTCTTGTTCCATTTTTCTTACATGGTATCAGAGCAGGCTTAGTTCCTGTCTCTGTTGTTCTTTTGCTCCCGCAAAATTTGTTCTTTGTGTTGTTGATTCTTATCACAACATGCTTGAAGTTACTTCTTCTAGTTCTGATATTGAGAACCCATTTGGGATCTCAAGTAGTTCAATCACTCAAGATATGGATACTAACACCAACCAGAGGATATGTTCTGCTTTGCTCAATGAGCACAATTACCTTTCATGGGCTTGGGCCATGACACTGGCTCTTGGAGGAAATGCAAAGCTTGGCTTTGTCAATGGTGCTTTCAAGATGTCTCCCTCTCTTTCTGAAGCTCATGATACTTGGCTGTGTAAAGATCAACTTGTTTCCACCTGGCTCTTAAACTCTATGGAGCCAAGGATATCTAAGATTTTCAGTTATGCTGAGTCTTCCATGCTTCTCTGGAATAATGTGAAGGAGATGTATGGAATCCAAAATAACTCAGCTAAAGTTTTTCCACTGAAGAAAGATATCTCTGATCTTCAACAGAAGGAAGACACCTTTATCAAGCATTTAGGAGCTTTAATCAACATGTGGAATGAGCTAGATGACTACAGGCCTCATACCACAGACTCAACCACACTTTTGAAGAGAGCTGAAGAAGACAAGATCTTCCAACTGCTTGCTAGTCTCAACTCAGACTTTGAAGATCTCAAGAGCCACATTTTTTATGAATCCTGTACTGCCCTCCTTCACAAGTGTTTGTGCCATCATTAACAGAGAAGAAACCAGGAAGAAAGTGTGACGACCCGGACCAGAATCAGCAGTATGATCAGCTGTATACGTGAGTTATCGCATAGTCGCAGAATTGCCGACAGTTGATTGAATCGCCAGGCTCGTTAACGACTTAATTATTGGCCGAGAATTGGAGCTGGGTCTCTTCTCGAGAGTCGTTGTACGTGTGATTTCAAGTTCGTGGGCGGTTCTAGATCGTTATTTGGACGACCGAGGAATAAGTTATGAATATTTGAAGTTTCGACGGAATTGGATTATTATGGCGAACTAATTAACGACTAAATTACCGGACGAGAATTTAATTTCGAGCTCGTGGGAACTTCCGGAGCATTATTCTGAGTTACGGAGATTAAGTTGTGAATATTTCCGATTGTGGCTTGTTTAGTTGATTTAAATGTGTGTTTGGTCGAACAGTTGACTTTTTATCAGTTTGGCCAATGTGTTTGACTTCGGGTGATATTGGAAGAACATGTCGAGACGAGTTTGTTGCCGCGAGAATTATCGGAATCGGAATTACGATGAGAAAGTTACGGGTGTTCAAAGTTCGACAAAATGGATAATTATGAGTTTCCAAATTGGGAAAGCTTTAAATAGTGGACTTGCCCCTTTGGGAAAGTCAAAGACTGAAATTATTATGTTGACCATGTTGACTCGGTTTGACCGAGTGGGAGGAGCTAGGCGCGACGGTGACCGGCGGCCTCCACGGCGGCGTGGGGCTTCCGGCCACCTCAAGGCTCGGGAAAGGTCTCCTTTGCTTCGTCTCAACCTTTCGAGTTCATTTCCAGTCTCCCTCCACGGCGTGGCTCGCCGGAGAAGCTCGGATTTCCGGCTAGAAAATGGGAAAATTTTGAGGTAATCGGGTTCATCGATTTCAACCGAATTGAACTTCAAGATGTACTGGGTTTTGTAGCTCTCCTCTCAAGGACTCTAACCATGTAAGTATGAAGCTTTAATTCGATTTGTGGAAGGAGAATTTTGGATTTGAAATTTGTGTACCAATTCGGTTTATCATGAAATTGGATGAGTTAGAGTGAGAATTGGCCTTTGTTGCAGTTGACAAAGTTGCTCAGTGGATGATTTTGAGTGGAATAGGGGTTTCTCCGCCGTGAAATTCTCCGGTCAGTGGCGGCGCCGCCGTGAGCGGTGGTCAACGGCGGTCAACTTTGACTTTTTGGGATTTTCGACAAGTTGCATGTCATTTGACTCGAAATCGCGCCCCGATCGCAGTGGGGAGGTTCGTTTCTCGATTTGAGCATCCGAATGTATAGCGAGTTATTGAGGTGTACATATACGGATTTTCGACGATTCGTCGACTTTGAATTATGTGTTTCCGAGAACGGTGGTTTCTCGTGATTTGTTTTGAATTGTCGAATTATGTTTGTGAGAATTGGACATTGTGAATATTCAGGTGTTCGTGATCGTTCGTTTGGCGAGGGACTTTCCGCCGGATCACGGGTTAACGCGAACTGCGTTACGCAAGCGTGTGAGTGGACAATTTCTTTTCACGGAAATCTTGCGAGTCTTTTATATGATTTATGAACTTGAGCATGCAGTTTGATTATGGTTTTACGAGCATGTGTTTTACGATTATATATATACGGATATGCGTATACGAGTATGCATACACTGATATGTTGTTTCATGCATTTGCATCGAACTGTTTATGATTTAGTTTTCACAGAGTACAGTCGTAGTTTGTGATGTTGTATCGATACACTGCATCCCGGCTGATCCCCGAGGATGTTTACCAGCTAGGATCACGTGTGGGCTAGGGACCCCGTGGTTCTGGATCACGTGTGGGCTAGGGACCCCGTGGTTCCGACTGTGCTACTGCAGCTAGGATCACGTGTGGGCTAGGGACCCCGTGGTTCTAACTGTGAGATTTTCCGTGCATGCTCTATTTACGAGTTGGAGTCAGCGTCTCCTCGTATGCGATTTGATTTGATTTATTTATATTTCGACTCGCATATGTTTTATAACATATATTACTTGGTGAAAGACATTTATTTTCGTCCACTCACTCTAACGGTTTTCATGTCTTTCCCCTTTGCTTTTCGGTTTCCGTGCCCAGTTTGCAGTTCAGGCTCTGGTGTCGCACGTCGTGGTCAAAGGCATAGTACTCGAGCTACCTTGTTTCTTCCAGTAGGTTTATTGTTCTACCTACTGTGGTATACAGATATGTTTATACATTAGAGGTCGCTCTGAGTAATCTGTTATTTACGTTATACGATTTTACACCGGATTTCAGTAAAGTACTATTATATTTATTGTTTTACTTTACTATTGATATATTGAGAAATCTGGATGGGATTGGTGCCCACGGTTTGCTTTTTGTGGCATAGGATGGAGTGTAATTTCTGCGTGCAGGTTATGGTAATTCCACGTTAGTAGCGAAACTCTGCCAAAATTTCTACGGTTTTTTGTTGGTTTGTGTTTTCGAAGGGGTTTGACTCCGGTTTAGGGAGCTAAATCGGGGTTGGGTCCTTTCAGAAAGTGATGAGCAATGACAAACCAAATCTCTTAGAATCAAGGGTTTATACTTCAAGCTCTACTACTCATAAGGAGAAGGTTTATAGAGGGAAGAGACCTAATCTCAAATGCACCCACTGCAAGAAAATTGGTCATGCTGTTGATACTTGCTGGATTCTTCATCCAGAATTAAAGCAAAAGTTCTTGAAGGAAGGAAAAGGCACATCTAAATCCTGGACTCACAAAGCCAATGTGGTAACTGCTACATCTAATGCAGTTCTCAACTTCACAACAAATCCCACCATCCTGATCAATGAGTTTGCAAACTATCTCTAACAAAGACAATTGATAAAGGAGGAAGCAAGTGGCTATGAAGGATCTAATGGAAATCATACAGCCTTGTTGGGAAAATTTGCTTGTTTCCTTGCTGATTCAGATCATGTAGCTTCTTGTGATGTCCCAGGTATTCTAAAATCTTTCTCTACTGCTCTTAATTTCAGTCTTGAGCATAATTATTAGATAATAGATTCTGGAGCTACTGACCACATGACAAATCAAACTTCAAATTTATTTGATTTCAAAAAGTTATCTGCTAGTGTTTCTGTTGCAAATGGAAAGGGTGCCTCTGTGTGTGGGAAAGGAAAAATAAAAATTTTATCAGATGAAATTAGTTCAGAAGCCTTATTTGTCCCTTCGTTTCCTTTTCATCTCCTATCAGTAGGAAAGCTCACAAACAACCTTAACTGTTATGCCATTTTTACACCTAATAAGGTTTTTTTTCAAGACATTCCTACCATGAAGATGATTGGTGAGGGGTTCTTCCTAAATGACCTCTATTATCTCTCCAAACAATCCAAAGCCTTTCAAGTTAGTTCCAACTCACATCAAGATCATTAAACATGGCATCAACATCTTGCTCATCCATCAGACAAAGTTCTATATATTTTGTTTCCAAATTTAAGCAAGAACAATCCACATTGTGATGTCTGTCATTTGTCTAAAGCAATTAGGTTACCTTTTGGGATCTTTACTTCTAGAGCTAGTCATCCATTTGAAATCATCCATTCTGACATTTGGGGGCTTGAATTAGAGTCAATGGATGGTTATAAGTATTTTGTAACTTTTGTTGATGATTTTTCAAGGATGACTTGGTTATACCTAATGAAAAGAAAGAGTGAGTTGTTTAATATATTCAAAGATTTTCATTAGTTATTTGTTACTCATTTCAGTTCTAAAATTCAAATCCTAAGATCTGCTAATGGCTCAGAATATATGTCCAATAACATATTTCAATACTTGAACAATAATGGAGTATTGCACTAAACCAGTTGTGTTGGAACACCATAGAAAAATAGAATTGCTGAGAGAAAAAATATAGATATCCTTGAAAAAACTAGAGGGTTAATGTTTCAAATGAATGTTCCCAAAAAGTTCTGGTCACATGGTGTTCTTACTGCCACTTATATGATAAATAGATTGCCTACCAGGATCTTAGATTTCAAGTATCCTCTTTAGAAGTTGAAAGGAAGAGACATTGATCTATCACATTTGAGAACCTTTGGTTGTGTGTGTTATGTTCACATCCAAGCTGCTCACAAAGAGAAGTTAGATCCTAGAGCCATGAAGTGTGTATTTTTGGGTTATTCCTCAACTCAGAAAGGTTACAAGTACTATAATTATATAACTAGAAAAACCCTTGTATCAAGGGATGTGCAATTTGATGAAACCACACCTTACTTTGTTAAGAATGCTGAGGGTAGAAGTCAGGGGGAGTACTACAAGGAGTTGTTTTCATTTCCTGCAGTATTCAATGTGCCTGAACCTTCTGATGTTACAGCTCACCATTTTGAAGCACCTAAGGTACCTCAAGTACCCATTGTTGAACATGAAGTTCCTATTGTTGAACTTGAGATTCAAGAAGATGCAGTTATGGATGTTATTAACCAGCCTCAAGAGGTTGTTATCCAAAGGAATCCTAGTAGAACTAGGAATAAACCTACAAGACTTCAAGACTATGTCATGCTCTCTTCAAGGCACCCTCTGGCCAACTTCATCACTTATCAGAAGCTATCTCAATCTCATTCCTCCTTTCTCAGCAAAATTGACAGTTGCCTTGAACCTCAAACTTATAGTGAAGCTTGTCTCTATGAAGAATGGAAACAGGATATAAAATCTGAGTTATTTGCACTTCACCAAAATTAGACATGGTCTATTGTCAAACTACTTAAGGGAAAAGAGTTGTTGATTGCAAGTGAATTTTCAAAAGTAAGTTCAACTCTAATGGGGAACTAGAAAGACAGAAGGCTAGTCTGGTGGCTCGTGGCTTCACTCAAACATATGGTGTATACTATAAGGAGACCTTTGCTCCTATAGCCAAAATGAGTACTGTAAGGGTTCTCATTTCTGTAACAGTTAATAAGGATTGGTCTCTCCATCAGATGGATGTTAAGAATTCTTTTTTACATGGTAACCTAGAGGAAGAGGTGTACATGAAATTGCCACATGGTCATCCTCAATATGATAATCTTCAAATGGTATGCAAGCTGCATGAGACAATTTATGGTCTTAAACAATTTTCAAGAGCTTGGTATGCAAAACTTAGCTCTATTCTATAAGAAGTTGGATTCCAGAGAAGCAATGCAGATTCTTCCTTGTTTATCAGCAATGACACTTGTGAAAAATTAGTTGTTCTCATCTATGTTGATGATCTCATCATTACAAGAGACATCATTGATGAGATTGCAACACTTAAACAAGCACTCTACACCAAATTTGCAATCAAGGGCCTAGGAAATCTGAAGTACTTCCTTGGAATTGAAATGGCCTGATCAAAAAAGGGGTTGTTTCTTAACCAAAGGAAAATATGTCCTTGACCTATTGAAAGAAGTGGATATGTTAGACTGTAAACCAGTCAAAAGTCCCCTGAACAACAAATTGAACTTGAAGACAACAGGTGAATTACTCCAAGATATTGGCCACTATCAGAGGTTAGTTGCAATGCAATCATACATGAAGCCGCGAGCATAGATACTCTGTTTAATTTTGGGATGTTGCTATGTTTAGTGTTGTTTATTATATACCAATAGTGATTGGGCTTCCTTGTAATAATTTTGAGTTGATATTGTGCTTCTATTCATAAATTAGGGTTCCACTAGAATTTTCCTAAAATAATGAGTGTGTCTGCTACTGAGTTTTGTTTTTGGGTGTTGTTGATGAATTCATGATCTCATACTGTGATTCTTTGTTGTTGTTATCTATTCAATGGTTACTATTGAACTTTTCATGCTTTTGAATGTGTTATACTGTGACATGTATGTTTTCTCCACTTCTACTTTACTTTCCAGTACATGAATCACATTTCAAAATGGTGTTTGTTTGGTGGATTCACTGCTCCTATGTTTTGTTTCTGCACTCACTTGATATTGTGTTTTAAAATGTTGGTTCTATAGTTGTTTGTGAATTTCTAACACTAGAAAAAATGGGAAATAATCATATTTGTGTATTGTTCTCTGTAGATATGAAGAAGAAGGGTGTAATATCAACAAAAGAGGGAAATGTAGCCACTGATACTGAGCTTGAGCATCGTGATACTAACGTGGAGTCCTCAGATGAACACGTTGATACTGAATTCGAGGATAGTGAGGATTGTGATAGTGACATAGGCCCAGTTTGGGAATGATTCCTGAGCCGCTTTTGGGATGAAAAGTGATTTTGGGTTTTTCACGTGGTGTTTGGTAACACAGCAAAAACTGATTTTAAAGGAAGTTGATTCTTCCAAAAACAGGTTAAGAGAAAGCTGCTCACTACCTGCTTTGAGAATTGATTCTGCGGAAAGCTGAAAAACACGGAGGCCTTTTAATGAATTTTTTCATTAAACCCTATTCTGTCCTCGTTGTTTTCCCTCAAATTACATACTCTAACCCTATCTCTTTTATCGCTGCAGCCGCTCCCTTTCTTCTTTTCTCATCTCTTCTTTACTTCTTTCCCGTCGAATTCTTGAGCCCCGATTCAAGATGCAAGATAACCCGATGAGCCTCTTCTTCTTTACCATCTTTTCTTCATAGGGTTGTTGCTGCGAACAAGCTTCTCGGACTTGAAGAGTTCTTAGAGGTGAAGGGTAGTATCTACGGGAAGAGTTCTTGGTATTGATATCTCTGAGTTTACGGTATTGATCTCCCTGAGTTTACAATTCGGTTTCTTTACTACTCTTGTGCTCATTAATATTGTGTTTCTTAGTTTATGGGTATGATTGATTGATTGAAAAACACTTGCGTACCCAAAACTTGGTGTTAGCATCAGCCCTGCCGTACGTGAACAGATGTGTATTCGATACTGTTACTGCTTAAAAGTCTTAGAATGTGCATTTGGTTCATAACTCATGTAAACATAGAGCTGGTTAATGCATTTTTGGTTATACTTGCATTAGAATCATAGAATGCACTGAGCTTTTGTATCAAACCTCAAATTGAATAGTGTGTACTCATTTCCGTCAGATGGGAAAGAAGAAAGCTAGTGGTGAAACTGAGGGTACTGGGAAAACAAAGGCCACATGGCCTGATGATATAGTAGCTGTATTTTGTGATATAGCTCGTAAGGAAGTTGCAAAGGGAAACAGGCCAGGTACTCATTTTGATAAAAAGGGATGGGAAAATGTTGTCAAAGCCTTTAATGACTCAACCGGAAGAGATTATACTAAAGGCCAGTTGAAAAACAAATGGGATTCAATTAAAAATGACTGGAAATTGTGGAGTTCTCTATTGCATCAGGAAACTGGTATTGGATGGGATCCTGTTAAGAAAACTGTCGATGCATCTGCTGAATGGTGGAAAAGTAAAATTCAGGTCTGCTCTCAATTACTTTGATGTTTCGATGTTCTCTTACAATTTAAGCATGAATTATGAATTAAATTCATCTTCTTTTGCAGTCCAATCCGGAGTACCGCAAATTCCGTGATGTGGGAATCAATCCTGAGATGATGGATATTTATGATCAGATGTTCAAAGGTAGCGTAGCTCTAGGGCAATCTGTCATGATTCCTTCAGCTAGTATAGTTGGTGAAGAGGTATTGGAGGATTTTGAGCATGATGAGGATGAAGTTCCTGATCCTGTGGAAGATATTCAAGGTAGGGGAAAAAAGAGAACAACTGTGGAAAGGCAAACAGAAGGTACTAAAGACAAAGGTGTTGGAAAAGGGGTCAACGAGAAGAAAGTAAAGGTGGGAGGTGTAGCAAAGTTGTCTAAACAAATTGACCGCCTTGTTGAAGTAGTTGAGAGTAGGAGTACAGCTACATCAATTCCCACAAGTGCAGCAGCAACTAGTATTCAACAGGTCATGCAAGTTGTTGCAACTTTACCAGGAGCTGAACCTGGAACCGACCTGTGGTGGTTTGCAACAGACCTGTTTTGCTCTCAAGAAAAGCGAGAGATGTTCTCTATCATGACCTCTGTTGATCTGAAGCTCCAGTTTTTGATTCTTAATAAAAAAAAGGCTGATCCTTCTTTTGTAATGTGAATTTTGTTGCTTTTTGTTTGTTGAATACTGAGAGTGAGCCAATAAGGTTTTATTTAATGGTACTTTGTTGAAGAGTATGTTTAGAGATAATTTTGATTTGCTATGTTTCTAATAAGACTGATGTGTGACTATCCTTTCATTAAGGGTGCTATTTTATTTTCATGATATGTTGTTGTTCATCGTTAATAGTGTTGCTTTTTACTTGATGTCCATATTATCATTGCCTTGTTTTAATGTTTTCTTATACATATTTTTATGAACTTGGTTACTGGTAATATTTGTTAATGTTGTTGTTCACTTTAATTAATTGTCGTTTGTTTATGTTAATGCTATTGCAGGTTTGTTTTGTAAAGTATGGACAATTCTAGAGATGAAGAGGAGTTGGATCAAATTATATGTGTAACTGGTCGTCTTATTCAAGTGTATCTTGAAAAGTACATTATGAAAACTCCATGCTACACAAACTCTCAAACAGGTTACATTTGGCTGATGGATGTGTTGAGAGGTAATCACACTAGATGTTATAATTCATTTAGGATGGAAAAGAATTGTTTCTATATGCTATTGAAAGATATTGAAAAGGTGTTGGGGGTTTCTAAAAACATATGCACTGCTGAAGTTTTGGCTATGTTTCTATATATTTTGGGAGGGGGTGAGACCAATAGGAATACACAAGAACGTTTTCAACGTTCGGGTGAGACGGTGAGCAGGTATTTCTCCCAAATGCTAGACATTCTCTATAATATGGCTAGAGTACTAATAAAGCCATTGGATCCCGAATTCAGAAGCACCCCAAAAGAAATTGAAAGAGACACAAGATACATGCCTCATTTTAAGGTATGTTCAATGTTATATTCAACAATTTTTTTTATCCAACATAATTACTGCTTATATATTAAAGAATAATTAATTTGTAGGATTGTGTTGGCGCAATTGATGGTGTTCATGTTCAAGCTATTATTCCTTCATATGATCAAGTGCCGTATATCGGTAGAAAAGGGATACCCACCCAAAATGTGATGGCCGTATGTGACTTCGACATGCGATTCACATTTGTTTCTGCAGGGTGGGAAGGCACTGCCCATGATAGTAGAGTATTCTTATCGGCCATGCGCGACCCTCTAGCAAATTTTCCCAAACCCCCAAGTGGTAATATTTGTTTTTTCTTGGATTGTGATATACTAATCTAATTAAATCATAATCAATCATTTATTATATTTACTTCTTTCAGGAAAGTACTATGTGGTAGATGCCGGATATCCACAAATGAGAGGTTATTTAGGACCGTATAAAGGTGAGAGGTATCACCTTCCACATTTTCGTAGAGGTGATGAACCGACGGGTTATAAAGAAATATTTAATCATGCACATTCTTCACTTAGAAGTATTATTGAGCGCACTTTTGGGGTATGGAAGAAAAAGTGGAGTATTTTACGTGACATGCCGAGTTTTCCTTATGAAAAACAAGTGAAGATAGTTATTGCTACAATGGTTCTTCATAACTACATAAGAATGTATGCTCACCAAGATCTTGATTTTGATGAAAGTGAAGATTACTCAAGTGAAGAGATTGGTGAAGAGGATATTGAGGACAATGACGATGGAGGAGATGATTCAAGTAGACGGGAAATGAATATGTTAAGAAATGCAATTGCACAAAGTCTTATGGATGCATCTAATTAACATTTAGTTTTCTTTTTTTATTAACTGTAATATATTTTGTGTAATGACTCCTTTTACTGATGTTAGAAAGTCTTTTATTTGATACCTTATATCAATTTTATATATCTATTATGGGTTTAAGTTAGATCTTTATTCCATTGAAGAACTTAATAACCAAGTAATTGTACAAAAAAAATAACTAGTTTATAACTTATAACAATATGTCTATTTTGGTAATTATACCCACTCAAAGCATATTATAGTTACAATTTACCAAACACTCAAAATTGTTTTTCGTTCTCACATCACTTTAAAAAACAGTTTACCAAACACCTCATCTGCTTCCTGTAACAGCAGATTCAAAAGCAATTCTACTCACAGCAGATTCAAAAGCAATTCTGCTCACAGCACAGCAATCCCAAACTGGGCCATAGAGTCCTTGGAGGAAGAAGCTAATACTGAATCTACTGACATGGAGTCCTCAGAGGAAGACACTGATACTGAATCTACTAACATGGAGTCTTCGGAGCAAGACACTGATATTGAGTGTAAGGATAATATAGACAGTGATACTGAATCTGAGGATTGTGAAGACATTGATACTGAATCTGAGAATACTGAGTACACTGATACTGAATCTGATGACAGTGATGATGGTGACATTGACATGGAGTCCTCAGAGGAAGAAGTTGATACTGAATCTGAGGCTAAGAAGTGCTAATGAACAATGTATATTTGATGAAAATTAGGAACTATGTTATGTAAATTTAAACAACTGCTACTGATGCTATGTTATTTATTTTTCAGTCATGGCTTCTTCATTTATATTACAACCCGTACCGAAATCATATGCTTATCGAACAACGTTACGTATTATCGTGGTTTAAGCACATTATTATGGTTGTTAACGACTTTTTCACCGGGTAAGAATTTTTTTTGACTTTCTTCACGAGAGTTGTAGAATATTACATTTCGAGTTTGTAAGAATTTTCGGAGAATTTATCGGATAAGCGACCTATTTTTAATATTTTTCGGAAGTTGGTAGGTGTGTTTATTAAAATGTATTAATTTTAAATGTTGAATTAATTTGAGCCATTTTCCGGCCAAACGGCGGTGATTCGAGGCTTGGCCTTGTTGGGAAAGTTGTTGCTCGTGGCAGCAGCTTTCCAACGTGGGGTCAAACGCTCCAAATGGAGCAGTTCGACCAAGGGGCGCGTGTGGCTCACGTGCCGCCGTCTGTGGTGGTGAGTGAGGGCCACGCGCCGCCGCCCATGGTGGTTTTCTGGCGAGTCAATTATTCCGAAATTATGGACAGGACTTCCGGAGTTATTTTTAGGGTTGATTTTCATAGTTTTACGTGTATTTTGATATTTAATGATCCGTATTTATAGGACATCGAGACCGCGACTCGAGCAGCGAAGGAAATTTCGCGGGACACCAGCAGTAGTCGCACACTTGTGAGTAGACTTTTATTTTCATAGTCGTAGCGAGTTCTTATTTTATCAGCATGCTCTATGGTTTATTTTATTTATTTTAGAGCTTGTAAAATGGAGGTTTATTTGTGATGGTTTGATTAGTTGCATTGATGCTCTAGCTATTCGGATGATTACCGGATAGTTTAGTCAGGGGAGGTTAGGTGACCTCGTCTGACTCAGATCGACTCAGGTTAGGTGGCCTGGGAACGATCTCGTCACATTTATTTTATTTGTGTATTCTATTGATAGTCGTACCGGGTGAGAGGCTCAGAATGACTATCTCTCTATTTCATATAAGTTATTTATTTCGAACTCGCGTTATTTTCAGAAATTAGTGGAAATGCATGAAATTACAGTTTAGCGATTTACGCAAATTATTATATTATTTTTGTCCACTCACGCTAACGTTTTATATTTTAAATGTCTTTCCCTGGGATTTTCGGTTTCCGTTGCCTAGGTTGCAGTGTTATCCCCGTGCGTGCTTGGTATCGTCGAAAGCTCCGAGTCTATCAGTCATCCTCCTATCAGTAGGTTCCAGCTCACTGTCAGTTTGTTTTATATGTATATAGAAGTCGCTCTGAATACTAGTTTTCTTATGTTGCTACAGTAAGACTCTTGTGAATAGGTTATTACTCGAGTAGTTGTCGAGTTTTGCTTTTCCTAGTATTTAGAACCAGTACTTTGTAAAATATATGTTAACCTTGAGTTATACATCCGTTTTGGTTTCTGCTATATGTTGAGAAATCCGGATGGACATTGGTGGTCAACGGTTTGTTTGTGGGATTTATCTGCGAAGTGTTTTTCTTCTTGCAGGTTTTTGGTTGTCTCAGTTTTAAAGGAAGTTATGTCAAAAAATTTACAGAATTTCATAGATTTTAATCAGTCGTTAGGGCTTGATCCTAGATTAGTTGTTAATCTAGGGTTGGGTCATTTCAATTCAACTCAAAAGAAGGATGAACTGCTACTGTATAATATGTCATGAGACTGAAAAGAAGAAGAAGAAGAAGAAGAAGAATGTTATTGAAAAAAGACTATTACTGAACTCATTTTTTTCATTTGACATAACACCAGCCCAGCCCGTAAACCCTCTAAAAAGATGTTTATACCCTCATATATAACATTGAAGTAGGTGAATTTTTCCCAAAAGACAATTTTAAAGTTTAGCATAATGACTTATTTATCTTTCAGATTGAACCAAAAAAATGCCATCAATAAAAATAACGGTGAATGGATGAAAAAAGTGTGGGAGCATCACACTTATAGCGTTTTAAGAGTTCGGACATCATTTTGATATTTTTTAGAGTTTGGACACATTTTTGATCTGACCAAAAGAGTTCAGTCATCATGGGTGAATTTTTTTCCTATAAATAATAGGTAAGATATAATATGATGATGTGGCATTTGCCACATCATTTAGTATCAATTTTTTGTATAAACTCTTTGTAACCCAAATATTTTCCAATTAGGAATGTTATGTCAAAAATAATGCACATGCATGCATGTGTACAATGACTAGTTTCTCTTATAATTTTTGAAAATAATCATTTTTTAACAAAAAATATAGAAATTCCCACATAATTAGGAAAAAAAACAAAGAACTTATGTGGCAACTTCTCTAGTTGGGCACGATTCTTCTCTTTCTTCTCTTCTTTTTCTTTTTCTCCTTGTATCGAATTACTACTTCACCTCTCTAGATTATTTTTTTGGGAAATCCTAAAGTAACCCATTTTCAACACTTTTTTTCTTAAAAAATTCACCATATGTTTTAAATTCCATAAAAAAAAAGCCATAATGATCACTCAACTTTGTCACAATTGACAATTTGATCACTGAAATTTAGAAAATATAAAAAAAATCACTGAACTTTATATTTTACTATCAATTTAGTCATTATGTAAAGTGATCAAATTGATAGAAAAAGTGATCAAATTGATAAATAATGTTAAAGTTCAGTAACTTTTTTGACATTTTTTAAAATTTGGTAATCAAATTATCAATTATAATATAATTGAGTGATTATTTCAACTATTTCATTTTTCTTCCAAAAATACATTATTTTTTAACTAGGTAACAACCCAAATTTTGTTTATAATATTTATTAAAAATGTCACCGATTTTGTGAAACCCGTCCCTTCCCGCGAAATCTCCCGCTCTCTCTCCAATGGCGTCGTCTCGGCCATAATTTCACCCTCCTTGGAAAAGCCTCTCAGCTCCTTCGACCACCTCACAGTTGTCTTCCTCTCCTCTCCGCCGCCAAGCAACAACCCTCCGCCATCAACGCGACCGTGATTGGAGTTCAATTTCGAGATCGCTCCTAATTGCAGTTCGATTTTGAGCTCTGAACTCAACCATGTGGAAGAGATCTTCCGCCCCGTCTCAACCTGGCGACGAGCTCCTCCGCTCGACTTCGATCTTCTTTGAATTCATCCCACCTCCGGTTGCTGGTTTCGGCAGTGGTCATCGAAGAGTCAGCTTCGTGTTTGTTGTGTTTCATCGCGTAATATCAAAGGCAATTACACACCTGCATTTGTTAAGAACTCATAATTTTTGTCTTCTCTGTAGTCTAATTAATGTTTTATCAAGTTGGGATTGCCGGATTGGGATCAAGTTCGGTGATGGAATCTTGGGGTTTTTACTAGTTCAGGGATTAAGTAAGATGCTACGGGTAGGCGTCTTGTGCATCCTTTTCAGCTCTGATAGTAGCGAGAGGGGAGCTGCTAATAACCTTGAGATGGGAAAGAATACCTGTACATCCATGGAGAGTTTTCTGATAATGGTCAGCCTCTCAGAAATGTGGTAATAGATAGTTGTGCAAGAAGATAGCAGAAATGAAAGGGTCTACCAACAGAGCCGATGGAGTTAGAGTTTTTCTTTTCATTCTTTTCATCTTGTTGATCAATGGACTTATGTTTTTCTTAATGATTATCTTTTACTTGTTACAATGAATGCGCACCGTCATGTTTGGTGCAGAACTCCTCTGTTCAAGCTGTTCGGGCAAAAATCTGGTTTTCAATTGAAGAGCAGAACATCCCTCGGAACGATGACCTTCACAAGTAACTCATCTCGAGGAAGAGAAGATGTGAAGGGACAACCTGGAAGATACAAAGGGACTTGGGAGGTTAGCAAAATGTTCATTAATTCTTTTCGGTCGATTTTGTGGGTTGGAAGGGGGATTGTTTTGTATCAAGGTCTGTCTGTAAACCCCAATAGGACATAGAGTTAGTTTGAGTCATAATTCATATACCCTTGTGGTCAGTCATTAAGGGGTTTGTTCATATATACAAATCGTTTTGGGAGACGAGAAGGTTGGGAATAGCTCTATTGTTTCAGGAGTGCTTTCAGATTTTGAAGGAGATCCAAGCAGTTGGACGCTTTTGTTTACTACCAAAACTCCAGGGTTGTTTAATGTTATGATCAGCGAGGAGAAATACAAAGTGTTCGATTCTTCCCTGCATTTCCAAGTTCATCCAGGTGTTTTTGTTTCTTGTACTGTGATAACTTAACTGCTTTGTGTAGCTTGCTTTTTTTGAGTTTCATGTTTAAACAACTCAACTGCTTTTGTTGTGTTTTTTCTTTTCCGTTTAATGAAGCCAAAATATACCCATGTGTTGGTGTCGCTTCATGGATGGGATTTGTGCATGAGTTTGAAGCTGGTGCCACAGCAAGATACTTCCGAAGGACGCATTTGGGAATAGCATCAATGAAACTAGTGAAGATGTGAGAGTTCATAATTTTACAGTGTCTGGCCTATGCAAATGGTTCCCTAGCAACTGCGCCTAACATCAACCATTTCGGTTGGAATCAATTTGGATATATCATCATGGAGTTCACAGTGATAATAGCAGGAGACATGTTTTTGCAAGTGAAAGGTGGTAATCAGAGCTCTCCTCTACCATTTAAGGTGAACCCAGGTGGTGTAACATAACACTAATCAGCTTATAGTATTATTTGTTTTTCGGTCAGAATCTATACAAGTTAAAATGATCTCCAAATTGTGACTCAAACTTATCTTTGGTTATGATGACCAAGGTTATGTCACTGACACCTTTTCGACATTGTAGAGTTGCTGTAAGTTCATCATTATCAAATTGAAGGGCATCTCGAAGTATCCAATTGTGTGGTAAAATCGAGTTTTGAAAAAGATACTTGAGCAAATATTCAGATTTTTGGTATTTTTATATTGAGACAAACACGAAATTGAGAGTGAAAAGTGAATTTTTATAGTACGATTCATCTTGCTATAAATTGAGAAATGACAGCAATGACATGTTGTTGTCTACACTTTTATGAATAATCTAGAGAGTTGTTTATAGAGCTGTCTTTGATTTATGAACTGCGGTTTATAAACTGTTATAAATAATTGTCTATGAAGCGGTTTGGATAACTATCTTTTAATTTATAAACATCATTTTTGTACCAGATTTAAGTTATTTGTGTGTTGTAAAATGTATCAGAGAGTACAAAAGTAAACATTTTAACATATTATTTTATAGACGTAACCCATTCATTCAAGAGAGCTATTGAACTATTTGTGTTATATTCAAGGTCAGTCCGAGTTCATGTCTTCTATTATTACTTTTCTATATTATCAAAACATTGGATTTGAATACTTCAAAGAGTCAGAACTGTTAATGTACCAGTTGCTGCTGACATCACTACGAGCTCCATTAAAGAGGAAGCCTGACCAAGTCGGTGTTAGTTTTCTTGTTGTCCACTTGAAGACAACAGCTATTGTTGGTTTTTTTCATGACATGCTTTACATTGGTAATTACTGAGGTAGTTTTTGATGTTACAAGATGAGAAATATTGTATTGGCCATCACATGATCATATAATAACTTCACAATTGATGTTTTTTCCAAAGGAAAATACTAAGGATATTCTGAGATATATCCAGTAATTTAACTATAGATCTTTTCATATCTGCTTTATTTTAGAAGTGATTCATGCAGCTTGAGCTGTAATTTTACTCAATCTCCAAACGTTGCTTGTGCATGGTTTTTCCTCACTCTGGTCATTATTATTTTTCATCTCATCCCTTTCAGAGACAGTTTGACGGTGTTTCTATCGGATTATGCGGGACGCAATCTAGCAGAAGCAAGTACGAGTAATCTCCTTCTGGCCTTCCTTCGTCCGAACGTTCGGGCTGTTCGGATGGTCGGACGCTTCTCCTCTCTTCGGGTCTTCGGGTGTTTGGGTACGCGTGTTCGGGTATGGCTGTTAGAAGAATACAACGACAAACAGACAGTCAGATGGTCGAGACAGGGGTGGCTTGCCTTCAACGCTCTGATGCCTAAATTAGAAGATGTATTGGATATAACAGTCAAGCGAACGTGCGAGAAGAGTAAGTTGGAGTGTTTAGTGGAGTTGTGATTGGATAAAACTGAACTGCTCTTACCTGTAATAAATACCTTTCATATATAGGTGGTTGAGTTTGCTGCTTACTTGTGTTCCTCGATGTGGGACTGGTTTGTACTTGTTGTCATGTGATCCGCACATTCGGATGTACGCCCCACGGGCGCGTGCGCGCTCGGATGGGGTCGGTCTTGTGAGCAGAGTTGTAGCCTTCCTGGTGGTCTTTCGGGTGGTTGGGTAGGTGTTGATCACCTGCTTAAGTGGATAAGTATATTTAATCGGACAACTAATGATGCTATACTAACAAGTCCCCCAAGTCCCCGAGTCAAAGAGAACTTTCTTGACTGGGGAGTTGAAAAAGGGTTCGTGCGATTAAACAAGATACTTATCCGATTGAGCAGTGATGCGTGGTCCTGTAACCCCCAAGTCCCCCAACTCTCCGGTCAAGGAAGGACTCGCTTGATGGAGCGGGCACCTGTGCGTCCGATCGTGTACCTGTTCGTGCGGTCCTGTATGCTGGGCCCGGCCTCCAAACAAGTTGCTATTTCGAGCCGCGCGCCCGTGGAGCTTTCCTGGTGAATACAAATGGGTGCAACAGATATATATGTATGCGAATGCGTGAATGCATGAATGTATGTATGTTTGCGAGCATGATGGATCCGAGCTGGACCCCGATCCTGGAATGGAGCCGTTAAGCCACGGATCGGCCGTTCTTGAAATGTTATGGGTGGAACCGAGCTGATCCGACCCCCCAATTTGGAGCCGTTAAGCCTCGGAACGGTCGTTCTTGATGCATGGATGGATCCGAGCTGACCCCGACCCCCCAGGAGTCGTTAAGCCCCGGATCGGTCGTTCATAGGTGCCCGAGAGGGAGTTGTCAACTCATCGGTGCCGACCTACCGTACCGCTAACGTTGGGATGCCGTTGCGTACGTCGTAGCGTCAACGGTGGGATCAGAACCGTTACGTACATGTGTTGCAGCGCGCACGGAGGGACGGACGCATGCCCGTGCCGCTCATCGGTCTTAGCGCGCGTAAGGAGATGACGGACCTCGTGCCCCTGCCGCCTAATCCGGCTTGCTTTCGCGCACGGAGAGGACGGACCCCACACCCAGAACGCTCATCGGTTTTAGTGCGCCCAAGGAGAGGACGGACCTCGTCCCCTTGCCGCCTAAGTCGGCGAGTCGATCGTTAACGTTACGCTCACGGAGGGGAAGAACCCCACGCCCGTGCCGCCCATCGGTTAGCGCGCGCAAGGAGAGGATGGACCTTGTGCCCCTGCCACTTAATCCAGCTTGCTTTCGCGCACGGAGAGGACGGACCCCACACACGGAACGCTCATCGGTCTTAGTGCGCACAGAGAGGGGAAGCCCCCGAGCTCTTGCCACCTAAGTCGGCGAGTCGATCGTTAACGTTGCGCGCACGGAGAGGACGGACCCCACACCCGTGCCGCCCCTCGGTCTTAGCGCGTGCAAGGAGAGGGCGGACCTCATGCCCGTGCCGCCTAATCCAGCTTGCCGATCGTTTACCTCGGGGGGAGGTGCCCTATGCCCGTGGTGGAGACTTCTTCGTTTAGTGCGTGCGCGCAGAAGGAGAACGCGGGCGTTCATCGTCTTCCGGGACGCGTAAATGGTGCTGCATTAATCTGGTGGGGCAGCGTTTGCTTGCCGGTGTGGTCTATCGGGCGCACGGTCGTGCGGGTGGTTTGTGCGCCAGTTTGAATGGCGGGAGATGTGACTCGTGTCGTCTTGCCTTGGGTGGAGTGATTCTCTGTTTGATGGGGCGTTTTGAGGTGACATTCCTTTTGGCTTCTTCTTGGGAACCGTTGTGTAATAAATGCTAGCCGGCGTGCCCTGGGCATTAAATGCTAATGACGTAGTAACTGCTCGAAGCTCAGGCGTCAGGCGCGTGGGAGCGTGGGGTGTTGCATGGGTGACACGTGGCGAGAGGTGGGAGGCCGTGCTAGGGTTTTGAAAACGAGGCGGGAAGCTGAAGAGTTAGCGCGGTTACTTAGGCGGGTAAGTAAACCGCCTCGGGGCCACGTGGCGTAATCTGACGATGCACACGCTAAAATGGACGGCTGGCGTTCGATGGTGTGTTCCGTGTGGTCAGTATAAATAGGGGCTCTGGTGTTGTCTTCCTCACCACTTTCATCTTTTACTGAAATTCTGCCAAAATTACTCTGCTCATCTTGTTCCTCTGTGAATCTTGCCGGAATCCTTCCTCAACGTGCAACCTCTACCTTCAATCTTCAATTTGGTGAGGCTCTCAACCTGTTTTTCCGTTTTGGTTTTTTATGTTTTTTTTTTGTTTTGCCCTTCTCGTTTTCTGGGTTTTTCTTGCTTTTTCTGGGTTTGCATCTCAAGAACAAGGCGTGTTCTTGAGGTGTGCTAGGTTTGATCTTGTTTTGGGGTGGGTTTTCTGGGTTTTTTGGTGTTTCTGGTAGTTTTTTTTCCCTAAGTGTGGGCTTCGCGTGCGTGCGTCTAGGAATGCAGCCAATAGAGATATCGAGCGGACAATCGTGTGAGCGCATATACATACCGGGGAAGGGTGGGTTAGTTGTCGTTCTGACACGAGCGGGTCGAGTACATCGTCATACGAGTCCGTGATGAGTGTGACGCCTCTTCGATACATCCCTAACACTTCTCCTGTGGTGCAGCCAATGGATCCCAAACAAGCGCTCGCTACCGCAGGGTTAGGGAGTTCGTCGAGGTTTTCGGGCGGATCATCGTCCACCTCTGGACCGTGGGGCGAGAAGAGCGGGCAGCAGGAGTCGTCCGTTCCCCAGTTCGCGGAAGGCGGCCGCGTACACTGGGTGCTGCCAGATGGGACGCCGGTGCAGGAGCCCGAGTGCGCGCCGTCCGTGAAGTAGATGGCGAGGTGGGTGCGCGACTACCACATCCCGAGCTCGGTGAGGTTGAGGATCCCCGGCAAGGGCGATACGTTCACCCGCCCTCCGCTCGGCCACGTCTGCCTGAGCGAGTTCCACTTGAAGGTTGGGATCAAGCTGCCATTGCACCCGTTCTTCCAATATATGCTGGCGCTCCTGAGGATTTCGCTCGGCCAGTGCGGGCCCACGCTCACCCGCACACTTATCGCAATGTTCAACATCTTCCGGGTGAGCGGGATGGATCAACCGACGCAGGCGGAGTTCATGCATTTCTTCCATCTACGATACTTTACCGCCAGAGGGATTCGGGGACTTTCACGGTGAAGCCCCGCGTGAAGTGGTGGCTGGTGGACCCACCAAGCTCCTCAACCTCCTGGCGCACGATAAACTGCTTGGTCGGTGGGGACTGGGAGTTCGGTGCCTTCCCTCCCGAATATGCCGCTAACGCCGACCAGATCGATCGAGTCCCCCAGTTCTTTCATACGCTCGACACGAACGAGTATCCGCTCACGCCTGTTGAAGAGGCCAGGATAGCTCACCTCAAGTTCGTGTTCGACCCCGCGCCTGAGTCAAGATACTTCTAGGCCGCGTGCCATTGGCATCTCATCGAACGCACGTGTCTCTGAAGTGTTGTTTCTGTTGCTAACCTTCCGTTTGTGTTTTTCTGCAGCCAAAATGACAAAGTCCAAGACGACAGAGAAGGACGAGGCGCTCAAGCGTCGGATGGCGATGCTGCTCTCCACCACCGAAAAGGTCCACAAGGTGGCGGATGACGGACGTGGCGGGCTCGTCCTGGGGAGCAGTACGCAGGCGAAGATCCCAATCCCCAACGTGGCCGACTGCGCCCAACCCATCCGGGGTCCCCAGATGAATGCTCCCCGCCCACCTCCAGGCAATGCTGCTGCTTCCAAGGCTCAGGACCGAGCGGAGCGTGATCGCCTCCACCGCGAGAAAGAGCAGCGGCAGGTGGAGCGCGATCAGCGCCGGTCCGATCGGGTAGAGCAGAGGGACAGACGGGATGCCACCCGTACGCCTCAGTCTTCAAGTCCACTTTCAAGTCCACCCGAGCTTCCTGCCAGAGCGCCCGAGCAGGAGGGTAGTGTCGAGCGCCCCCAGAAGCGTGCACGGCCAGAAGGCACAGCGGGTCCGCATGCTTTCTGCCAGCCTCTCCTTGATGCCATCACTACTGCGGTGAAGTCCGTCAACGGGCTGCTGCCGCCAGGCCAACTTGTTCCGGATGATCTGGACAAAGCCTACAACTCCTGTGTGATGATGCAGCATAAGCTCTTCAGAGCGCGCCAGCGGGAGGCGAATGATCGGCAGGCTGAGGTGCTGAGGGCGGAGCTGCGCGAGCTTATATCGTTAAATAAGAAGCTGCAGCATAGACTCTCCAAGTCCAATGAGGTGGCGGACTGCCAGCTCCGTCAGCTCCACGAGGCCGCGGAGCGTGAGGCACTGCTGAAGGCGGAGCGGGACAGCACTCTGGCCGCGGTGGAGGAGGCTAAGGTGGAAGCGGCCAACAAGCTGGTGGGGATGGAGTCCCGTCTGATGGAGGCTGAGTGCCAGGCGTGGACCGAGGAGCGCGTCCACCGGGCCCAGGCGGAGGCGGTTGCTGCCTTCAAGAATTCTTCGGAGTTTTTGGAGATGGTGGCCGTTGAAGCTGACGGTCAAGTGGCAGAGTTTCAGGAGGCGGTGTCGCCCTTCCTGGACTTGGAGAGCTACCACGCCCACCTGCAGTCGCTGGCGGGTGGAGCGTCCGCAGAGCCGGAGCAGCCAAGCGCAGAGCAGGCGGCGGAAGCGGAGGTGGGGGAGGCGGGACAGGCGGATAGGGCTGTAGAGTAGTTTTTTTTTTCTTGTAATAGTGTAGGGCTTTTGTAACAGGCCTCGTGCCTTAATGAATATGTGATAAGTTTCTTTTCCTTCCGTTCGTGTGCCTTTTATTTCTGCTCTTTTTTTTGGCATGTTTTGAATGACTCGCGCGTACATGCGCTCTCCCCTTTGTTTGAATGGTATTTTAACCAAGTGTTACATTGACGCGAACAACCTCTCCCCAGTCCCCCGAGTATCGGGCGGGCAGGTTAAGGACAAACGAATGCAACAATATGATGAACTTAAAAATGGATTAAGTACAATACAACAAAATTTTAATGAAAGTACTTCCTCAAGTGTTGGATGTTCCATGGGTGCCGTAGTTGTTGACCCTGCATGTCCCTTAGGTAGAAAGTGCTGGCGCTTACCACCTCGTCCACGACGTACGGACCCTCCCATGACGGGCGGAGTGCCTTAACTTTCTGTTGGATTGCCTTCATAACCCAGTCCCCCTGTTGGATTGGTCGAGCCCGAATACGTTGGTTGTACAATCGGGCGATCCTCTGGTTGTTCGGGTCAGGTGTTTGTCATAACCCTCCCGGAGCATCTCGGGGATCAGCCGAGAGGCCATAGCATCGATGCATCCATAATAACTATACTCTGTGTAAAAAGAAATCATATGTGCCTCCGAACCAATGTATGCTCATAAAATGCATAATCATAAATGCATACCCGTAAATACATAATCGTAAAAGCATAATCATAGACTCGCAAATCAGCTGTGAAAATCAAAGTATCCACTCATAGTAAACAACTAGCCCTGAGGCCCGGCGGAAGTTCGCTCCTGAATCTCTCTCTCTCTCTCTCGCGGTTTCCTGAATAAATAATAATTCATTTAATTCCAGAATTCAATAAAACACGTGAAAAACAACTCAAAAACCATCTCGGAAACCCCACGGGAAAACTAGGATTTTTGACTTGCTGGAGCTCCGCCGTGGGCGGCGGCGAGTGACCGTCACGTGCCCCCACCGGCGGTGGTGGGTGAACCACACGCACCTCCGGTCCAAACTGCTTCGATGGAAGCGTTTGACCACTCGTTGGAAAGATCTCAACGAGCCCAACAATTTTTGTAACTGGACCGATGTCCAATTCGACGGTGATTGGCCGGAACTGGACGAAACCGACCAGAAAATCATTTTCCGGTGGCCGCCACCAACGACGGCGAATGACCCTTCAAATGTCTCATCTCACCAAGCCCAATCAAAGCCCTAAACTCACGCACCACAACCCTCCCTCACATGGCCGGAATTTGGCTCGAAAGCCACCGTCCAAAATTTGGCTGGAATTCTTCAAATCGTCGAAGCTCCGCCGTGGGGCTTTGACGGACCAAAAGGCCCAACCCAAAAGGAATAGGGGGAGGAGAGGATCTTTTCCCCCCAACCCACATCCCTAGAAACCACTAGAGCACCGCTCCCCGTCGACGGCGAAAACCAAGTATTAAACCTGATTCGGGTCAGCCCAAAACCTCACAAAAACACACAACTCAATACATGAATCAATAGGTGGGAATGAAGAGCTTCAAAACCTTACCCAGAACACGGGCAACGGTGGCTAGAATCGGCAGGTCGGAATCGAATAATCAAAACGGGTAGTGGGTTATACGGGTCGTGTACGTATCCCTCGTATACCAGACTTGTACCGTATTCTACCATAATTCACGTATAAATACAAAAGGTATCTGATCAGATTAACGACCAAGGATTGATCTGATCAAGATCCAACGGTCCAAAGTAAACCGCCAAGAAAAATATTTTAAAATACATATTTTCACATACAAACTTCCAAAAATTGAAATAAATAGCTCGCTAACCTGAAAAATTCTCTGAAAATTCCTACGTGCACGAAATTAAATACTCTACGACTTTCGCAAAGAAAATTGGATCAAATTCTCACCCAAATAAAAAGTCGTTAACAAAATTTCACGAGGTGCATAATTCGCGGAAAACCTAAATCGTAAAAGTTAGCATAACTTTTGGTTTGGATGGTTACAATTCTACCCCCCTTAAAGAAATTTTGCCCTTGAAATTAAACACACCTGCTAGTTAAAAAGATAGGGGAACTGCTCCCGCATGTGCTGCTCGGTTTCCCAGGTGGCTTCCTTAACTGCATGATTTCTCCACAAGACTTTCACAAGAGGAATGGCTTTGTGACGAAGTTCCTAAACCCTCCAATCAAGAATTTGAACTGGCTCTTCCACATAATTCAAATCCTCCCGAATAGGAAGTTGACAAGGTGCTAAAACATGAAATGGATCAGAAATGTACTTCCGCAGCATAGATACATGGAACACATCATGAACCCTGGCCATCTCAGAAGGTAGTGCCAACCTGTACGCCATAGCACCCACTCGCTCAGTAATCTCTTATGAACCAACATAACGCGGCCGAAGTTTACCACGTTTCCCAAACCGTACAACACCTTTCCAAGGAGAAAATTTCAAAAACACTCAGTCACCAACTTTGAATTCTAGATCTTTTCTTCTCACATCATCATATCTCTTTTGTCGATCTTGTGCAGCTTTCAATCTGTCCCGAATAATTTGAATGTCTTTAGCAGTATTTTTACCAGATCAGGACCAAGAAGCCATCTTTCCCGTACTTCACTCCAACACAACGGAGTTCGACACTGTCTACCATACAAAGCTTCTTATATAGCCATACTGACACAGGCCTAGTGATTTTTGTTGTACGTAAACTCAATCAAATGCAGCTGTTGATCCCAACTTCCGTTGAACTGCAACACACACGATCACAGCATATCTTCGAGAGTTTGAATTGTCCTTTCTGATTGGCCATCAGACTGAGGGTGAAAAGCTATACTAAATTGCAGTTTAGTCCCCAATGCTTTCTGTAATGCTCGCCAAAACTCGGAAGTAAACTGAGTATCTCGATTTGACACAATTGACACAGGCACACCATGCAATCGAACGATCTCAGCCATATACAACTTTGTCAATTTACTCACATAAAGTTTTCCGGGAAGTGCAAGGAAATGAGCTGACTTCGTAAGATGATCAACAATTACCCAAATCCCAGTATTACCATTAGATATACGAGGCAATTGATACACGAAATCCATGGTGATGTGCTCTCATTTCCACACTGGAATCTCTAATGGTTGCAGTTTTCCCATAGGTTTCTGTTGCTCTGCCTTCACCTATTGACAAATAAGGCACTTGCTCACATAGGTTGATATTTCCCTCTTCATATTGCGCCACCAGTAATAAGCTTTAAGCGTCCGGAACATCTTCGTACCACCTGGATGCATGGCATAAGCAGAACAATGAGCTTCGTCAAGTATTTCTTTCTTCAATTCTGTATCTCCTGGTACATATAATCTCCCTCTGAACATTAAAGTGCCATTCGTCTTCTATTGAAACTCTGTCGGTTCACCATTTTGAATCATGTTCTTCTTACTTCGTAGATAAGAGTCTACATCCTAAGCTTCACGAACCTGATTCAACAATACTGGTCGAACCTGGAAACTAGCCAACAATGCTCTAACATCATCCCATTCCAATTCCGCTCATGTAGCTCGCAACTCAGCCAGTAGTGATACTCTTGCTACACGTACATGAAATAGGGAAGCTCCAAATTTTTAGCTAAGGGCATCAGTAACAACATTAGCTTTTTCCGGATGATACTCAAACATACAATCATAATCATTAATTAGCTCCATCCACCTTTGCTGTCTCATGTTCAAGTCTGGTTGAGTATGAAAATAAGTAAGACTCTTATTATCGGTAAAAATCTTGCACTGTGCTCCATATAGGTAGTGTCTCCAGCTGTTTAATGCTAACACAATGGCAGCTAGCTCAAGATCATGTGTGGGGTAATTAAATTCATGAGGCTTCAATTGTCTGGAACCATACGCCACCACCTTGCCATGCTGCATCAAAACACAACTAAGACCCAATTTTGAGGCATCACTGTAAATGATATACTCCCCACTGTCGTCTGGTAATGTCAACACCGGTGCAGTAGTCAACCTCTCTTTCAATGTCAGATAACTTTCTTCACAGGCATCAGACCACTCAAATTTAACTCATTTCTTCGTCAATCGAGTAAGTGGAGTCGCAAACCGCGAAAAGTCCTATACAAAAGGGCGATAGTATCCCGCTAAGCCCAAAAAGCTTCTTATCTCGGATACATTGGTAGGTCTTCTCCAATTCAACACTGCCTCAATCTTGTCAGGATCAACTCTAACTCCGTCAGCCAAAATCACATGACCCAAAAATTTCACCTGATCCAGCCAAAATTCACACTTGCTAAACTTCACATACAGCTGTGTATCCCGCAAAGTTTGCAAAACGGCACGCATATGCTTCATATGCTACTTCACACTTCGGGAATAAATCAGGATATCATCGATGAACACAATTACGAACTTATCTAGATAACGTCTGAAAACTCGATTCATGAGATCCATAAAAGCAGGTGGGGCATTTGTTAAACCGAAAGGCATAACAAGAAACTCATAATGACCGTACAGTGATTGAAAAGCTGTTTTGGGAACATCATATTCTTTAATCCACAGCTGATGGTATCCAGACCTCAAATCAATCTTCGAGAATACTGTAGCTCCTTTAAGTTAATTAAACAAATCATCAATCTGTGGCAAAGGATACTTGTTCTTTACTGTGACCTGATTCAGTGTTCGATAATCGATACACAATCTCATAGAACCATCCTTTTTCCTTACGAATAGCACTGGAGCACCCCATGGTGAAACACTAGGTCGAATGAAGCCTTTCTTAATCATCTCCTGTAACTGAGTCTGCAACTCTTTCAATTCTACTGGTGTCATTCGATAAGGTGCTTGTGAGATCGAACCAGTACCCGGAAGCAACTTAATGGTGAAGTCAATCTCTCTCATCGAAGGAAGACCAGGTAAATCTTCAGGAAACACATCTGGGTACTCACAAACTATAGAGATATCCCTAATATTCAGCACACAAACATCAGTATCAATCACATGAGCCAAATATGCCTCACAACCTTTCTTTAACATCTTCTCAGCCTAGACTTCCAAAAACCACCTCCTTTCTATGACAATCGAAGACTGCCCAGTGAGTCTCCAAGAAATCCATCCCCAAAATCACATCAAAGTCCACAATATCCAACAACATCAAATCCGTGGGTAACCCATAACCTCCTATAAAAATCTCACAGTCTCGATACACCCACCTGATACACACTACCTCACTAGATGGATACAACACTCGCCACATACTAGGAAGTGGAGAAGCGGGTATAATGGCTAATGATGCTAATCTATATGACATGAATGAATGTGTACCTCCCGGATCTAACAAAGTAAGAACTAGAATACCGAAAACATATAACGTACCGATGATGAATTTAGGGGAAGCTCTTCCCTCTCTCAGGTTTATGGCATGCACACGAGCTTGTCTAACAGGTCGTCCATGCTGACCACGATTCTGCTGGTCTGCTTACCCAGAAGACTATGTTACTCAATCTCCAAAAGTGGTACCCTGACCATGACTGCTACCCTAAGCTGCAACACCCCCAAAAGTACCACCATGCGGACATTCTCTTGCAAAGTGACCCTCCTGCCACAACGGTAACAACTAGTGGTGCCTCAAAAACACGAACCGTAATGCCGCCTATTACAAATGTTGCACAATAGATAATCTCTTGGTGCAGCTGGTGTATCATATGTGCGTCGAGAGAAACTCGATCCACTGGAACTCGTACTTGCTTGCGGCCTCTGGGGTTGATCCCTCCTCCATCTCCGACTTCCTCTCTGACCAGATGATCCAGTAGAAAACCTATAAGATCCACCACTCGAAGAGGATGCTGATCCAGAAGTACTAGAACTCAGCCTTTTTGAAGAACCTTGACTAGATCCACGTCCCTCGAAATGGCGAGACTGAAATTGTATCTCTCTCTCTCTCTCTCTCTCTCTCTCAATATCTTCTCCTTTGAGTGCAGCACTGACAAAGTCATCAAAGTTGTCCCGAGACATAGTTGTCAAAGTTCCTTTGATATTCAGATTCAGGCCTAACTCAAACCTTCTGCATTTTGCTTCCTCAGATGCAACCATATCACGCGCAAATTGAGACAAACAGGTGAACTTATATCGATATTCGAGCACTGACATACCTCCCTGCCTCAAGTTTGTAAACTCTTTATACTTCCTTTGCTGGGTAGCTTGATTGAAATATCGGCACATAAACAAGTCCCTGAATGTAGGCCATGGAGTATCAATAGGAACCCTCTCGGTGCTAACCCACCAAAAATAAGCATCTGAGTCTAATAACCCAACAGCAGTAACAGTCCTCTACTTAGGAGTAAAATGTAGGCACTCGCAAACACGCTCCACCTGGACTAACCAAGCCTCACATACTTCAGGATCAGTAGCGCCAGAAAAAGTAGTTGCTCTAGCTGTCCTAGCGTTTACTATAGGGTCAAAACGCTATTCTAAACGTAAAAGTCGCATAAGCAAGTCGTGCGTTCGTTGATCCTCAACAGGATCCCCAGCCCTATCAACACGGGCTCCATGTCGAGGAGGCATCCTAAGAAAACCAAACATTAGTCACCAAAATCAACAAGATGCAATAATGATACCTCAAACATTTGAAAGCATACCACACCCAGAGCATTGATGATTATCCGCCGGCCGGTCGGGTCATCGCTACGGAAATGTTGTACATTCTCAAAGGTCCTTAGTTACATAACTGCAAAAGTCTACAGAACCTGAAACTTAATGCTCTGATACCAACTAAAAGAACTCAACCCCGATTTAGTTCCCTAAACCAGAATTAGATCCTAACAACACTACAACTTTTAAATTTTTTTGCCAGAGTTTACTTTATAAAATGAGTAAACCAAAAACTTGCAATGAAAACACACTTCCAAATAGTCCACAAAAGCCAAACCGTGGGACGCCAATTCCCATCCGGATTTCTCAAATTCACAAACTGCTGAATAACAGTAAAAGTATTTCTTTACACTTATTATTCAAAATCCAGTAAGTACTCCAAAAACATTACAAAGGAAAATAAACTAACAGTACTCAGAGTGACTTCTAATTTACAAATATACAAAGCTGGTAGGTTAAACCAAGAACCTACTAGAAAAGAACGGTGACTTGAACTCTAGGCCTCTGACGACAACGCGTAACCACAGGATAGAAACTGCAAACTGGACAAGAAGGAAACCGAATATCCCAGAGAAAAGCATATAAATATAATAACTGTTAGAGTGAGTGGACGAAAATAATAATATATCACATAAGTCAAAAATATAAATCTAACATACTTTTCACAATAAATGCACATCAAAATCATGCGAGTCAAAACAATCAAGCCCATGTCAGGTGTTTGTTCTAACCCTCCTGGATGCTGTATAATGTGTGGAGGCAATAACTTGAGTACGTTTACCTCAAGTTACAAACATGCCCAGGTCAGGTGCTTGTCCTAACCCTCCTGGGTGCTGTGTAATCACGGGTCAGGTGTTTGTCAAAACCCCCTCAAAGCATCTCGAGGATCAGCCGAGAGACTATAGCATCGATGCATCTATAATAACTATACTCTGTGTAAAAAGAAATCATATGTGCCTCCGAACCAATGTATGCTCATAAAATGCATAATCATAAATGCATACCCGTAAATGCATAATCGTAAAAGTATAATCATAGACTCACAAATCAACTGTGAAAATCAAAGTGTCCACTCATAGTAAACAACTAGCCCTGAGGCCCGGTGAAAGTTCCCTCCCCAATATCTCTCTCGCGATTTCCTGAATAAATAACAATTCATTTAATTTCAGAATTCAATTAAACATGTAAAAAAACAACTCAGAAACCATCCCGGAAACCCCATGGGGAAAATAAGATTTTTGACTCGCCGGAGCTCTGCTGCGGGCGGCGGCGCGTGACCGTCACGCACCACCACCGGCGGTGGTGGGTGAACCACACGCGCCTCCGGTCCAAACTGCTCCGATGGAAGCGTTTGACCACTCGTTGGAAAGATCTCAACAAGCCTAACAATTTTTGTAACTGGATCAAGGTCCAATTCGACGGCGATTGGCCGGAACTGGACGAAACAGACCGGAAAACCATTTTCCGGTGGCCGCCACCAACGATGGTGAACGACCCCTCAAATTTCTCCTCTCACCAAGCCCAACCAAAGCCCTTAACTCACGCACCACAACCCTCCCTCACACGACCGCAATTTTGCTTGAAAGCCACAGACCAAAATTTGGCCGGAATTCTTCAAATCGTCGAAGCTCCGCCGTGAGGCTTCGATAGATCAGAAAGCCCAACCCAAAAGGACTAGGGGGAGGAGAGGATCCTTTGCCCCCCAACCCACATCCCCGGAAACCACCGAAGCACCTATCCCCGTCGGCGGCGAAAATCGGGTATTAAACCTGATTCGGGTTAGCCCAAAACCTCACCAAAACACATAACTCAATACATGAATCAATAGAGGGAAGGGAGAGCTTCAAAACCTTACCCAGAATGCCAACAAGGGTGGCTAGAATCGGCCGGTCGGAATCGGATAATCAAAACGGGTCGTGGGTTATACGAGTCGTGTACGTATCCCTCGTATACTAGACTTGTACCGTATTCTACCATAATTTTCATATAAATACAAAAGGTATATGATCAGATCAACGGCCAAGCATCGATCTGATCAAGATCCAAAGTAAACCGCCAAGAAAAATATTTTAAAATACATATTTTCACATACAAAATTCCAAAATCGAAAGAAATAGCTCGATAACCTGAAAAATTTCCCAAAAATTCCTACGTGCACGAAATTAAATACTCTACGACTTCCGCAAAGAAAGTCATATCAAATTCTCGTCCGAAGAAAAATTCGTTAACAAAATTTCACGAGGTGCATAATTCGCGAAAAACTTAAATCGTAAAAGTTAGCGTAACTTTTGGTTTGGATAGTTACAGATATAATGAAAAGATTGCGACATTCTAATGTGCTGCTGTTTGTGGGAGCTGTATATTCACAGGAATGTCTTGCTAGTGTGACAGAGTACTTACCAAGGTAATTTAATTGTAGTACTTTATGTGTTCAACAATTGGTAGAAAGTGATATTAAGAGTTGTCACACAACTCTTAAGTAGCCTATTTTGATTATTCAAATTGATACTCTTTCATTTTTTGACTTTTATATGAAAGTGTCATGGCATAACCCCTTGCAAATAATGTTTTGGTGATCAGCGGAAGTCTGTTTAGGCAACTTCACAAAAACAATCAAGCATTGGATATTAAATGATGTATAAGCTAGGATGACTCTAGATGTTGTGCGTCTCTCTCTCTCTCTCTCTCTCTCTCTCTCTCTCTCTCTCTCATTTTTTAGCACTGTGCTCCATAATCTGGATTTGTGTTCTTTTTTTGGACTCTATCAGGTGCATATAATCGACATCGAAAGTACCAAAACTCTAGAAGCAAGTATTGTTATGCAGCATTTTACCCTTAATCAGGTTATGCTACTTTTGTGTTTTTGAATTGGGAGGGTTGTGTTTTGGCTTGACTTGAATGCATCTGGGGTGGGTGATATACTCGATAAGATAGATTTTTTTTCATTAATTTATTTTAGAAGTAACTATTGAAAAACTGATTTTCAATTGGATTGAGATTATTGGCTAACATAGCTTGAATTTCTTAAGAATGTAAAATTATGAGTTTAGATTTGCAAGTGGCCTTCATTCATTTCGGATTCAATAGTTTTCTGTAAATCGATTTGTGTTTGTGTAGTTATGTTTTCATTTTGAGTTCTAGCTCTCATTTCTTCTGTAATTGAGTTAGGTGCTCAAGGTTTATAGGAGTTCTTCTGTAAGTCTATTTATTGTTTGGGTGGCACATGTTTGAAACTAACAAATCAAATTTTTTTGTCGGGCACATGTTGATATGAAGTCGAGGTAGATGAACAAGTTGTCACTTCAAATCCATCTCAAGAGTTGCTTCAGCCTCTATCTTGATGACAAGTTATAGATTGAAATGGGTACTAGCTCTGATATGATCTAGAACTGGATTGTTATTGTGTGGTGCATCTCTATTCTTTATTAAAGTGTTTATAAGAGGCCAGATGATGCTATGATTTATTAAATTGTGATAGCCATTCCTGCTATGATTGAACCCATATTTTCTCTCTTCCATGATTGAACATTTAAGCTCTTGGGATTCAAGTTGTGTTCTTTCTTACCTTCTAAAGAAATTGTAAATGCATCATGGTGACCTGGTTCTACTCTTGGTGTTATTAGTGGGTGGGTAGTTTTATTCACGTAAGAGATGTGCATATATTTCTCTTCTCTTACTTTTTTTCATTTGTGAAAACCTCACTCTTTAATTCTTAATTACTGAAACAAGATTAAGTGGAAGTTGGAACATATCTACTGCAATGAAGCCTTCACTCAAGCCTGGAAATCAGTGTACTTTACTCGTTTGTCATGATTACTGTTTTTTGTTCAATTTTTTTTATTATTATTTCTTAAGTCTGAGCTTCCATAGGTTTCGTACCATTATGAGATTCAATTGAGAAGGAATATGGTTCTTATTCAGGTTAGAGGATTTATATCTCATTAGTAATAGTTACTTGGTCAAATCTGTTTGTGAGTTTTTCAATACCAACATAAGTAATAAGTTTTTCACTGGACTTCTTGTTATCAATAGGGAGGATCTGGCCTGCTGGTTTGTCTACATATGATCTTCTTGTGCTTGTGTGATGGTTTGAGTGATTTATACTTGATGATGTGAAGTGATGATCGATGGAAAATAGGTTTGATGAGATATCAAGATATGGAAGGGTTATAGGAAAGATAATGGTTGCTGGTAAGGTTGTCAAAGAAAGCTATAGTGCTACCAACAAAAACAACATACGCGAGTTTTGCTAAACTCTCGAATTGAAGGTGCCAAATAACAACATACTGTTATGCAAGTTATGTAGGTTATACATTTACTAATAACAATTTCAGTGTGAATCCAAACAATTTTGATTCAGATTTTGTTGTGGTGAAATTTTATTTCTACTGGTATATTAGGGTAGAAGTGAACCCAAATGTAAATGAAATAATATACATGATATTTGGAGAGACGACATATATATGTCATCCAAAACTAACAAAAAGACGACATATAGTGCCTAATTATCATAGTTTTGGTTTTAGAGAGACATCAGATCAATCTATCGTCGAATTGACTTTATATATAACTGTTCACTTTATGTCATCTGAAGTCATATCCAACAGATGACTGCGCTTTAGATGACAGTTGTGAACATTCTCAGACGACACGAACATAAGAGTCATCTGAACCCTCTTTTCACATAGTGTCGACCCAAAAATCTTATTTGGTGTTACTAACAATGTTAATCTTATGCTCTGAAAACATGACATGTGAAACCAAAATAAACGAAAATAGTAACTGCGTGTATGATTTTTGTGTCGGGGTCTAAAGTTGGGGTATGATTTTGTATAGTTGAAGTACGAAAATTTAGAATGAGCGAAAGTTGTTGAGGTACTGTTTGATGAAATTTTTCAAAAAATATATTAAAAACTAATAAGAAAAAAAACACCAAAAATTTTGGGTCATATCACTCACATGTCTTAGCAAATATTCTATTATTTCTATACCCACTAGTAACCTGACCCGCGCGTTGCTGCGATGTAAGTTTTGGTAAGATATTTTGGTAAGCTTCAACGTGAGCATAATGAACCTAGTCCAAGAACTTACCGAACTATACTATTGCGTACGTAAATTGAAAAATCTGGAAGATAGTCATTGAACAAATGAGAATGAGTATAGCAAAAATGAAAGTGTTCTTTCTCCTTAGGCATACAAGAAAGTTACGATACTATTCTATAATTACATTATGATACCACCATTTACTTTCATTTGATTGCTTAAACACTAAATCAGATCTGTATCACTTAAAACACAATCAGATCCAATTTAACCAATGACATATGCAATCTAGTTTAACTAATCAAAGTGATCCAGCATTCCAGGACCTAAGAAAACCCTTAATCGAAATCAAAACAGTAAAACAATCATTTATTTCTGCAATCGAACCAAAACCCAACATCCCATCATGAAAGTCATAATCAAAACCAAACAATACTCTTATAATCATAGAATCACCAGTTTTGCTAGGAACTGTGACGATTCTGTTGGAAAAGAAGGGAGATAGTCATTGATAGAGGTTATAGAGGAAGGCATGAGTAGGGCTATGTTTTAGAATGATGACAGGCTTTACAATAATTATCATCAATAATCGTACTGTACATTCATGACCAAATGCAACACAATTTCCTCCCAAGTATTTTGCAGCCAAACTTGATCGTATGTATTATGAAGTTGAAGGAGTTCAAAACCGAAGAGATAGAAGTCAAAGTGGAAGGTGACGTGTGATGATCAGAAAAGAAAGTGAGAAAAGCTGAGTTCAGATAGAAGAATAAGTAGATAAGAATATGAGTGACACGCAATGTAATTATGTCAAGAAAGATGGATAAAGCTGGAAATACACTGTTCTTATGAACAGTAAAATAGTTAACCGTCTTTTAATATAGTTATAATAAGTCCATGATAAACAGAGAACTCCTACTCATCAAGATAGATGGGATTTTCTCAACTCGATCAAAGCTGGGACCAGAGTCACAACTCAAAACTTAGAAGAGTACTAACCATGGCATCCATTCATCCTTTAGAGCATCTGTAGCGGTGCCCTACACAGCACGAGCAATCAGTGGCCCTCGCCGAAAATAGCACGAGTTAGTCAGTTTTTGCTTGCAGTGGGAGGGAGAGGCTCGGCTAACAGCTCGTTGACCGAGCTAGGAAGCAAGAGCATGAGCTACACTTGCTCGTCAGAGAGGAGGTGCTCTCTGGTAGAGCCCACTCACGTGGATGACACTAGAGCGCGCTTTTTTTTAATTAAGGCGTGTGTATTACATGCGCCAGTAGAAAGTAATTTTTTTTTACAGTTGATTAATGCACCAATGGAAGCTTTCCATGTGGTTGTGTCGTTTGGCAAGACTGCCCAACGAGCAAGTTGATCTGGGATGTCCATTTTCCTTTGCTCAGACGGCCTAGATTTAAAAGGAACGGCTAGTTTTTGTGTATAACGAGTTGAAGCAATAATTTCCCTATAAATACTACATCAACTTCATTTACCTCTTACACCAATTTGTGCACAAAAAATTATCATATCCCTTCATCCTATCTCTCATTCCTTATTTTTTGCAAAAAAAATGTCCAATTGGCTTCCTTCCGAAGATTTGCAACTGACATTTCTTATGTTTGTCATAATGTTGATCCTCTCACTGGCAACAAGCAAAATGCCGACAAATTGTGGGAAAAAATCTATGCCGATTATTAAGAAAATTGGGTGATTGCTCATGGTGAATTAAGCAAAGAGAATAGGACCCAAACCGCAATTTCATCTCGTTTTACCAAGTTGAGGCCAATTTTGAAAACTTGGGGTGATGCTCTTAGTTATACACGAAAGAATCCACCATCTGGTACAAATTTGCAAGATGAGGTAAGTCCTTTGTAATTTTTTCATCTCTACTTTATTTTCTTTTATGAATTAAATGTTGTCATCTTCATTATGTTAGATTATATTGTGAGATAGAAATTTGTTATGTTTTGTAGTTAAGAAAAGCTCAATCATAGTATGTGACACAAAAGAATGAAGAGTTTACGAAGTTTGAATGTTGGGAAGTGGTGAAGATTCATCCTTATTTTAGGTCCATCAAAACTACTACACCACCTTCTTACCATTCCAATTTCGAAGCAACTCCTCACGTTTGCGAAATGCCTCCTATTATCAATTTAGATGAGGATGAAGTGATTGCAACACCATAAAGCATCCGTCAAGGTCCCTCGAGTCCGGTTAGACCAATGAGAGTGAAGGCGGTCAAAGAAGCAAGAAAAAAGGGAAAAAGTCATGACTCCTACAAATGAGCTACGAGATGAGGCTTTGAAAAGCATTGCGGCCAATCAAAAAATGGGACGACGGTCAACAAGCACGTGAGGATAACGATTATGCATTACACAAAGCGCAATTCATCCTTCAAGAGAAAGACTATAAATTGAGATTGCATGCAAAAGAAACAAGGATCATGACCATTAATATGGAGGTTATGACTCCAAATTCAAAGAACTATTTCATGAAGAGGAAAGCAGAAATCCTTAAGTAAGGAGATGACAATGAAGGAGAAGATAGCCAGAAAGCATTTTCGAATTGTTATCGCCCGCTTTTTCATTAGTTTTGTCTTCAAAATAAATCTTGGATTGATTTGTCATTATGTAATTTAAATTTTCCAGAAATAAAAATGCACTTTCTGTAGAAGAGTAAAAACTGACATTGTAATCTTTTCATTGATAAAATGCCTTATATATAGGCTGATACAGTATGTTACAATAATTGTCCCTATAAAATAGGGATTCTCTGAATCTCTATCAAATCTAATCCGTATCTAAAAAGGACATGATACACACCAGAAATAAATCTCCTTAAACATTCCCCCTTGTGTTGTTGGCCTGAAGAATGATGCATGACTTGTTGCCTCACTAAAAACCTCGCCAAGCAAACAAAAATCGCATGGGTAAAACAAAAGCTTAGTTTAAGGGAAAAATAGTATAATGCATCAACTATAAAAGCTACTACATGTGACGTAGACTCCCTCTGGTGTCTACAGAAATGTAACTCCCCCTGACTGTAATTCAGTCATGGAGTTCAGATTACCTACACATGCCAATACGTCTCACAAATGTAGATTTAGGTAGTAACATGGTAAACAAGTTCGCAGCATTATCCTCCAAACCAATCTGGTTCACATGGATATTCAACAGCTGCTTTTATTATTGATTAAAGAAGAATTTTGGCAATATATGTTTTGTATTGTCACCCTTAATGTAACATAACTTCATCTGTTCAATGCATGCTGAATTATCCTCAAAGATGTAAGTGGGAACCATCGTAGTAGATGGTAATCTACAAGACCCTCTAATATGACCTATAAATGACCCAAGCCAGACACATTCTTTAACAGCTTCATGCAAAGCAATGATTTCTGAATGATTCGAGGAAGTAGCAACAAGGCTTTGTTTAGTTGATCTCCAAGAAATTGTCATGTTTCCCATAGTGAACACTTAACCTGTTTGTGAACGACCTTTGTGTTGGTCAGAGAGGTACCCAACATCAGTAAATCCAACCAACACATCAACTGGTGTTTCAGAATAGGGGAAAATGTCTACAGCAGAAGAAGATTTCGACGGGTCGAGGGAAGCTGTTTGGTCGATCTAAGGAGCAGAATTTGATGGGTCGAGACTATTGCTCGACAGGTCGAAAACCCCAGACTATACATGTTGTGTTTCAATATTCCCTTTTCCGAGAATTTCATGCTTCTCTCTGTATTCTTTGTAAGGGAAGAATAAACCTAAGTAAATGGAACCCTTCAAGTATCTGAAGATGTTTTTTACTCTATTCCAATGACGTTGCGTAAGCACAAAGTTAAATCCAGCTAACAAGTTCACTATGAAGGCAATATCTGGACGTGTGCACTGAGCTAAATACAACAAAGTTTCAATAGCACTAAGATATAGAATTTTAGCTCTGAAGATCTCCTTATCATCATCTAGCAGACGAAATGGATCTTTCTTGGGGTTCAGACTGCAAACAATCATTAGTGTGCTAATAAGGTGTGCCTTGTTCATATTAAATTTCCTGAGCATCTTTTGGACATAAGCAGACTGGTGAACAAGAATTCCACCAACTCGATGTTTTAGCTCTAATCCGAGACAAAATCAAGTCTTACCAAGGTCTTTCATCTCAAATTCAAATTTCAAGTAGCTAACTGTCTTATTGATCTTATTAAGAGTCCTGATGATGTTCATATCATCAACATAGACAACTACTATAGCAAATCCTGAACTTGTTCTTTTAATGAACACACAAGGGCATAAATCATCATTCTTATATCTTTTCCCAATCAAGTAGTCACTAAGGCGTGTATACCACATCCTACCAAATTGCTTCAATCCATATAGTGAACGTCTCAATCTAATCACATAAGCACTCCGTGGTTTAGAGTTAATTGATTTAGGTATAGCAATGTCATCTCGCACTCTCATGTATATCTCTGAATCAAGATCCTCATAGAGATATGCAATTAATCCATAAGCTGCATGTTTAGTTTTTTAGACACTACCAAACTTATCAGGTAGTAGAAGGTGATGATGTCCATAACAGAAGAATACGTCTCCTTATAATCAATTCCAGGGCGTTGAGAGAAACCCTGCACCACAAGTCTAGCTTTATAATGCAAGACCTTATTCTTTTCATTACGCTTCTGAACAAAGACCCATTTATGTCTAACTGACTTAACATTCGATGGGCATGCCACTATCGGACTGAAAACTTGCTTTTTATTCATAGAGTCTAGTTTAGCCTGGATTGCTACCTTCCAATTCGGCTAATCTGCTCTACGTTGACAATCTGCAATAGAGCGAGGTTCTAGTTCATCATCGTCAATAATCTACTGAGTGACAAAATAAGCAAACACATCATCAACTAACATGGAAGATTTATCCATAAGAACGCGCACATCATTTGTTCTAAGCGAGATTTCTTTGTTCTCTGACATCACAAGAGGTTTTGGAGCGTCCCCCAGACATGCCAATTATGATTCAAGGACATAACTGTAGTCATAGACAATCTCATGTGAAGGATTCACAATGTTGATGATGAATGGATCATTTTGTGTCTCGATAGCCTACCATTTAACCGGCGGCTCATCAGTGGATTTTCTTGGTCTCCCCCTTTTTCAGGTAGAAGCCGAGGCCGATGCAACACCTTCCACATGAGCAGGAGGAGCGCTTCCTTGCCCGATATTACCCTTAACCAATCTAATTTTTTGGGGTTTCCAGCCTTGCAGGAACATTTGCAGCAGAAATATCCGATCTCGTCACTTTAGCTATATCAGCAAAGAAGTCAGGCATAGAGTCTGCTACATGCAGAAGATCAAGTACTCTTCGCACTTTAGCGATATCAGCAAAAGAGTCCGGCATAGAATCATGATGAGATATAGTGGGATTAGACCAAGTCAATTCCTGACGTTGAACCGGAATAAAACCATTCCTCTCTCCCCCTAACGGCGGGAAGTATGTCTCATCGAAGTGAAAATCTGCAAATCTAGAAGTAAAGATATCTTCTGTCGAAGGTTCAAGATAGCGGACTATCGTTGAAGATTCATAGCCAAGATAAATGCCTGATCTCTATTGATGAACCATTTTAGTACGTTGTGGAGGCACAATTGGCACATATACTGCGCAACCAAAAATGCGCAAATGTGCAACATCAGGCTCATATCCAGTTATCAACTGGTACACACTAAATGATTGGCGGGCTACGGGGTTGAAAATGAAGAAGCATAGCTGCGTGCAACACTGCATAGCTGCGTGCAACACTTACAGATACATGTAAGTTTGTATGCTTTACCAAAGCTCAAGACACAAGCTGTAATTGCTCGATGTGAACCTCTGCTAAACTGTTCTGAGAATGAGATATTCAACTTCAATCCCAACTGACATGTAGTAATCATCAAAATATTTTGATGTAAACTCTCCTGCGTTATCCAATCTAATAGACCTGATTGGATGATCTGGGTGGTGAGTCCAAAGTGTAATAATTTGAGCCAGGAATATTGCAAATGTAGCATTCCTTGTGGATAGCAAAGCAACGTGTGACCATCGCATTAATGCATATACCATATGAAATATTTAAATGGTTCGTATTTTGGTTTGATAGGTCCACAAATATCACCTTGGATCCTTTGTAAGAATGAAAGATTGGCGGTGTTATCAACAACAAAAGAATGACGTGCCTGTAACTTTGCTAAAGAACAAGCTTTGCAAAATGAGTGATGTGCATTAGAGATTGCAACATATGAATCTGGTAGGATAACACACGGTGCCTCACCATTATGTGGCCGGGATTGTGTTGCTCTTGTCTTGGAGACCGAGCTAAGATTGAGAGGAGTAGTCTCATCCCCACCATCTAAACCAATGGATATAGGTATTCCTACATGCTTCTTTGCTCTGAAGAATGGACGACCATGAGAATTTTTCAATATTTTGATCATCATATCACAACCTGGATGTCCTAGTCGAAATGCCAAAGCATATATGATTCTGAATCACACGAATTTGTGTGAGTCACGGGATTGGATTCAATGATCTGAAGTGTAGATAGATATAAACCACTACGAATAGCAAGAAACTTCTCTAGAATGCGCTTGCGGTCACATTCAACAGAGGTGATACACAATAGTTCTTTTCCATTCTCACAATATGTTTCCAAGTGAAAACTGTGGGCACGAATATCCTTGAAACTGAGCAAGGTTCGATTGGCCTTTGAAACATATAAGGCATCAGTAGTGTATAATTTTGTACCATGAGGCAACAGAAACTCTGATGAATCACGCCCTTATATAACGGGCACTGCGCCAATTATGGTAGTCACTGAGGATTTGTATGGAGAAAGATTCACAAACAGTTGTCTATTCCGTAAAATGGTATGGGTAGTACCACTATCTGCAAGACACTCAATCTCAACTTGAGACATCACTACCAGTATAAGTACTATAACCGACGAAAAGAGGGAAAACAGGTTGACGACATTTTCTATCGTCGGCCATATTGCACTTTAACCGAAGGTACAAAACCATTGTCGGTAAAAAAACTATAGCCGATGGTACAGAAACGAACCATCGGTTATAGTAAAAACTCATCGTCGGCTATAGTTATACTATATCCGACGATGGGTTTGACTAAAGACCGACGATATGGTCAACTATAGCCGACGACCATTTTTTATGTCGTCGGCTATAGTTCATTATCTAAACAGATTGGGCAACAGCTTAACTATTCAAAAAAAATGGAGGAGGAAAACTCAAAATTCTCTCAAAATGCTCTCAAATTATTGGGTGTTGTCCAAAATAAGTTCGTGAAGCTATTTCCCACTATATAGGTATGTATATATATGAATTTTGTATATTGAGTTGATTTAATTAGATGAAAATATATATGTATGTGTGTTTATATGTTAATTGTTGATAGCTAGTATGCGCGTGTGTGTGTGTGTGTAACTTTGTAATTACATAGCTAGCTAGCTAGTAGAAGATCGAATTAAAGATGTGTATATATATATATTAATTTGAAATTTTTAGGATAGACAAGAGTTGAATTTTGCTTCTAAGATGAGATCGAAATTATAAAATTGGAATGAAGAGTTTTGTGGAATATGTGAAGGCTAATTCTAATGTGAATGGCATTCATTATTGCCCGTGTAAACACTGTCAGTGTTGGAGCCATATGTATCATTTTACCATTGATACAGTATGGGAGCACTTGAAGAAAAATGGGTTTTGGGATAAGTATACGTGTTGGATTTATCACGGTGAAACTTCATTAGCGGGTCAACATGATCATGGGCAATATCATTAGATGGCCAGTACATCCAATGATCCAACAACGAGGCTGATCAACGATATGTTTCCTTATGAGAGCGGTGTATTAGCTCAAGCATCAGATAATGATGCCGCCATTGGTGGCTTCCCTCATATTGAGCTAATCTAGCAATTACCTACAGTTCTCAACACTACTGGTATGGACAAGTACAACAACCTGATTGCATTCCAACAGACCTCGTTGTACAACGGGTGTAATAAGACTGTTCTTGAAAGTGTCATGGGTGTAACGAAGCTCAAAGTGCAGAACAAAATGAGTGTCAAGGCTATTGATGATTGGCTGAAGTGGACTGCTTCGATGCTACCCCCAGGTCATCATCTTCCTACCACTTATCGTAAGGTACGACATATCCTGAAACATCTTGGCCTTTCCTACATCAAAATCCATGCATGCAGATATGATTGTGTTCTCTTCTGGAGTGAAGATGCTTACAGGAATGATCTTGAAAGCATTGATGCCTGTCTGGTGTGTCACACGGATAGGTATAAGTTGACTCTTGCAGGGAATAAGAAAACTGTGAAGATACTTCTGTATTTCCTACTGATTGATAGGCTGGAACAGTTGTTCATGAGTGTACACATGGCTGAAGCTATGAGATGGTGGGCCGAGAGGAATTTGCCTAACGATGATACCCTTATACATCATGTTGACGGAAAGGCTTGGAAGCACATGGTCAGGGAGTTTTCTCATTTTGCATCAGAGATCCAAAATGTTTGGCTCGGGCTCTCATCTGACAGATTCAACCCTTTTAGAAATATGAGTCTTCAATACAATATATGGCCAGTTATTTTGGTACTGTACAACCTTCCTCCATAGATGTGCATGAAGAAGGAATACAATATGCTCACTCTGTTAATTTCAGGGCTGGGTTATCCGGGAAAGTGTCTCGATGTGTATTTGAGACCCTTGATTGAGGAGCATAAGTACCTAAGTGAATTTGGTCATCCCACTTATGACAAGTACAAAATCCAGATGTTCTAGATGGATGCCATGGTTGTTGGCACCATCAATGATATTCCTGCCCGCGGGATGTTGTTGGGCAACGTTACCAGGGGATAAAGGGCTTGTTCATAGTGCATGACTGTTGAGTGCTGCAGACCTCATTGTAGAAAGATTATCCAGATGTGTCACCGTTGTTGGCTTCCACATGATCACCCATGGCGGCTGGATCCTGAGGCTTTTTATGACATTGTAGAAACGGGTGTGCAACCTAGGAAATAGACGGGGATGAAATTTAGAAGTGCTGAATGAATACGATTTTGGGCAACTGAGCAATCATCCTGAAATAGTGGCGTCAATACCTGACAAACCCGACATGTATAAATTCTAGATGCATAAAAGTATATTCTGGGAACTCCCGTACTGGCCCAAGTTGTCGATCAGGCACTACCTAGATGTTATGCACATAGAGAATAATGTGTGTGAAAGTGTGGTGGGAACAGTGCTGAATTGGGAGGGGAAAACTAAAGACGGCCATAAGGCACGCATTGATCTGAAAAGAATGAATTTGTGGAAATATTTGTGGTTGAGAGAAGGGAAGAAAAAAATACCTCAAGCTCCTTACACCGTCAAGCCAGATCAGAAGAATGAAAGTTTTAGGTGGATGAGTAATGTCAGGTATCCTTCAAGCTATGCAGGCAATATAGGCCATTGTGTTAACTTCCGGGACAATAAAATGTATGGATTAAAGAGTCATGACTGCCATATACTGCTTCAATGCCTCTTCCCTGTTTTCATTCAAGGGTAGCTGCCGAAAGAGGTGGTAGAGCAGTTAGTGGCGTTGTCAAGATTCTTTCAGAAGTTATGCACTAGAGAAGTGAAAAAATCATACCTGAAGGAAATGCAACAGGACATCATTTTTATCATGTGCAAATTTGAGAGGATATTTCCCCCAATTTTTTTTGATATCATGCCTCACCTAATGATCTATCTTCCGGAACAATTGTTGCTTACCGGCCCGGTACACTACATTTGGATGTATCATATGGAAAGGTACGTACGACTCAACATCTGAATTTGTGTCTAATTTTTTTTAACATTATTTGGAAATATTCATAATATACACTTTTAAACTTGATAGACAATTGGGGGACTATAAAAACTATGTAGCTAATAAATCTGCACCTGAAGGATGTATAGCTGAAGCATATCTTACGCATGAGTGCGTAACGTACACCAAGTTATATTTGAAAGCGTTGGAGGATACTCCATAGCATATGCCGGTAGATGAACCACAGCTCAAACTTTCTATCCTTTCCTATGATGTTGAAGTTGGTGGAAATTTGCCAAAGTCGTACCAGTTGGAACAATATGAGCTAGTTATTGTCCCCTGGTGGGTATTGATTAACTGTCCTGAAGTGCAATACTGGAAAGACTTCCATCTATACTGTCCTCAGGTTGGCGGTGATCTTGAGTACCACAATAGGGAGTTTGCAAACTATTTTGGCGGTTGGGTACGTCTATATATATGCTTATTGATATATATAATTTAATATCATGATGTTTATCATCTAACATGTCGGTTATTATTGCTTCAGATGAATGTGTTAAATTTACGTGTTTGTTAAAGGGTGATGATCATAATTTTGTTAACTATTTTCACATTTCTTAATATAGCAAGGATTGTGATTATCTTCCAGAATTACTTAAATAGGTTTTTATGTGAATTATGTTTTCACATGATTGAGGATAATTTTTTTAAATACTTTCAGAGTATACCCGACTATTTTTACCATTTCTTGTCAGCTATAGTATAGCCGATGATGTTCATATGGCACGTCGTTGACTATAGTATAGTCGACGATGTTCACACGACACATCGTCGGGTATACTATACTCAACAATGATTCATTTAAGTCGTCATCTATCCTAAACTATTTTAACCTAACAACGACTCAACCCAAGCCATTTCTCTCCTAAAACCTAAAAATCTCCTAATCCGCCGCCGGATTCGATCACCCTAAGCCGCCCGAATTCGATCACCCTAATCCCTAAACTCGACCTTCCTCTCCTCTCCGCCTCGGCCTGCCACCATCTCTCTTCTTTCCCCAAATTTCAGTAACACACACACACACACTCACTCTCTCTCTCTCTCTCTCTCTCTCTCTCAATTAATCTACTGTGATTAGGTAGTGATTATGAATTATGTGATTGTGATTGTTTCATTATGGATTTAGGTGATTCTGAAATTATAGATCGAAAGTGATTAGGTTAATAGGTTATAGAATTGTGATTAGGTTATGAGATTGTGATTTAGGTTATGGTTATGGGATTGTGAAATTATGTGATTGATGTTAGGATGTGTTAATAGGTTATGGGATTGTGTTTTAGGTTATGAGATTGTGATTATTGTGATTGTAATTATTGTGATTAGGTTATGGGATTGCGATTTGCTTATGGGATTATGTTTTAGGTTATTATTTGATGAATTTATTAATGTTGAATTTATTGATGTTGAAAATGTTCAAATTATGTAAATTTTAGGAATCATGTATTTGTTTTCGGGTAGGGGAAAGAAAGCGACATCTAAGAATCGAGAAAACGGGTCAAGCGGTGATAGTTGCGGGTCCAGCTCAAACAACCGGCCTCACCAGCCTTACAGCGGCCCGTACAACAATCGTCTCCTGCAACTACTTGGAGACACCCAGGAAACGCCCATGCATGATGATGTGGCCGACCCCCAACGACCACAGAGCACAAGGCTTCTTTTGTTCTCGAACAGGAGCCAGGCGTCTTCTACGCCCGGCTCTACGAGTCATAACCCTTCACGTCACCTTATGCCAGACATGAGCCACGTATTGGGTACGCCTAGCTATACGGGTCCTACTCCTTTGGGTCCTTGTATGCTAGAAATGAACCGGCCAGAGCCAACTACAGGTCCTTCTCCCGGTCATGCTGGTGGTTCAGGAACATCATCGTCTGGATAACAAGAAGGTGTCTTCCCTTCTCACCTCTATTTCCCCTCGCAAGGCGTACCTACCCTGCCAGATGTCAATTATGTGGGAAACCCTATACCAGCTATCGATGACGAGGGAAACCCTATTCACATCCACTCGAAGGAAGCATACGTCTTTCAGCCATTTGATACACCTCTGAAAAATGCGAGAATAACAAACGCATCGCCGTTAAAATCATCGGGAAATAGTAAATATATGCATTATTTAATTTCAAACTTTCCAATAATTTATATATTAAATTGGGTGATTCTATTTTAATTTTTTTTACTTTGTCTTATGCGACATACGTCGGAGGGGAGAAAAAAGTGAGGACCATATGCGTTGTTGTGGGGAAGCAACTTCAGAAGGACGTCGAGGCCTACGGGCCACTGGTCATAGAGACCGACGAGCAAGGATCAATGAGAGAGGGAAATATTTGTAGGAGGTACTCCGGCATGGTTTGAAGCATTATCCGGGACAAAGTCCCTGTTCTGTGGTCAGGCTGGTCCTTAGTCCCTCAGTCCGTGAAGGACCAAGTGAACAATGCGATGTCAGTGAGCTAGATATTCATTGTGTATATCTACTTATATTAATTAATTCCTTTAAAATATAAATATATTAACATAAAAAATAGGACATTGTAGGTGTGGTTCAATGTTCGGGAGGAACTTAAATCCACCTGTGCAAATGAGGTTCAAGGAGGAAGGTGACGGGAGTTATATATATATATATTTAGATATTATAGGGATCATGTAATGTTTTTCTAACATTTGTGTCGCATATATAGGTATAAAGAGTGGAAGAATGAGCTATGTAAGTTCTGGAAGAATAATAGCATGCTCAATGACCATTCGGGTACCCTTATGGAGTTCATGCTTAGGGAGTACGAGTGGAAGGGGATTCTAATCCACTTCAATGCCCCACGATTTGAGGTATATATTTAACATCATATGTATTTACTTGTAGATAATTTGGCATTGATAGTTTCTAATTCAATTTTTTTAATATATATTTATGAAACAATTAAGGCCATTTCCTCCATAAATGCGAGGAACCGAGCAAAGAACACAGACAACCATCGCAGCGGTTCCAGACCCTATGCGTCTTATATGGAGGAGGCAATGACCCAACACCTTGAAGAAAACTCATTTGTGTGGATGTATGAAAAAACGCATCATCGGTCCCACGAACAAGCTGTAAGTATTGTGCCCTCACAACTTTAAAAATTGCTTACATATGTATTTTCCCTAAAAAAATTAATGTATATACTAATATGTTATTTTATTTTTCTTGTCAATTAGGTTCATTTAAGGGAAACAGCTAAGGAGGTGTTGACTCAGATTGTGAGGGAGTGAAACCCTAATATCTTGGATGATGAGCTTCCCCAGGCCATATCTCAGATCGATATATCTGATTTAAGGGTTAAGGAGAGGATCATGGGAAACACTTTCCCACCATAAAGGAGAAATTACTATTGCAAGGGTTTATGACGGCAAAGCAATAGGATATTGAAGAGCACGTCTGATTTCCAATGCAAATCGGGATCTTCCGAGGCTCAGTTAGAGGAGCAACTCGTAGGCAAACTCAGGAGTATCAGAGCAAGATAGAAGAGATTTAGCGACAAATGACCCAGCAGATGGAGGAGATGCGTCAAGAGATGGCCCAGCAGCAGGCTGAGGAGTTAACCCGGATGCGAGCTGAAATGGTTAGGAATTTTGAAGGCCTGAGCTCAACCATCCAGGTGCAAGGAATAAATGTCCCGCCCCAAGGTTGGACTCCATGGACTTCGTCTAACCAGCACCATCACGATGCCCCACATGAGCAGCAGGATCTGCCCGATGATGATGGTAGTGACCCATCTTATCTCCGCATCTTAGACTTTGGCAACCTTTAGTTTATATGCATATGTGTTTCAAAATTATAAGCTAAATTTTTATAAGTTTGTGTTTTGTGTTGATTGTGAAGGTGTTATGCGTTGTTGGCCATTATGGAAATGAAAACATATGTTTGTTGGCTATTTTGAAACTGCAGGTTCTGGGAATGGTAAATCCAGAATCTGCAGTTTTTTATCTTCAGAAAGTTGCATACTATAGCCGACGACATGTACCAAAGTCCTCGGCTATAGTCTAAAATTTTGGACGATTGCCAAAACTATACTTGATGGGTTTATTAAGTATAACCGACAGGTTGAAAACTATACCCGACGGCTGGAAAATCTCATCATCGGCTATAGTATCCTCTGGTCAACAATATTGGCTAGACCGGGAAGGTTTGCCTGATGACGTTCCATACGAAAGTCGTCGGTTATTGTTTGTAACTATGGCCGACAACTTTTAGTCGTCGGCTATAATTTGGACCTATAGCCGACAAGGTGCATAAAAAGTTGTCAGCTATAGTATAGCTGACAATATTTTTCCGACGACACTATAGCCGATGAAAAGTTATCTACCATATTATAGCTGACGACTTTTGGCTAACAGGCAGACGACTTCATGTCGTCGGCTATAGTATTTATGCTGGTTGTGCATCTATAAAATCAATGTAAATAAGTAAGTCTTTGTACTAAAGAACAGACGAGCACTTTAAGTTGACACTTAAAGATTTGAAGAAGGGTGTAACCCTTGTTGAGTGCTGATATGACATGACATAAACTGATGTAAGACCGCATCTGGTGCTGAAATCCAGGTTAGTAAAAAAAAATTCATCATTTTCCAATAAAACTGATGTAAAGCACATCTAAAAACACCACATCCAGGTACATACCTCGACAGGTCGAAGAAAACCCAAAATAGAATTTGATTTTCTGATACCGGGAATTCGACGAGTCGAAGAAAAGCTTCAACGAGTTGGAAATTTTTTCCAGAAGCATCCTTTCGACGGGTCGAGGTATTTTTCGACCGGTCAGAGGCAAACCTAAAACGATATCGATTTTCCGATATCAAATTTTTGACGGGTCGAGGATGAATTTCAACGGGTTGAAAAATGGACACTTTTTCGAGATAGAAACTTGTCCTTGACGGGTAGAGGGAAACCTCGACCGGTCAATGGAACATCAAAACCGATCCGAAACGACACCCTCGACGGGTCGAGAAAAATCTCGACGGGTCAAAATCGTCTTTGATAAAAAAAAAACTTCTTGTTATCATGTTTTTATGGTATCTTTATGTCAATTTTCCATATATATTTGTAAACATCAAACCATACACTAGAATTGTATGTAAAGTAACATTCTCAACACTTTCATATATCGAAGATAGAGATATATCCTTTATTGCCAACAAATAACAATTACATTATAGATGTTCTTATTCAAAAAACAAGACAAATGTCTTGACAATCTTGACCGAAAAGTAAGCCAAAAACAAAACCAAATATTAAAAAATTACAGAGATAACCGCCTTTTACATAGGCTTATTCAAAATACAGAGTAGCAAGTTCCTTCTCCTTTTCCTCTGCAACAACAAGATTGGTGTCAACCTGCATCTCTAAGTCTCCAGCATAATTGGACTCTTGAACCAATTACTGCTTATGCCTCTCGTAGATGTTCTGGATTTCTCTACTAGCACGACACTGCTTGTGCATATGCTTATTTGAACCACACTTAAACAAGTATATCTTTCAGAATGTTGAGACTGTTTTCCTTTCTAAACTGTGACTCCCCCAAGATCGTCACTTATAATCTATGGATATTTGTTCATAGGAACTAGGGTACAGATATATACATAATATCACAATAATAAAAAATCCTAGATCTATAATTTTGCAAGAATTAAGTTTTAGTCCTAGACCTATAGATTGATGGTTTAGAAAAGTTTATCTCGATTGGTATTGTGCTTGGTATGACCGGTACAAAAGTTGGATGATGTGAATGAAAAGCTCGTCTGAAACTATTCTTCAGGAGTCGAGCAATCTTGACGAAGTAGGAAGATTTGGTAAAGCGCGTGCTGTGCAAGGGAGGAACCGAAGGCGGTGCTAGGTTTTTGTTTCTGCTATCAACTCAAAGTGTGCTAATAATGTGTTGAAGAGTAATGTCCGAAATAGTAATCTTTTCATTGATAGAATGTCTTATATATAGGTTGATACAATCTGATACAATAATTGTCCGTATAAAACAGGGATTCTCTGATTCTCTATCTAATCTAATCCGTATCTAAATAGGACACGACACACACCAGAAATTATAAACACTTTCTTTATTTAGATAATATTCAAACACATTACATTAAAACATAGTATATTAAAATTAAACAACATAAAATGCAAACACACAAAATCCAAACACACAAAATGCAAATACACAAAATTCAAACACACAAAATGTAAACACATAAAATTAAAACAACGTATTTAGATATGTTCATCGGTTTCTAAATACCAGTTGTGCTTCACTAAGTCATTTTGAAGCTCTCCATGGATATAAGCAGATTGGAGATCCACAACACGGTCGCGAAATCGTTGTTCATTCAGTCCATCTCTTCCAACTGACTCAAAATAAATTCGATTACCTTATTCATCCACTAACCTATCATAAACTATGAAACTACTCGATACGTTTTGTAGATCTTCTTCTTCGTTCTCTTCAAATTCGTCCTCCACAAATTCTACCTTAACAATCATGTTGTGCATTATAATGCAAGCCAACATGATCATTTTTAATGTCGATGCGTGGTGACACCAAACTACATGATGATTAATTTCCCAAAGAGATTGTAAGATTCCAAAGCACCTCTCCACATCTTTGCGGTATGCGTCTTGTTTCTTTGCGAACAACTTATGTGGTAGATTTCGGAGATTGGGAATTGTTTTGACAAACGAGGACTGCCTCAGATATATTCCGTCAGCTAGATAATAAGTGTTGTGGTATGTTATACCGTTGAATTAATAAGTCTATTGCGGACTTCTTCTGACAAGGAGCGAATCGAAGATATCCGATTGGTGAAGCACATTGATATCATTTTGTGCTCCAAGCACCCCGAAGAAGCTGTGTCATATCCACATGTCATATGAGGCCACCGCCTCTAAGATAATAGTGGGACGCTTCTTCCGTCTCAAGAATTCTCCTTGCCAAGCTGTTGAGCAGTTCTTCCATTCCCAGTGCATGCAGTCGATGCTTCTAATCATACTAAGAAATCCCTGATGCCTTGCCCTCCTTAGGAGTCAAGTGACGTCTACTGCATTTAGAGAGTGGAGGTAAAGGTCATTGTAAATCTTGTACACTTGGATGCACCACTTCTTCATGCATTATTGAGTTGTTGATTCAGTCATCCTTGTGATTTCAGGACACTGATATACGGCTGAACCGTACGCCAACATTCAAAGAGCATTGGTCATCTTTTGTTGGGAAAGAAGTTCGAGCAATCCAATGGCATCTGCTTTTTAAAGTCAAAATTGGTCGTGGTTGCAGAGATCCATCATTATACGGTTGAATAAGTTCGTACTCATTCGGTACCTCCGATGAAAGGCTTGCTCGTTGAAGATATGGCGTTCGATGAAGTAATCTTCCATCAGATTATATCCCCTTGACTCCCTCAGTCTTTCATCATTTGGACGGTGGCGAGGTAATTCATCATCGAATGTTATAGCTACCATGATCGCGTCAGTGACAAAGGAATTAGCAATTTTGGCATCTTGGCGACATTGTTGTCGCCTCCTCGTGAAAAAATTGTTCAAATCGAAAGGATTCCTCTTATTGATGTGGGAATGTGAGGAAATGTTTGAAGAAATGTGTTTAAGGATAGAATAAGAAGTGATTTGTAGATACTGTAAGCATACAAGGAGCCATAGATTATTCTTTTATAGCTAATTCCACATTATCTGATATTTGAAGATGATGATACGTGTCACATCATGATTGGTCGAAAATCTCACCGGAAATCTTCTTCTATTATTCAGATGACAATGACACATGGCAGTGACAAGTGTCGTATCGTGATTGATCGAAAATCTTATTAGAATTTTGGTTCAATTATTTAAACGATAACGAACTGTGAGAGTGACACGTGTCGTATCGTGATTGATCAAAAATCTTATCAAAAATTTGATTTAATTATTTAAACAATAACGAACTGTGGGAGTGACATGTCATCTCGTAATAAGTCAGAAATCTTACCGGAAATTTTATTGAATTACTCTGGTAATAACGACGCGTGTTGTCTAGTTATTGGTTGTAAATCTAACAAAAAATAATATAATTTTTTTTATAATTAATGAATAGTAATAGGAGGTGCTATTTTTTGCATTGCGGCATAAAAACAGGAACTGCACCTCATATTTAATGAATAGTAACTGCACCTCTTCAAATAGAAAGTGCAAGGCCAATAAAGGTGCTACATGGGTGCATATGGTCTTAGTAGTACACCTTCCACAACAATAGCGCTCATGGAATTTCAGGCATAACCTGAAAACTACAGAATTACTTATTAGTCTCTAGGCTAATCAATTTTTTTGTTGTTGCAAAACTGAAAATGAGCGGCCTTCTAGAGCCTAGATGATAAAATAGAAGCAATGTCATTGGTGACACTGGTAGATATATGTATTGGCTCAGCAGGGCGTAAAGCCCTGGTGAGTTTTTGAATGTTGATATTTTTCAAAGTTGATAACTTTAGTTCAGTTGGCCACACTCTAACTTAATAATTAGCTTGTCTAAGTTCGATGCTCATTTACCTTAGTTTTTGTTGTTTTTCCATCTTCTTTCTTTACTCTCCATTTTCTTTTACGCCCTGCTGAGTTTTTGAATGTTGATATTTTTCTAAGTTGATAACTTTAGTTCAGTTGGCCACACTCTAACTTAATAATTAGCTTGTCTAAGTTCGATGCTCATTTACCTTAGTTTTTGTTGTTTTTCCATCTTCTTTCTTTACTCTATCCATTTTCTTCTGAAAATTTCTCCGGCTTTTCCATCTTCTTCTTCTTTACTTTTTTTATTTTCTTCTGAATTTTTTTTCTTTAATCATACAAAACTTTAAAAATTCTTTTCATAACTCTCAAAAAAACTTCTCCAAACAAAAGGAAAGTATTATCAACCTTTGAAAGAAAGAAAAAAATGATGTTAAAATTAGCCCTATGAATTTATCATCCCGCCGTTGATCGGTGATCAATAATTTCGTTCAAGCAACAGCTCTGGTCAGAGAAGAAGCCAAGTCGTGTGTACTGTGTAGCTAGTCAGACTCCTTGAAAAGTGAGAAGTGAGCAAACTGGGTAAGTGTACTGCACGTCTGCACTGCTAGAGGAAACTAAACTAAGCTGGACAAATATTAAAGTGCAAATGTGCAAGTCAGCAATGAATAGGAAAGGAAAGGAAAATATATGAGTATCAGGCTATCAGCACCGTATCTCACAACTGTCAGAAGGGATTCGATTTCAGAAGCCAACGAAAAAAAAAAACCAGATAATCTGTGAGAATAGATGCCCAAAACAACACCACCACCACCAAGTCTGCGTGTCTGACTATAGCAATATAAGCTAATCCAGAAAGCAACAAGCCCTATGCCCAAACTCAGCATGGCCATTAATTACAAACCTAATACACCCCAACATAGTTTTAGTATTAACATCAGCCCAGCCGAAACAAAAAGATAAGATGCCCCTCCTTGGTGGTGTTTTTCCCATTGAAATCAACCAGTGATTTCTTCTGTGTTGTTATTATTAATGCCATCGCTGGTGGTTGTGCTGGAGTTGTTTGTGATGTCATTGCTCTGAGTCAGTACTATTTGTGGAACTGGGTACTTCTTGGCATTGAGTTCAACTTTGCGCAGGGCAGCTTTGCCAAGATCAACACCACAAATGTCAGAGAGCCTGACCAGATAGAGCAGAACATCAGAGAGCTCTTCACCCAAGTGTACTTTATCCTCTTCCTTCCAGTCAGGCAGACCCTTTGGAACTTCTCCTCTCCATTGAAATATCTCAGACAGCTCTCCAACTTCTCCCACCTGAGATCTCAGCAGAAAAAGACCAAACCTTCACATCAAAATTTTACCTTTCTCATTGCTTCCAAATTCAATTTCTTACTGTGAACGTAACACAAACCTAAAGTGAATGCACAAGGGGAAAGCAAAGTGGTTTTGGGAGAATTTTCCATGACAAGAACAAAAAAGGAAGATCTGGTTGTCTGTCAATCTAGTCAGTTTCGACTCCCCTCGTGAAAAAGTTAAAAACTATAACTATTTGGTGTGTCGAGAAGATGAAATTGCATTAAAAACTACAACAACTTCAAGGAAACGACCGCATGCAATAGAAAATCAACAAATCTGAAGAGATAAATCCAGAAACCACTGTTCAATAGCTGTATATGTGTTTGGTCAAATCTTCAGAAACCCATGAAGATAGTGAAAGCAAAAAATATGATAATGACAAAATAATAAAAATCCAACTTATGTTTGAACTTTGAAGCCTCCCTAAATCATGGATCACACATAATAAACAAAATCAGCAACTCTGACCAAAACTGAACAAGGCAATTAATCAAACACGTTCTGGGCACAATTAGAATGACACAAAATACTAAGAAAAGGTATAAACTTGATACATGGGTCTGGAAAAGAGATGCACATACCAGAGCCAAGAGAAGGTTTCTGGGGCTGTGGTACTGATCCCAGTTTCTCTCTCTAGCAAAATCAGCCATCTTCTTCTTCAGGAGGGCAAGAGTAACACTTTCATCACCTTCTGAAAATCCAGTCATCTTCTCAATAGCAGAGATACAAAGGCAGAGACGGATACTAAACAGAGAATGAGAATGAAAGGAAGCAAATATAAGAAGAGTGAGGTTGAGACGTGAGAGTCTGACTAGCACCTTAATCCAGACTGACTCTTTGGTCACGCGCTCTCACTATCTCAGGTGGACCTTTTATATAAATAGAGGGACATTATTTCATGGGGGAGCAAAAAAGAATTAAAAGCGTTAAATAGTAAATACAGAAAAGGGAATTGCCGGTTCGTCGTCAGTCGTCACGAACGTTTTGAGAATAACGTGTTTCTTATATTTTCATGAGTCAATCTGTTTCTGTTTGTCGAGGAAACGAAAGTAGAAAAATATAGATAAAAATATTTTAAGATGAAATATAATGTTTTATTTAATTTTGAATTGGTACATATGTACAAGTTTATTAGGTAAATTTTTAATAGGAAAAGATATCTTTGATAAAGAGTGAATCATATTAAATACAAAATGATTCATAAAATGAACAAATGTTTACTACTTGTTAACATTCTCCATCAAGTTAGAGCATAGATGTCAATCATGCTCAACTTATTCATCAAATGCTTGATGAGACTATTTTTGTAAGAAAATCAGCTAACTGATCCTTATATGTCACAAAAGGGACAAAATAATCATTATGTCAACGTTCTCCTTTATGAAGTGTTTATCAACCTCCACGTGCTTGATTCTGTCATGTAGTACTTGATTATGAACAATCTCAACTGCAACTTTATTGTCGCAATGCAAATCTATAGGATTTCGAAGCTTGAAGCCGAACTCTTTTAACATATTTCGGATCCATAACAACTCATATACTCCATGTGTCATTCCACGATATTCAATTTCTGCACTAGAGCGAGCAACCACCTTCTGTTTCTTACTGCGCCATATTACCAAACTTCCACCAATGAAAGTAAAGTATCCAAAGTAGATATTCTATTAGTTTTATCTCTAGACCAATTTGCATCAGTATAATCTGAAACATATCTCACTGTGCCTAGCAAATAACAACCCCTTCATGTATATGAGAATACGCAAGACTGCATCTATGTGTTCCACTCCAGGATTATGCATAAAATGACTCGCTACACTAACGACATATGTAATATCAGGTTTAGTATGTGACAAATAAATAAGTCTCCCCACTAAACGTTGATACCTGCCCTTGTTCATTGGAACTTGATCTGGGTGAAGCTCTAACTTGTAATTTTACTCAATTGGAGTAGCAGCAGACTTACAATCCAATAGCCATGTCTCAGCGAGAAGATCGAGAACATACTTTCTTTGGGACAATGTAATCACTTGCTTAGATCTTGCAACCTCAATTCCCAAGAAATATTTCAAGTCACCTGAATCTTTCATATCAAATTCTTGTGATAATTATCTCTGAAGATTTTCCATCTCACACGGATCATCTTCTGTAACAACCATATCATCAATATACACAATCAAGGCAGTAATCTTATCATCCTTGCATTTGATGAACAATGTATGATCAAAGTTACAGTGGCGATACCTAAACTTCCTCATTGCCTTGGAGAAACGTCCAAACCAAACGTTAGGTGATTGCTTCAAACCATATAAAGACTTTCTCAAGTTACACATATTTCCCTCATTACCTGGATTGTAATTGATTCCTGGTGGAGTATTCATGTATACTTCTTCTTCTAAATCACCACTGAGAAAGACATTATTCACATCAAACTGGTGTAGAGGCTAATAATAACAAGTTGTAAGAGCAATAAGAATCCTCACAGTGTTAATATAGGCGACATGTACAAAAGTTTTCTGATAATCAACTCCATACTTCTAAGTATAGCCCTTGATAACCAACCGAGCCTTATAGCAATCAATGCATCCATATGCTTTGAGTTTCACAGTAAATACCCAGCGACATCCATCAATCTTCTTACTTGATAGCATAGGAATAATGTCCCGAGTTTTTTTCTTCTGCAAGACCTCCAGTTCTTTATTCATAGCTTGCTTCCATTTTGGATCCGCCAAAGCATCCTGTACATTACTAGGAATAGATGTTGTAGATAATTGATTGACAACAAGTGCATCAGACTCAGACAATATATGGTGAGAAATATAGTTAACAATAAGATATTTGGCTTTGACATCTACACTAGGCTCATACTGTTGTTTAGGAACTTCTGTAGTAACTTGTTGAAATCTATGTACCTCATATTCAGTTGGGCCAAAATTTGGTTCGGACCGAATTGTTGTATGACTAATTAAGCCTTTTTAAAATAAACAAAGGGCTGGACAATTGTTTGGGTATGTTCTGGCCCATTTTTATGTTAAAACCTGCACAATTCATAATCAAAACTTATAGCCAATTTTTCAAAGATCCAGACAAACATAAGTAGCAAAAGTTTTAGAATTCAAGGATCCAAACCTAGTTAGTATCACATTCAAATGCTAAAACTAAAATTCAATTTTCAAAGTTACAGAAAAAGCTGAAGTGTGCCAACATTCAAAGCAAATAACATAAATAAAAGGATAGATTCTTTGTCTCTGCTCCACCCTTTCTCTTCAGCTTCATTGTTGATAATTTCAGAGGCCCCAGACTCCACATCAAAGACATACAAAAAAAATCTATACATATGCACAACAAATCAACAAAAGAAAGAACTACAGTTTGATAATCAAAATATGCACAACAACCAACAAAATTAGTACCTTGCTCAAATTGAACCTCCACCTTGCTCGATTCGAAATCTAATTGAAATGAGAAGTTGGGAACACATTAATTTCATTCACAGAGATAATAATCAAGTAAATATTCAAACTCAACAAATTGAGCAGTGTACATTCCAACGTGTTCATGCAAACTAACAAATGAAAATAAAAATCTAGCAAAGTGGAGCAAGTACCCAAGTAATTGAAGATTCAAAGATCTAGCTAGGAGATCGATTTGGGTTTCGACAGCCGAAGGAATAGAGAGGCGAGAGAGAATTGAAAAGAGAGGCACCCAAAGTTGGAGAGAAATGAAGTGGTCGATCCTCATTTGCTAAGATTTTTTCTATTTATACCTTGTAATCTGAACTACATAAGCTTATAAAATTTCAGCCAATTATAACTCGACGGCACACAAAAATAGAATAAATAAATATATTTATAAATTTATAACTCACCATTAAGTTCGGGTTGGTCAGTTCAAAACCCAAAACCGAATTTGAACCATTTATAATTGGTTCTGGTGCGGTTTTCTTCTTCCTATGAGACGCATGATTCAGTTCGATTTTTGACGCGTTTTTTCAGGTTGGGTCTGTCTATTTTGGCCCAAAATCAAAAATCCTACCTAGGCCTATCTAAAACTCCCCCTGAGTAGTATGATGTAGATTCTCTAAAGGATACATCAAGGGAGACATGAGTTTTCTTGGTGAGAGGATCATAACACCGGTAACCTTTTTGGAAGTTAGCATATCTAATGAAGACACACTTTAAAGCACAAGAATTAAGGTTACCCCGGATAAGCTTGTGATTATGAACATACACAGTATAACCAAACACTTGAAGCTTAAGATTAGGAAGAGAATGGACGTTCAACAACTCACGTAACTTCTTGTTTGGACTCTGGAACTCAATGACATGAGAAGGAGTACGGTTAATCAAATATACAGCAGAAGTGATAGCCACCCCTTAAAAAGAACGAGGCATATTCATACCAAACAACGAAGCGCGAACAACCTCCAATAATTTCTTATTCTTACGTTTTGCCAGGCCATTCTATTAAGGAGTATAAGCAATTGAGGTTTGGTGACGAATCCCATGAGAGGCAAGGTAGGTAAACATGGGGACATTAACATATTCTCCACTATTGTTAGATTGAAGAACCCAGATTGGCTATTGATATTGAGTAGTCATCATCTTATGAAACTCATTAAAACGAGAAAACACCTCACTCTTGCAATTCATCAAGGAATCCCATGTTATGTATGTACATTCATCAATAAAAGTGACAAAGTAATAAGCTCCAGTCGGTGTAGAAATTCTAGCAAGACCCTAAACATCATAATGAATTTTCATAAAAGGAATTGAGCATTTATTCAAACTCGGAGAATAAGTAACGCGATGGCTCTTGACCAGTTCACAAATATCACACTTAAACTTGTATTCATCAATAACCGAAAACAAATGTGGTTGTAATTTCCTAAAATATCCAAAAGAAGATGATCCAAATGACGGTGTCATAACCCGATGGTTTCCTTGGCTTTATTCAAACTACTAACATTGTTGGCTTGACTTAACGAGCTCAGCTGATTTTCTTCACTGGATGTCAAATCGAGATAGTACAGATTTCCCCTTCTAATACCATAACCAAGAATATGTCGTATCAAAATGTCCTGAAATACACAAATAATTGGATAAAATGTTACAAAACAAGAAAGGGCCATAGTGATTCGACTAGCAGATAAGAGATTATAGGCTAACGAAGGAACAACTAAGACATAATCAATGGTTAAGTTTGGAGAAAGAGTAACAGAGTCTTCACCAACGACAGAAGAAGAAGAACCATCTACAGTAGAGACACTAAGTATAGGAGAGGGATGACTAGAATGAACTAAGATAGGAGTATTAGTCATATGATCAGATGTACCAGTGTCAATTATCCAAGAATTTTTTCGAGATAATATAGAGAGAGTGGATGCCTTACCACCCATACCTGATTCGTCTACATTAGCAGAAGCTGCATAAGTTCATGTAGCACTAATAGTCTTTCTTAGGTGATTTCCTCGCCAATTCGGATAACCAATAGTAGCAGAGCAGTTGTCTTTAGAGTGCCCCTTATTCTTGAATAATGGGCAGACAGAATCATAAAAAGGGTTAGGGGACGAACACCAAACTTGTAGGAGCCAGAGGGCGTGAAGAGTATGGTGGCCACCGGTTGACCACCGTAGCTCAGGCCGTCGGCGTCGACGTTGGGGTGGTGGAGGACGGCGGTGGTGGTAGTCATGATTGCCGACTGAGCAAGAGCAATAAAGTGAGTAAGGGGTCAGTGTGAGACTGGAAAACATGTGCATATGTCTTGTCAAGACATAATAACTCCTCACGATGTAGAAGTTCTCTTCGAATTTGATCAAACTCAAAATCCAATTCTCCCAAGAACATGTGAACCCGAAGCATAGATTTATAGGAGGTGTCATGAACAACTCCGTTCACTGTAGAAGAGAAAGAGGAAACACATTTTTGATCAAGCTCCTCGAGCCATCCCACCAGCTTCGTGTTAGAGAAATTATTCCCCTCCAATGATAAAGTAAAACAAAATAAAATAATGTAAATGTTTGGTCGGCTAGAGATGTCGTTAGTAGCCAACTCAATGAACCAACAATGTCCAAGTTTTGAGTTTTAGTTCAATTTACATGTGATTATCCAAATCATGCCATTCTCGAGTCACATTTGGTTGTGGACAGAAGCTCTTAGACCATTAAGGATCTAGAAGGTTTTTGGTTCAATGATCAATTATAAGGTAAACCAAAATTAAGATGCAAATCAATTACGAATCATCATATAACGTGCCTAATGAGTTCAATTTACAAATGCATGTGATGAATGTGAATGACTTCCCCTCCTAAGTCCCTATTAGAGGACATGGAAGTAAGTTCTAATGAACTCTCCTCATCCACATTAGAACATGAATTAGAAGAAGTATTGATTAACTACAAAGCCCCATTTGAGTCAATGTAATTAAGCTTGAGCGAAGCTCCTTGAGTCATTTGGACTTCAAGAAGGGTTCGGTCTATGCTCAAGCCTAATGAAACCAAACCTTAAACTTAACATTTTAAGTTTAAACTTAAATCATGTTTATATGCTTATCTTTCCTTAGATGAGTGACTAGTTCCCTTAGGTTCATTTTTAGCTTATCTAAACATACCTTAACCTAGTCATGGCTAAGACATATAAATAAAAATCTTAAATTAAGCCTAAACATGCAGACACATCACAACGCATCACATACTTATCAAACCCATTCATAACATGTAATACACTAAAACAAATCCAATTTCATAACTCAAGGTATCATTGTATGAACATCAAATTGGCTAGGGGTCAAACCCTAGCCTTCCAAAAGGAAACTACTTACTATGCATAATGTAAAACATATTTAGATACATAATTGAAGAGATAAAAAGATGTAGAAATAACCCAAGAACTCCCAAGAAAACTAAGTCATATTTGGTCTTCGAACTTCATCTTCTAGGCTTCCAAATGCATCTAACTTGAGGTAGAAGTGAGAGGAAAAATATCCACGCAAAGCCCAATGGTTGTGGTGGTAGTGAGATTGGATTTATGGTGGTGGAGATGGTGTTTGGCTAGACTTGGATGGGTGAGGGAGAGGATATTTTAGAGATTTAGAGTGGATGAACTAGAGAGAGAAAGAGATGGGTTAGAGAGAAGGTAGAGAGAGAATGTGTGTGTATGTAGAAAAATAAAAACTGGGAGATATTTTGGGCATTTGAATTTTGAAGTAAAGGAAATATGGTCCAAATGTAACTCACACTCTCATATGTGTCATGTATGTGACCTCTAGCCCAAAATATCCTCATATGTAACTTGAAGTCTTCACCCAAACTTGATCATGACCATAGTTGACCGTCAGAGTTGACTGTCGGTGGCCAAAATCTTAGAATATTCCAGTCAGTCTCCGATGACCATTTTTCATCTTTTTCTGAAAGTTTCTCCGTCTTCTACCATGGCTCCGGAAATGTCCTAGCTTTCACTGGAAAGTGTTTAATAATCATCATTTAGCCCATTTCCGTGCCAAACCATGATTTCCTAACAAGATTGGGAAACACAATAAGAATGATGTTTTATTCATAAAAAACAAGCAAAAAAATGAAGTTAGGGACGAAGTTAGAACATAATTATGGACCTAACGGCTGCCCATCTTGTTTGGTGGTAAAGCATAGGCGGTGTAACTTATAGATCTGGGTAAAATCTGAATCATCGTAGTAGGTTCGGTGCAAAACATCCGCAGTTTTGAGACGAAGATAACGGTTGATAATGGATGTAGACATGTTGTCAATCAACCAACTTTACACATCCTCATTTTCAGTAGCCCAAGTAACATCACCACTATAATAAAGCCATCAGATGGCAGTTATTAACTATCGTTTGATGCCTTCTGTATATGTTGTTAATTGTTGTGCCATCTGAAGTGTAGTTGAGACGACAGTTATTACCAGTCGTGTGAAACAATTTCAGACAAAATAAAAGCAAATATTTTACGTCGTCTTCAAGTGTTACAGAGGTCATACAAGATGTCGTTTGTATGGACTTTAAAGAACATATAACAATCAACGCAATTTATATCATTGCTTACATGTCATACTGGTTGTCAAATATGTCTTCTCTCAACTCTTTTCATATCATAAAAATTTATATATATCGTCTGAATATCTTACACATGGAATTCAAAAGTGTGATATATGTTGTCAAAATTTGTTTGTAATGACATATAGTATTTGTTTTCTGTAGTAGTTTACATTTTCAAATGACATAGTTTTGTCTATGTAGTCATATATGTCATCCAATGTTGCCAAAGATTACATAAGTTGACTTGGCTTATGTTGTGTGACTAGTTGTCATAGTGCACAAATCTGAATAGGCTAATAATAATACAATGCACAAATCTGAATAGGAACCATCACATTCAAGTTTTTCATTGAACAACTTAAGTTGTTTCAAATACACAAAATATACCATCATGGTTTAGGTCATTCACGACAACTAAATAGTACGTCGAAGTTTCTACCTAGCTAAGTAGCTAGAAGCTAATCCTAATATAGCTAAGCCTAACCTATGTTAGCTGGAATAAGCCTAGCTTATATATATCAGCTTGATTCATAAAGCTGCTAGCAATGAGCAAGTTCTTTGATGAACATTGCTCACTCTGTCCAAACCTCATCAATTTGCTCCTTTGTGTAGACAAGTTCATTGTTTTTATCCCAGATGTGCCACTGTTTAAAAAAATTGACAACACATATACAAGGCATACATTAGTACACAAAACACTTCAGATGACAGTCATTGACTGTCATCTCATATGCATCCTGACCGTCATATACCGCAGTGTCATCTGTTGAAAACCCTTTCAGATGACATGCAAGACGTAAAAATGACTGTCAAATACCGATCATAAGGATGACACTCAGAGTATTCAGATGACAGATGACATTCATGGTGCAAACTGATGCCAAATTGGGTTCGCATCTTCTATGTTGAATGTTATATAGTTAGATGACATGTAACTGTCATCTAAAACATATTGTAACCTCGGTCATTTTGTCATGTGAGTGTCATCTGAATAAAGCTCAAATGTCATTTGATATCAGAAATGACTGTCATATAATTATCATAAGCATGACGGTCTGAGTTATTCAGACGACGGTTGGCATTCATGGTGCCATCGTATGCCATTCATGCGTGCGCATCTTGTGTCTGATGACATGTAATTTGATGGCACTCAGCTGTCATGTAAAGTGTATTGTGACCTCGGTCTTACTGTGAAGGCGAGTCTCATCTGAATTTTACACAGACGTCATTTACACTATTATGTTGTGTGTCATTAGACTTTGGTTAAGATGTCACTCTTTTCATTATATAGTGTGTCATAAGAATTTAGTTCAGATGTCACTTATTTGTTATAAGAGGTGTCGTATGAATGTGTTTCTTACTTCAGTCATTATATGATTGTATATCATTTTGAGTCCATTTGAAATCTTGCCAAATGAACAACATTGTTTCATCTCCACAGATTAAAACTCAATTGATGCAAATAAACCATAAAACCCAAAGGGTAGTACTGAATCCATCTAGCATGTCTCTAGCTAGATTTGTTTTAAAACATGGAGTTATATAAACACTTCTAAAACTTGTCCAAGCATTGGCAGCAAAACCAAATTCAATTACTTCCATAAAAAATGTAGCTGCCAGTAGCAAAAATATGACCAATTAAAATCCACAAAACTATAATAGGATTGGCCATATACTATAGGTACCACTGAAATTCTAAGCATCATATATACCAAAACATATAACCTGCTTGACACTCATTCAAAGCTTCACATGGCTCTTCAATAGATAGCTTGCAATCTCATCCCTTACTTGGTCAATTTCTTCTCGAGTGTATTTGTTTCCACGTCGATCTCTTTTTCCCACTGACAGTACACATATATACCAAAACTGAAACTCAAAATCACATAGCAGCCATCATATGCAAATAGAAAAACAGGTACAACTTTTACCTTTGCAGCAAATTCAAGTTCCTTGTCCTGGATAATATCTTGCATTAAGCACATTACATAATAGCCACATAGTATGCCATCAGGTTGATGTGGAATGCCCTAAACCATAATGTGATGCACTGAGTAATCCAGAAAAAAATAATAGATGGCAAAGGTACTACTTTGTACAATTAAAATAGGTAACATACTCCCAAGTTCTTCCGTTTGGCCTTAAGGTTTCCCTTCTTGTTCAGGTGATCATTGAACTTTGATATTACACTACATAGTAACCAATTAATCATATTAAACAAGCCCTTAGAAAAATCCAAATTAAACCATGTTACCTAAAATGTAAGTACTGGGTTGGGTTGTGGAAAATGGAACATGTCCACAATAGTGTGGCCTTCTCCAGTGAGTAGTCACCTAGAAGTTGGATCCATAAAATATACCACTTCATTGTGTGGATGAATCAGCATTAACATCCAATGTTGACTACAAAGACACATAAATAAAATGTATATATCCAATTAGTTTACGATATACAGTATCCACTGATAGAGTTATCGAAAAAAAAATTATCAACTTACTTTGCATAGTAAGGCATTAAGAACATTTGGCAATCTTTTGCTGAGATAAGTCGATTCTTTATTGCATTGCCCCTACTTGTCGGGGAAGTGTCAGCACCAACAGTTGCTGGGTCAATGTACCCTATCATGTCCTCCATTTTTGATTGCTTAAGAATATCAAACAGGTACCTACTTTGACATAAACACACATAACATAAAAACATTACTATTTCTTACAGAGAACAAGATACAGACCATATACACACATGATAACACGATGCAGGAAAATATACAAATTCATACCTTATGTACACAACTATACAGTTCTCTGTAACCATTTCCATCTTTGCAAGCCACAGAACATCAATGTCCATCATGTAGATTTTACGGATAACGCCAAACACATTCTCTTCTATCTCAAACTGAATACTTTATCACTCTATGAAGAAATGTTTACCCAAATCACAGAGTTGTTTCAATGATGGTGGAAGTGTGTCAGCAATTAATCCTAAGTCGAATGAACATGAAGACTTGTCACACTTCTTTTTGAACTTATCATTTGTAGGTTCCTACATAAAAAAAAATTAGAAGATTAGGATAATTGCAGTAATGATGGGCTTAGGATAATTTGAAGTCTCCTGCAAGAAAAAAAAAGTTGTGCTATTTTCCTACACTACATTACCTCTTTAGTAGCTACAAGTTCCACCTCTACAACATGTACCCCAACTACCTCCTTATCTACCTTAGCTACCTCCTCATGTTCCTGCTCATCTACTTCCTTGTGATCTACATCCTCATCAAATACAAAAAATTGTTTTGGCCATGCCACCCAGCTTCCACAAGCTTGAACAACAGTTCTGATTTCATCTCCAACTGGAATTGGAACCAAAGCTCTCTCTTTAAGAGTCTGATTAACAGAAACAAGCCAATTTTCAGCTCCCAACAGCTTTCCATGACAAACAATAGAAGGATCATCGAATTTAATCACTATTGTCATAGCAACAATGTTATCAATCGAACCTAATGCCAATTTGTAATTCACCTCAACATTGGTAGTCTGTCTAAGAAAACACATAATAATGCATTAGGTCAATTCTTTCATCAAGCGATAGAATTTTAAGTATTTGTCAAATTTAGGTACATACCTTTGGACTTGGCTTTGGTTCAAAGCATGGCATGTCTCCAGCTATGTCAATCTATCTATCATGACAATTAGACTCCTCAAACTCCACTAACTTCTCATCACCAATCTTCCCAACAAGCTTTTCACCTTGAATTTCATCCAACTTGTCCAAAACTGCAGCCTCCTTCATAATCTGAGGTTTCTTCTTCTTGGTCAGAACACAGAAATTGTCATTATCATCTTTTACCTTGGCTAGACTATCCATGGAAATATGCCTCTTCTTTTTCCCAAGCCTCAAAGATGTTTGACCAGTCATTGCTGCTTCTTCAGCATGTTTAGAACAATTAGCGTCAACAGATAGCATTGGTGAAGCAACCCCAAGAGCAGCATTGAGTCTTGCTTTCATTGATGCTAGTTTAGTCTCCCAAATCCTTTCTTTTTTCCTCCAATATTTTCGTCTCTTCTTCTCTAATCCTCATAGTTAGATCTTCCAACATCTTCTCATTATTCTTCTCCAAAATTTGCTCCATTATATCAGTAACAGTCTTCACAATGCTCTTATTCTTTTTGGAAGTTGAGAGATCGAAGAAGGTGGACGGCGTAACCACATACCCGTCAATTCCACGAATACGTCCTCTATGTTCTGACGTCCCCAAAGCCAAAGTCAGCACATCTTCAGTGCCATGGATTTCCAATTTGCCGTCCTGTACCTTTTCTTTTAGTTCTTTCTGCCATAACAAAAGCACGCCAGTAATTAGCATTGAATCTTATTCGAAGAATAGATAAATGCAAGTAAGCATTACAATTCTTACTATTTTTTTAGCCATTTCCAGAAATCGTGGATCCTTACATTAACCATCTTTACCCAAGTGCCCTTTTACCCACAGCATAGCTCGATCAATATCATTTACTTCCATGGTTGCAGATTGTAGAGACAATATGAAGTATGTACATTATAATAAGAATATATCTATAAACAACTGAAAATGCAAATACAAGGCATGTATATCCTTGAGCATACAATGAACATACAAGTTCATCTTTCAATCCAATATATCATTTACGTGAGGTACGGTGGTTAAAATCATTTTCATATCTTCTGCCTCTGTTTTCTTTACTTAGATTCTAAAACAAATTATTTTTCAGTTATGAAGCAGGGACAATAAATATGTCAGAATATATCTCTAAATAGAAAAATGACATGTCTAGCTACCTGAAATATATGGCATTTCATCTGTGCCACAAAAACATCACATTGAACCTGTGTTATAAGCCTATAATCATTTGGGAGATACTTCAAGCCTTCCTCATCATCCAGACATGACCATACATAGTGTTTGGTGAGTGTGCCCTTAAAATTCCTCCATTTGACGCCCGCAGATTTTAGCACCATGCCTCGTTGATCACTTGATAATATGATTTCCCTCTGCAAGCAACTTATGATTTAGAAAATTAAGAGACCAACTGCCTTCAACATTTATATATTAAATATTAGCACACCAAAAGACAGCAAATTATACCTTGATAGTATCCCAGATTGTTTTTTTGTCTTCCTTGTCCACCAACCTCCAATCAGTTACTATTATTGGGACTTTAGTTTTTGCTAGCACACCAATGTATGATTGTAGCGCACTTTGCTCTTTCTCAGCTAGATTCCCATACATATCATACAAAACCTTCAACTTATGCCTAAGTACCTTAGCAGCAGTCAGCTTAGACATGGTAACTGGTTTACATTTCAGCCTCTTAAGACCTCCAGTACTCCCTTCATCTTCCTCAATTTGCTTCTTCGTCTTCGATGATGCTAACTTTGTATTTGATAGTGTCGACTCGCTACCCGACTTGTCAGGCTTGGTCTTCTTTACTTTTCGAGCATCTTCAAATTTGAACTTGTAAGACTTCAACTTCCTTACTCTGAGAGCATCTTCAGTCTTGGACTTCTGTGACTTAGACTTCTTTTTTGCTGGCGATGACGTAGCTTTTGAATGCAACATTTCCTATACACATAAGTCATAATCAATATCAGTAAGCCATTTCCTACACATAAGCCACAATCAATAACTGCATACACATAAGCCACAATCAATATAGCTTCCAGGACCAATAACTTGCATAACCAATTAAGAGATCAGCTGAATACATCATCCATATCATTAAATTGCAATCATTAAATGTCAGATTACAACCAAGCAAAAAGATTAATGCATCACAGAGCCACACATAGGTAAGCGGAAATAAAAAGTTAAGAACCATGCTAAAAATATGCCCTATTCTTCGTCAATCATAATTCCCTCATCGTCATCATGCATGTATACCATTTATGATTCTTCAGTGACAACCGAAACTTGTGGCATTCTATCAACAAGAGAACGATGATCGCTTACCACATCCCTTAACTCACCATCATTTTCCAAGTCATTGGCTTCTCTTTCTAGGGCTCATAAGACTACTGACCAACTAGGATTGACGATATCTTACACATAAAAGACTTGTTCTACACTATTTCCCACAACAAATTTGTCACTATTTTGTGTCTTCCTATTGAAATTAACTAGTGTGAAACCCAGGTTATCAACTTGGAAGCCCTTGGAAGTGTCACACCAATCACACATAAATAAAGGAAAATTAAACATTATATAATCTACACACTAGATCTCCAGTATTACTCCATAGAAAGACATATATGTTGTCACAGGAGTTTTATCACGACCACTAGCAACTTGCATAGTGCAGCCATAAGGTAAACACCACTGTTTTGACAAGCACGAACATTGTCAAGACTCTTGGTGTAAAACTGAACTCCGTTAATCATGTACCTGTTGAACTTTGCTATTTCATGGTTAGGTCCTTTTGAAAGCCACCCGACTTTTTCAAAATATTGTGATCTGGTTGTGCTAATTGCTGGCTAACCTGTTAATAATTTGAAATGGTTAAGAATCCATATGTGTGCATTAGCTTAAAATGTGAAAAAGTGGCTATAAATTTAGATTAGTCTTGAATATTACCTTCTTCTTCAACCATTCTGTAAATTCTTTATTTTGTTTGTTTCTCATCCACTTCTCATTACATTTGAATTTAGGATACACTGTCTTCAAGTATTGAAGATGCTCTCTGCAAGGCCTTTACAACAAAGGGCGTTATCAACAAACTGCTATAACAGTTGAAAAGATTCATAACAATAATGAATTATGGTTAGAAGTTTAGAAGATTTACTCGAAGTATGGTATGAACTCAACAGTATTATGTAGAATGCAAAGATGTGCCCACTGATACTCAGTGCCATAAATAGAGGACATATGAGTACCACTTGTATGCTTAGTGAGTAAAGGACATCCTTTTGGGAACCCTACAATTCTGTCCACTAAAATGCGCTCTGCTAGGTACTCAATTGCTTTTTCAGCAATGTAATTCTCGTCTATGCAACCTTTAACCCGATTTGTATTGCAAATATATTCTTTGCAGACCTTCATATATCGTTCAAACGGATACATCCAACGAAAATACACAGGTCCATACAATTCAATTTCTCTGACTAGGTGAACTCTCAAATGAAGCATGATGTCGAAAAAAGAAGGTGGAAAGTACATCTCCAGCAAGCACAAAGTCTTAGCTAGATCGCTTTGAATTTTGGGTAGCCTATCAACCTCTAATGTTTTGTTGCATATCTCAGCAAAAATAAACACAATATAATCATAGCAACCCTAACTAGCTTGTCTAGTACTCCCCTCAATGCAACATGAAGAAGTTGTTGCATTAATACATGACAATCATGCGACTTCATACCACTAATCTTAATATCATCCAAGGTAAAAAGATTTTGAATGTTAGAACAATAATCTTCTGGTACTTCCATATTAAAGAAACTCCCACAAACACATTTCTTTTCATCTAGATTCAAATTCCAACTTACCAATGACAACTGATCTTTCTAGCGAGCATCCATGTTAGGATGTAGACCCGGTCTAATTTTCATCTCAACCAGATCCTTCCTACATTTGTGCATGTCTTAAGTTTTCCCCGGAATGTTCAATAATGTTTCTAACAGACTTTCACACACATTTTTCTCAATGTGCATGAAATCAAGGCAGTGACAGATAGGGAGAAATTTCCAGTACTCAAGCTCAAAAAAAATTGACTTCTTTTTCCAGCAAGGTCTATTTTTGTTCTCTTCACCCCTATAAACCGGCATAGGCTTGCTCTTCCCAAATGGCCAAGGCAAGACATCTTCCTCTATTCTCTGCAACACTTATTCTCTAGTCAACAAAATTGGAGCAGAGTCTAGTTCTTGATGACCATCAAACTGAGATTTTTGCTTCTGATAAAGATGGTTTCATCTAAGGAACCTGCGACTACGCATGTATGCCATTTTCCTTGAATGAACCAGTCGCTTAGGCCACGTTTTATCCAAACAAATTGGGCAAGCATTGTACCCTCTAGTAATGCTCCCCAACAGGTTGCCATAGGTTGAAAAGTCATTAATTATCCAAAGCATGCATGCCTTGAACGTAAAATACTCATCCCTAGCTGTATCGTAAACCCCCTTAATCCCAGCCCACAAAAGCTTTAAATCATCGATTAAGGGATGAAGGTAAACATCTTTATCATTATAGGGCTTCCTAGGCTCAGATATCAATATGGTTAGCATCATGTACTTCCTTTTCATGCACATGAAAGAAGGAAGATTCTAATTAACAAGAATTACCGGCCAACAATTATAAGAGGACCTACCATATATCCCACTGTGAGGATTAAACCCATCAGATGACAAGGAAAAATGTAGGTTTCCAGGCTCTAAACCAAACTCAGGTCACTTCTCATTGATAAGTTTCCATATAGTTGCATTGGCCGGATGACCCATGAATCCATCATCAGGCCTCATCTCTGCATGTGATGTCATTAACTTAGATGTTTGGGTAGACTCAAACATTCTAATATGCCTAGCAATCAGAGGAAAGTACCACATCACTTTTGCAGGAACACCTTCTCTCACCTTCTTATCTCTGCCTAGTTTCCACCATGACAAGACACAAGTAGGACACCTCTCATCATCTGTATACTGTTTCTTATACACTATACAATCATTGGGACATGCATGGAATTTAATATACTTTATTTCTAATGCACTTAAAGTTTTTTTTGCCTCGTAAACAGAGGCATGACTTTCATTATCATCGGGTAAAATGTCCCCGATAGCAGCTAGCCACTCACCAAACGCTGCATCACTCATTCCCTGCTTAGCTTTCAGATTAAACAACCCCACCATCACTCCCAATCTGGAATGGTCGACACATCCAAGGTATAGTGGTTTATTTGCATCATCAACATATGCTTTAAAAATTCTACACTCCTCAGATAAATCTAACTCTCCTTCCACATCATTATCCATGTTTTCATTAGTACCCCCCCCCCTCTACACTAGACTCTGCCCCTACTAAACCATCGGCTGATTCAGATTGTGAATCCTCACTTCCTGAGGAATTTGAAGAATCAGTTACTACATCCCATGTTCCTTCCAAACAGTATAAGTAATATCTATCCCGTTAAAATATAAATGATCCTTAATCATAGAAATTGGAATTAGTTTCAGATTTTGACACTTAGTACACGGACAGTAAGTGTTTTTAGAATCCTTAGCATTCTTCAAGGCAAACTTTAGAAAATTAGTGACCCCTTGTGAAAGGACCCAACCCTGGATTAACTAGTAATCTAGGATCACGCTCTAACGACAAGATCTAAACTACGAATTTTTATAAAATTTTTGACATAATTTCCTCTATGAAGTGGACTACCAGAAACTTGCAAGAAATTCACACTTCGAATTTTCCACAAACAATACCATGGACCACCGATGTCCATCCGGATTTCTCAATAAAGTGCGGAAAGTAAATTAATTGAAAAGCTGAAATAATAATACAAAATCTGAAAATTCATAATTAAGTAATTCTAACAATTCACTACCAACACTGAAAAATATTTACAACACTAGTGTTCAGAGCGACTTCTAGGAGCAGAATAAACAAATAAAAATATACTGCTAGTGGCCGACACCTACATGAATGTTTGATGACCCGGTGGACACAAAGATTCTAGAGATCCAAAATCCTGCTCAGGAGAAACATTGCAATCTGGACGCAGAAAACCGAAAATCTCAGAGAAAGGCGGATAAAAACATAAAAACATTAGTGTGACTGGACAAAAACTCAAAGTCCGTATAAAATAATAAAATATTCTATTTGTGCCTTTTTGGTGATTTCAGAGAAATACAGCGAGTTCAAAGAAACTGTAAACTGAAAACTGAAAACAATAGAGGCGCTCGCTCAGGCCACCTAACCGTAGTCGGATAGCTGTAAGAAAATAAATGTGACGGGACCGTCCCCAGACCACCTAACCTGAGTCAATTTGGGTCAGATGAGGCCACCTAACCTCCCCTGACTAATCTATCGGGTGTAGCCGAATCACTAAAGCATCAATGCAATAAAATAAACCATCACAATAAAGCTCCAAATTTAAAAGCTCTAAAAATAAAATTGTAGAGCATGCTGTATAAAAAAAGAACTCGCTACAACTGTGAAAATAAAAGTCCACTCACCAAACTATGCTGGGATATTCATAAAGTCGCAACCTGCTAATCGACGCAATAATTATCCGACACTGCCCGCTAATTCGTAATCCTGAAACCACGATTATTATTAATATTTACTCATCGATATTAAATAGCTAAGCTCGTAATCTTACAAGTAATAATGTCAAGAATCTCGCATTGTCGAAATACGTATTTTCTGACTAAAAAAGTATTTAATCGAATTCTGAATTCAATTCCTTACATTTCATCACTATAACTAAACTTTGGAGTCACAACCAAAATCTCAAATATCGAGAGACTCAAATTTAAATCGATAGTCGGATCGTCCGTTAATAATATTGTGACATTAATTAATTATTATCTGATTAAATACACGTCTAAATTAAATAAGTCCAGATCCAACCAAGAACCTCACAATTGCATTCGTCACGAAATTACGAGCAAAACGACATAAAATTTTGTCAAAAATTCTGGAGCTTTGCCGCGCGTGGGGCCACAGACCACCGCAGGCAGCGACCAAAATCCCACCAGCTTCAAATCAAGCAACCTGCATCCCAAAATGTTCATCTCAACAAGCCCAACAAATTGTAGTAAAACACAACCCCAAATTCTAACCGGAAAGGCACAAATTGCTAGAAAATCAAAAACTCACCGAAAAATTCATTTCCTCCGTCCGCCAACCACGGCAGGGACTGAGACGTGTCGCGTTCAACTCGTCTCACCCGGGGATTCAAACCCCTCTAAACTCGATGTCCATTGCCGTCGCAAACACCGCCACCGTCGCCGTGAAGTTTAACCCGAAACCAACCATTTTTCTTCACCTCGATCCGTCGTCCTCCTGCCACCAACACTGGAGATCCACCCACCAAACGAAAGAGGATAGAAAACCCAACTTCAACCAAAAATTTCGGTCGGAGATGGCCAGAATCTACCGCGCCGTCACCTTCGACGATGATTCCGGGTCGGGGAACTCGGTCAACGTGCGAGGCAAATATGAAAACTTCTGACTTTCCTAAAATGGAAACCTGTATTTATACCTGTGATTTTGTGACAAAACGTTTTCTGATATTTCTGTAAAATTTCCGTTGACCATAACTTCTTCGTCGAAACTTCAATTTCAACACTTGTTGTGGCCACGAACTCGTATCAATAAACCTTATAACCTTATCCAAAGAAATTTCTTGAAAGTCATAATCGATAAATTCTTGATAAATTGCCAGTGAAATTTACCAACAGTAAAAACTGATTACCCTCGATGATTAACGTAATTAATTAGCAACTAATCTCATAAGTTCCAATTATCACGTAATATTATTCTGGTTTGCAACAATCTATCCTCCTTACAAAAATTTTGCCCTCGAAATTTACACATAAACGTACAAATGAAGAATTTTCAAATTATTGTTCCAGCCAACAATTTCAAGCTTATAGGAACAACTGCAACTAATAGAATGATCCACAACTTGTTTCTAAGCTTACTTCTCATCAACATTTCATGCTCAATAAATCTGAAGTCATAATACCCACTCCATATAAATCTGATACCAGGAACGACATAATTCAAAATCGGTAACGTGCATACCTAAAACCTTCTGATAACCATGCCAAAACTAATGGTCAAATTTACCAACATACTCAAACTCTATCGGTCAGATTTACCCAAAAAAAAATGCATAGACCAGAGTCCCACAAAGACAACTACATGGGTAATAGTGGGGTTCCAACACAGAAGTGGCACACAAATTCTCATCAGAACCCAACACCGAAAACTAACTGAGGTGTCCAATCATGGACACTCACCCATAAGGTGGATACTAAAACCACCAAATATAGAAGCAAGGAACCCAACAAACTAGTTTAGAATCATAACAAATATGGGTACAAGGCCGATCCGCACTGAACTTCCAACCATATACCATTTCGAAATTGTTTACAGAAAATTGGGCATAATCTCCTCTAAACGTAAGGAACCCAAAAACCTACATACCATAGAAGTGCATATCTGTAGTCCATAGAAGTGCATTGCATTAGCTTGCAAAAATACCCCACCATTCTGTACAGATTTAACATTGTCCCGGTCTTTGATGTTAAAATCCACTCCATTGAGGTGGTATCCAGTGTAGGTTGGTACTATTGCTTTTGGTCTATCTTTCATCCACCTAATTGTATAGCAAACATTATGGTTTGAAAATTCAATTGCTTCTGCTACCTATCAAATAAATCAAATCCAATTAGTAACTATCTATAGAAGTATTTATACCATATACATAAAGCTTTTAACTTGGGGTGGTGAAATTAGCACCCTTTTTTTTACAAACTACACCCCTCTTCTATATATTTTGTGTGTATTTTTAATACACTTTTGCTTAAAATTATGAAGAAATGGGGTGTGGTTTGTAAAGAAGGGGGTGCTAATTTCAACTCCCTTAACTTGTATGCTACATTAAATAACTTACCCTTTTCTTTAACCACCCTGCAAATTTTGTTTTTCCTTCGACCATTTTTTATTTTTCGTGGACTTAGGGTGAATTAGCTTCAAGAATTTCATGTGTTCACTAACCAGAAGAGAAAAGCATCCAATTACATGGTAACTCAACAACTTTTTTATTCAATAAAAAGAAAACATAGTCAGAAGGAGTTACTTGCGTCAAATAGGGTTGAGTTGCATCTGTATTGTACAATACACAGAGATGAGCAAGATCGATATCCTTTCCATATATTTGTATTGAGGTAGCACCTGACAAGGGCTTGCACCCATTTTGAAGACCAGATTTTGTCGTGTCTAGGATCCCATCAATATTTATACCATCCATATGCTCAGCACAATACTCAATTACCTTTTCGACAACGTATCTCTCCACGATGCAACCTTCCAGATATTTTTTGTTACTGCCATATCCTTTAAACACTTTCATATATTAGGTAGGATTTTCTTAGCTTAATTATTGTGCGCAACAAAGTTAAGTTGGTACTTTGAAATGGATCACATATATATTATATATCAAGATCTCTTCTTATACTGTAATATTTTTTTCTTTTCTCAGACTTATAACTGATTTATTCCCACGCATGTGAACTGTGAATAGTGCGTACTTACCAGCCCGGCTCCCATTTATGTTGAAGGTCATCACAATTTCCAGTAACATTCCTCAAATATATCCCATCGTCTTTATTCTTTAGCAGTCCAAATCTTGGAGAAATCTCCAGTAAAATTGTTGCATCTATCAAAAAGCCACTGATCGATGTCTATTTTCCGTCAGAGAATGCATCAAATGATCAAATAGAGATGCAACTGAGTTTCGCCAGGCTCAGTTCGTACGTAGCACCAGAATAGTGTTTTCCCGAAGCGCCTCTCTCTGAATTTCCAACTGTACCAAGAACCAGTTCCCAGATCCTTTAATTTTGCCCAAGATCGTCGTCTTTCGACTGGCAATTAATGAACGAAGAGACCTCTGCCGTAGCTCAGTTGATTCACGACGTGGACGTGCCATGTGAAGAATGCATATATATATATATATATATATATCAATGAAGAATGGACGACGCTGCGTCCGGGACCAATCATCAGTGAAGCAGCTAGCGCAAAACCCACAAAGAACACAATGTACGTAGCTGAGGCGCTTGAAGCCACTCATTGCTAATATTTGCCTGATCGATCTAAGATGAAGAATTAAGCTGGCGTTGATCGATGTTAATTTTGTGTTTAGATCATTAGAAGGATGATTAATTGGCAGTGTTTGTTGAAACATATGTATATATATAGGGCAGATTTTGATATATTGAGAACAAAGGAAATGTTACTGGATGCAATTCGACATTTTGGATTTTGTTACCTAGCCTATCGATGCACTATCAGAACATTATGTATGTGTTTCTCTTTATGCCCAGCTTTTCCATTCTAGAGTTGTACTTTTCTATCCAAACCTAGGTGTGTTTTTACTACCTCTTTCTTTGAATATAAGTAGATCGAGTAAAAATAACATCACACACGTACATTTGGTGTCATTTATGTAACGAGATCGACTTAAACTAAGTAGAACTCATTTTCCTAACTCGATAAACTGATATATTTGGTGTCATTTATGGTAAATTAAAACATAATTCCTACAATATCTCATCTTTCTTCATAATTATCTTGTGATTATTATGAGATTTATTGAGTATTAATATTATAAATAATGAGCAAATTTTTATCCTCTCTCATCAATCATAATATCTGAAATATAATATCTGAAAACTAATGTGCTAAAATCAAAGACAAACGCAGTCCCCCCTCGAGGATTGAGTTTAACAAATCGACATGCAAAATATAGTACAAACAAGTGTCACTTTTGGTAAATATATAAAAGAATTACGTACGTATTCTAACGAACATTACGCACAAGTAATAAGGCATGCATAATATAAATGTCTTTCTCGTAGTAACTTCGTGAGTTATTTAGTGCGTTGTTGTAACATTAACCATCTAAACCACAATATTAGCTGAAGATTTAACTAGATAGCATCTCAATGTATCGACCTCCCAAAAATGAGTTCCTAACGTAAGCTGGACCGCACGAAAAAATTCACCACAAGGATATGAATTTTTGTAAAATTTTTAATGTGATGTCCACATTTTGAAAATTATTAAAGTGATGTCCAGATTTTTAAAACAACATTTTCTTGATGTCTCCGGCCAATTTTCGTCTCGGCTTGGTTAAGTTCTTTGACGTGGCAATTTTCTTTTCGAAAATATAGGCGAAACGACTTTAATACCCTTTTAAAAAATTGTTCTCTCCCCCCCTCCCCACTCCCCCACGCCTCCAAATTTTTAAAACTTAATCGTTGATATTGTCAACCAGATAAAAATTGACCGATCTTATGATAAGATTACCACACCAGATCACAATAATTTTCCTAGAAACTCCTTTGCCGAAAACCTCAACCAAACTCCGCCACCATCATAAAAGCTTTCAACTTTTTTAAATGATTGACTATGTAGAATTTGTGTTTTGTTGTGTTCTTGGGGACTGTAGTCTCAGATGTTTAATGGGTTTAGTTTAGGGCTGTTAATCAGTACAAACGATTCGGTTATTAGGCCGAACCGAAAATCGAATCGTATTTTTTAATCGGTTCGATTCAATTCGGTTTTCTTGATTTTTTTTACAAAAAACCGAATGGTTCGATTTGGTTCGGTTCGGTTTTTTTTCCAATTTTATCGGTTTTTTTTTTGTTTTTTTAAATAAAAAAAAACTTTCTAAAAAAATACTATTTCTTTCTATTATTTCTTTCTATTAGTTTCGAAAATTCGAAGATCTTTATTAGCTAATTTTTTCAATAACTTTGTGAAAGTGTGAAACATAGTTTATGTCAAATCAAACTACAACAAATATAATTAGTCACAAATCACGCATTCAAAGTTTCAAACCATAGCAAATGGCCAAATGTTTACCGAAAGTTTACATCACAAATTCAAAGTTTCAAACATCAACAAACATAAACCAAAGTCCACACTCCATAGTCCAAGTTTAAAACAAGCTACAGTCCATCCAAATAAAAATACAATACAAATATCACATAAAAACACTCAATTGAATCCATTCTTAAACTATACTCAACTTGTCCACCATTCTCACCTTCTCAGCTAGGGAGTTTTTCTTTGGCAACTTAGCATTCCTTTTCTTAAACCCACAAGAACCTCAATAGTCATTATTAAGTATCAAACTATGGCACATAGCAAATACTACTTTCATATGGGACAAAGAGATATATTCAACAACATACCCAGCAACATCAAATTTGATTGACACTTGTAAAACGACATCGTTTTATTCATTTCAGTTTAAACGATTCGGTTCGGTTTTTTCAGTTTTTTTGGAGACGAAAACCGAAACCGAACCGAATTTTTCAGTTCGGTTCGGTTTTTTTGTTTTTTGGTTCGGTATTTGTTCGATTTCGATTTTTTCAGTTACGGTTCGTTTTCGATTCAATTTTTTTTCGATTTTCGATTCGGTATTAACAGCCCTAGTTTAGTTAGAGTTTTGATGTCTTGTGATTGATCAATTGGAATTTCACAATTGGTATTCTGTTTTAATTTGTTTTGAGGGCTAATCCTAGTTAGTCATACAAAGAAAACTGGGTCCTTTTTGAATTTGGGAATTGGATACCATTTATATCACCTTCAAATTTCATGCATGTGTGTCTTTGATTGTTAATGGCGGCAGATTCATGGACTCCGTCGAGCCTCGTTGGGTGTTTCAAGACGAGGAGGAAGAGTTGGAGATACACTATAAAGACTACGCAGAAGCAAAAGTTGTCCGTCAGCGGATCGTGATGGACTCAGAGGACGACGAAGATGACAATAATGGCGAGCAGAGGATGATTCGCACTAGGCCTCGCATTGATTCGTTCGATGTTGAAGATCTCGATGTCCCCGGCGCTCACAGAAATGAATACGATGATTTCAGTCTCGGAAGGAAACTAATAAAGAAGTCTAAATTCTACAAGCAGCAAGTCAAGGTGTTGTTCTAGTTTTCCGACGACTCCACCACGGTCACCGGCAGCGGAGTGATGGTCTTTCCTGGACAAAAAATTGAGCCATGGCAGAAAATTTTCGGCGACAGAGTCGTGGTGACCGGAGGCGGAGAGTGCCTAAAGTATCTTGGCCAAGGTGGTGTGATGGTTCCTTGAGCTCATCATAAGCTCAATGACTTTGAACTTTTTTAACCAATCTGAGAATGACATGTGTGAAATTTTGAAAAATTTCTCTCGTAGAGAGAGAGGAAAAAAATTAAAAATAAGGGCATTAAATTCTTTTTGTCCCTGTTTTTTAAAGAGAAAAATTGTCACGTCATCGAACTTAACCAAGCTGTGACGGAAATTGGCCGGAGGCATCACGAAAATGTTGTTTTAAAACTCTGGGCATCACTTTGATAGTTTTTAAAGTGTGAACATCACATTAAAGACTTTGCAAAAATTCAAACCATGATGATGATAATTTTTCAGAACCTTAATTAGCAACTAATATGTTAAATCAGGCGCAGTACTACACCAAGCACAAGCAATTTAGAAACATTTGTGTTTGTTGGTGATGTTGGCCAGGTACTTATGTTGTGCATAAGATGACCTTGCATATGAGAGAGGATTTGAAGTTCGCACATTGATAAGATGAAACCTTTTACATATGAGTTCATAACCATTTGGTCACACCCACTCCAATCATTATCAGCTGTTTTGGTATAAAGCCCCATATAGGGGTGTTTGTACCTGATTTTCACACGTTGTTCTATTAAGCTCAATCGTCGAAGAAGATGGCTATATTGGACCTTATTTTTAGTACATCAACTATTCATATTTTAGCCGATGAACGAGACAAAAAGCTTGCTCATTATTGGCGATATTTGCTAGATCTCAATAATTATCTTGTTATTATTATGAGATTTATTAAGTATTAATGCAATTAAAGACCTAATTAGATTAAATGAGGAAGGATAATTGTCAAGGGATTTGCTATGAACGTGAAAGGGTGGTGGAGGATTTCAACGTATCTATGAAGACCTTTTTTTGACATGGATTCTTAAATATTTTTTATTTAATGAAAATAAAGGTGATAATACCACATTGATAATGGAGATTTAGGAGGAATTCATGTACAACTCCATCACCAAGAATGTATTAATATAAATAGGACTAGGGGTCACTATTTTGGCCCATAGGCCTGAAAAGTTCACGGGCGGTCCGGTGTCCAAAAAGCTCAAATCCGACCCGACCCAAATTTAGGCCCAAAAAGCCCGACCCTATGGGTTTAGGGCCGGGTTCGGGCCGAGGTTTCAAAGCCCACGGGCCCAAAAAAGCCTGTCCCATCAAGGCCCGTCGAATCCTGCCCGTAGGGTCAAGGCCGTTTAGCTCATCCATTGTATATATTATATATTATTTTATCAATATAAACTTATAAACACTCTAATTTACCTTAATATCATTCATTTATATACTAATTATCACTTTATTTAGGCTTATATATTATTTAGGGTATATAATTTTTAATAAATTTGATAATTAGACACTATTAATTTCTAAAACATTTCATTTGATACAATAAAAAGCCTGACCCGGCCTGGCCCAAATTTTGGAGAAGATGCGGCCCGACCCGGCCTATTGTTAAGCCCTAAATAGGACTACTCTAGAACATTGTAAATGGTTCTCGCTCAACACAACACATCAATATAATTTATTTCTTCTCCAAATGCCTTGCATTTCTTCATAGTCAAATTTAGCTTTGTTTATTGCTTTCTTTTATCTACTTAGTTAGTAGTTATACCTTTTGTTCTTTAACTTTTATTTTCATGCACCTTTTATTTCAATAGTTACTTGTTTGCTAGTTAATTTACGCATCTTTTACTTATTATTGCAACTATATACTAGAAAAACAAAAAAAAGAAACACCGAAAATTCCATATTTACTAAGGCAAGAGAACCTTGAGGCCGAGACGGTTCCTTCCCCGGCCCACAATTGTCTAAAGAAGTCGTATTCATGTGCAAATCTATCAAAACCTCGCTTAGCTAATAGGCCGCGAGTTGGCACGCCCGCACATCCAAGAATGACTCTGTGAGCCAAAATCCATTGGTTGTCAACTAAGGCCGCGACGATTTTTGTGCAAACATTTTTAGCATGCCTAGTGGAACACAAAAGTTTTAGGCGTATTTACAATGAGTTTTTATGATCCGAATTTAAACGGCTTTAATCACACATATGGTTATGAGGGCAAGCAACACGGTTTTATTGAATAAAATCATATTTTTGACTCATGTAACCATATCTTATTGGAGGATCAACAAATGACCGAACACATGAAAAATTCATGGAGGAAATATCCAAAAATTCACCGAATTTGGTTGAAGAATAAGAATGAGACACATGCAAAGAATGAAATGACTTGGGAGAATTTCAACAATCTTCTTCGGAAAGCACAAGAAGAGTTTAATGAGGTATATAAAAAGCGTCAAGATAGTACGAGAAGGAGAGGTAAAGATTTTTGGATGAATTGCATGCAAGAAGAAAATTGTTTGTTGTTTCTCACATACCTCTCTAACGTAGAAAATTTGAAGCAACAAGTTTATACTTGATTGATGAGAAAGTGGTAGAGGTATCATCTTTGTCAGGGAACTTAGTTGAAAAAGAAGAAGCCAATTAAAAAGAACTTTGATCGGCTGAGATAGAAATTGTGACAGAATTTGTACCTGATGAAGTAAATCATGATGAGGTTAAGCAAGATGACCATCAAACTGGTAATTATTTATGTGAAGATGTCACATGTTGACATGATTGTTAGAGATAAAACTTATTTACAATAGATGTTATCGGCTAAGTTTGAATACAAAGATGAAATCAGTTACTCATGTGCATATGAAGGGCTTGTTAATTTGGCTTATATAATAGTGATAGTCGCATATTTATGCGTCTATATTGTGTTTAACTGAACTCCTATACTTGGTTTATTGTTATTAATTGAGTAATTTAGCTATGTTTATTATTTTATTAGGTTTTATGGAGAAATAAAGAAAAATGAGACAAAAGAGGGATTCGTAGTGAAATAAGAAAAAAAGGAGTTATGTGCAAATAAAGAAGCCTAGATCAATGAGGACTGTGAGAGATCAAATCAAGGATTATATAAACTCACTTTAGGGTTTGGGAAAGTCTAATCAACAGTTTTGGAAGCACATATTCGAGCAAGAGAGAGAAACCACGAGGGAAATGAGCTAGACGCCCAGCTCGACGTTTCAAGCACACTTTCTCGACGTGTCGAACCGAAGCTTCAGCTTCTTCTTTTTCATTCTACTTGTTTGTATCAACTCCATGATTTGTTTTGATTCTTTTACTATGACTTTTAGTTGCTAAACATCTTGTTAAGGGGCTGCTTGAAACCCCGTACATTAAGTTTTTTTAATCCATACACTTTAACTTAATTTTGCATATTCTTTTGAATGAGGTTTCTTTCTCTATGTGGTTCAGCGATGAATTTTTGTACGTTTTCTTTGGTGACCAACTTAGTATGCATGCTAAGATTCTATAGTCATGAGATACGGGCGACTAGGGATAACTTTCTCCACCAGATTCTCTACAGTGATACACTGAATATATTATTTCGTCGGGAGATTGAAACCCTAGGTCTAGCAGGACACACCCATAGTGCGTGCACATGTTAACCCTTATAGCTTCTCAAACTTTTTCTTGGGTCCATAACTATGGGTTCATAGAGGGATATATGTAGGGGATGTCCATGACAAACCTGCATAGGCATAAGGATTAGGTAATACGATATGGTTGTAACGATCAACTCTTCCTGGAAAATTTAATTCATTGGTGCATTGGGTTAAATATGTGTTAGAAAGATGGAATGACGGTGGTGGATTGCATTCCTCTTCACTCATTCATCATATAGTTTAAACAACTTGCATCCATAAGCATATTTACTTTTTCAACACTTATTTTCTACACGTAGCTGTAATTTCGGCAACCAAATCAACTCATAAATCCCTCAAATTTGTGTGGTAGTCCGCCACTGAGTCTAATATTTTGTGTTAAATTTTCATAGAATTTAGAATAGTTTAGCTTAGGTTCGTAGTCTTATTTGTGTCCAGTTGTCGAAACTATCAGCTTGCCGATTTTTGCGCCTAACTAGTATTTTAAGGATTACTTTCACCAATTCTCAGCAAGTAATGGCTCATATTTATCAATTACTATATTGATATATCTATTCAAAAATAAAGTTATATTTGAGGGTGATTTTTCACTTATTAAATAGCCGCATATCGACAAAAATCACAAAATCTAACAAGTCATCGATGTTCAATGTTTCGCAGCCTTCAAAATATCAAATCAAAAAACCATAAATACAACAGTTCCAAGGTTTGCAATTAAACATAAACATCGTTGGCCTCCGCCATATCTTCTATAATGAGTTTCATGTTTGTTGCTTCTTCTCTATTTTGTTAACGCTTGGAGAAAAATTGGTCAACTTGGTGTGGTTCGTGACTTCGTGGTAATTTGTGTAATTAGGCCAATTTCACGGCCCTGTGGTTTAGCCTAGTACTAGAAGGATCGTGGTTTATTTGGAGGTCTGTTGGAATATTAATGAGCGTATAGTTAGTTTATATTCAGTGTTTGCCCAACAGAGAGATTCCAAGATGAAGCAATGATTGCGTACAGTACGTTAATTATATATGGTTTAGAAGGTTATATATCATCAACGTTGCCATATATATACACACACACACGTGTGTATGAAGCCATGAACTAAACGGAGGAAGGGCATTTAAAACTGTGGTGCTTGGTGAACTTTCAAGATAAGTGCTTAGCCTCTCATGGAGACTTAATTGTTGGTAGCTGATTAGTAATTCGGCGGCCACAAAGTCTATAAATTGGCTATAAATTGCTTAAGGCCAAGGTACTCTCGTGTTGACCGCCAATAGATTATGTTGAAGTTAGACGAGAATAATATTGTTCATTAAAGTTTTGATGCCCGGCCGATTTATGCAAAAATGCAAAAATGAAGACTAAATTTATTAGTTTCTCAATCATTCGGTGATATACGCCGCCGAAGTTTAAGAAATTAAGGAATTATATTTGTATCTGATTTTTACACGTCAGCTTAATAAGCTCAATCGTCGAAGGGGTCACCATTTGACTCATAGGCCCAGAAAATCTACAGTCGGCTGGAGGCCCAAAAAATAAGTGTGGTCCGGCCCTAAAAGGCTCAGCCCTATGAGCATAGAGCCGGGCTCGGGCCGAAGTCTCAATCCCCATTGACCCAAAAAAAATTTGATCCGTCAAGACCCGTGGAGACCCGCCTGGTTTGGCCCGTAGGCCCAAACTCGTCTAACTCATCAATTGTATATATTAGAGATTATTTTATCAATATAAACCTCTAAACTCTCTGATTTATCTTAATATTATTCATTCATATATTAATTATCAATTTGTTAATTGTTGATATATTTAATAGGTAAACACTATTAATTTATAAAAAAAAATTAATACAAAAAAAAACGGCCCACCCTGACTTTATGGGTTTAGCCCAGCCCACCCCGACTTTATGGGTTTAGCCCAGCCCACCCCGGAACCTAAAAAGCTCGTGGATTTCAAATAACTCACCCAATCTGGATTTCAAATAACTCACCCAATCCGGCCTAAATTTTAAAGAAATTACGCTAAAATCTGCCTCAACCCGGCCCATTGCCGAGCCCTAGCCCCATAGGCATAGCACATCACTCACAGGTGCTCAACGCAATATTGTCTCTCTCTTTTTTTGAAATACTCAATATTGTCTCTTTTTCTCCGAGGGAATCCTAAATTTTCTTTCCGCCGAGTTACAAAGTTCATGTTTTTGTTTTTAGGTCGTTTGCCCTGCAAAGCACAAATCCATGTACATGCAGTGCAGTCCAACACTAGCTCGTATATTTCCAAAAGAAAAAAGTAGCAGCAGCAACTCCAGCAAGTGCAATGGAAGAGGATCAAAGGAGGCAGGGCAAGTGCATGCTGCATTTACTGACTGGTGCTGTTATAAGCATGCTTGTTTGTACACACTAGACAATGCAATCATGGGTCCTCAATTCTGCCATTGTGTTGTTTTTAGTCTTGTTACTTTGTGCAGATGAAATGGATTCTAAGGTTGCGCATGTGAACACTTTACTACCTCCCCTTATGTCCCCAACTCAATTAGGACCACTTTTATGTGTCTCTTTGCATAGATTACCCGTCACAGCCTCACTACTATTCTTAGCTAGGACTAGATCTTTACCCTACCTTCCCACACCTACCTTCAAAACCAGTGGCCAAAAGTTACCCTCACCTAAAATTAATAATGCAGTATTGATTATAGCATTTTCCAAGTAAACCTTGCAAGAGGAGTAGAGGACTTTAGCATGAGGCGCAAATTTAGCATCCTCGCAAGGAAGCCAAGGCTAAAGTCGAATTCTTGCTTAACAGGAAAATGAAGAGTTATGAATCCTATTTACCATCTGTTATAACTCAAAAAAGTAAAGTTTCTATCCACTTTGATGTAATTTAAGTTGGATGATTTCTGTTTAAATGTGAATATGTGATTGATATACAATTACAAGTTAGCACATGAGTACATGAGCTTGAAAAATACAGAATAACAAACATTTGTTCTAGATATTCAAGGGTAGCTGCTATAATAGTACTTCTGAGTTATGAGTTATGAGTTTGGAAGCTTAAACATATTTATTTTTCTAAGGATATTCTACAAAGACGGTTGTAAACTCTCGGTCTAGTACATCAAACCACAACAATGGGTAAAATTCACCAAAAATTGATGCAGAGTTTCATCATTCAAAATTTCATACATGTTTGAACATAATTTTGTTATACCAGCAAACATGGAACTAATAAGGTTTCCTGCATGATTGTGACCTCACTGCCAACATGTGATGCATTGCGATTGGAAAACAGACTCAAACCTCCTCAACTCACAGTAAATGTGGTTACCTATGACAAACACATCTGTAGTGATAAGCACTATTGATTGGGTCATTTCCTTCTACAGGGACTTGCTCAGCTCTGCACTTGTACTTGCATCCCCTGCATTCATTATAAGTACATGTTGGTGCTGTTGACCCAATCATCAATCTCCTTGCAAAGTTCTTCTTTTCATCACTGCCCTATATACCTCAGATTAAATTACAAATATTACCCACAGAAGATGAGAAAAAAGAAGAAAAGAAAAGAAGCAGCTTATTTAGATATAACTAGTTCAACTATTAACCTGCTTAAGTTGCTCTCCTTGTGAAGGAGACGAGTCATAGACCCTTTGATGATTTTGAACTTGAGTTCTGGATTCTGCAGCAACAATGAAGTAAAACCATAATTTGGTCACTTTTGAATACAAACTTTGGAAAGTTGGGTTATGAAATTATCAATCTTGTACACAGTTTAAAGCAAGGAACAAAGAAAGAATCTTGCTGAGAAAAACAAAGGGTGAGAAGGAAATTAAGGTAGAGTAGTGAAGTATTTACCTTGTACAACATAAGCTGCAAGGATTAATGTGAAGAGTAGTACTGAGAGTAATTTAGGAGGTAGTCTATCTCTTGCCATCTCTCTGAAATTCCTTTGGAATTGGAATAACTCTGAATGAGAAAGATGAAATATTTGTGGTCAATATATATTAGTAGAAGGATAAGAGAGTGAGTGAGGTGCTGAAATAAGCTAAGCTAGAAACTACTTTCATCAACTAGTAGTTACTAGTTAGTAGTGAGCATGGAGAGAGAGAGAGAGAGTGCTGGCAAAATCTGCAGCAGTGTGAGGGAGGGGAGCACACCAAAAACTGTCCTAAAAGCCTAAAACCAGTGGGGCTAAATCACCACTTCACCAGTATGGAATCTTGGTCAGAATGACCAACATACCATTGCCTAAGGTAGGAGTGTGTTTTTGCTCCCTAAAGTTTGAAGGGTGGGAATGGGATTTTGAGTCGGGGCAAATCATTTGACTTGGCTCTAGAAGCTTGGAGAAATGAAAGACCTCTGTTCTTTCTTTTGAAATTCGAAAAAAGTCAAACCTCTGTTCTATCTTTTGGTTGAGAATTCAATAAGTGCAGAATCTTGATTGTTTACTCCTATGTGGTCGAGCTTCCCCACCCTTTGACTCAATAACAAGACTGAACAAGAAAAGTTATACGCACTTCGTATGACATACACCAATTTACAGATATTATATGTAAAATTGGTTATGAAAGATGTAATTCTATTGATAATTACCCAATCGGTGACGTTGCTACAATATTGAAGACAAATTCTTTTTTAAGATTACACTTAACAACATCTCAATTATCTATCTCCACTTGAGAAAGAAGCGGCAAGACCAGATCAGACATTCATCATTTTAAGTGATTCAAAGGACTAACGATGACACTAGACGTACATATTCTTACGTATACGTAAATCATCTTTGTCTTGCCATCATCGAAAAGGCCCGGGGTATTCTCTTGATGTCTAGCTAGAACAGAGGTCGAGGGCGACGGTGAGGGAAGAGATGGCCGGGATGAGAGAGAGAGAGAGAGAGAGAGAGAGAGAGAGTAATAAGCGAACTAGCGAAATTACTGAAAGCGCGTTTTATTAACTGAAGCATTACATTACTGACTCACTGGTCTTATTTAGTAGTAGTACACTTAAGTTTACACCACCATGAAACTTACTCTATGGAAACTTGGCGCCATAACCTCCGTATCCACCATCTCCTTTGCCGCCGTCTCCATTGCCTTTGCCACCATCACTGTTACCTTTGCCGCCATCTCCATTGCCTTTGCTGCCATAACCTCCGAATCCTCCATCACCTTTGCCACCGTAGCCTCCGTATCCTCCATCACCTTTGCCCCCGTAGCCTCCGTATCCTCCATTACCTTTGCCGCCGTAGCCTCCGTATCCTCCATCACCTTTGTCGCCGTCTCCATTGCCTTTGCCCCCATCACCGTTACCTTTCCCGCCGTAGCCTCCGTATCCTCCATTGCCATTGCCGCCGTAGCCTCTGTATCCTCCATCACCTTTGCCGCCGTAGCCTCCGAATCCTCCATCACCTTTGCCGCCATAGCCTCCGTATCCTCCATCACCTTTGCCGCCATAGCCTCCGTATCCTCCATCACCTTTGCCGCCGTAGCCTCCGTATCCTCCATCACCTTTGCCGCTGTCTCCATTGCCTTTGCCACCATCACCGTTACCTTTGCTGCCATCTCCATTGCCTTTGCTGCCATAACCTCCGTATGCTCCACCTTTGCCGCCGTAGCCTCCGTATCCTCCGTCACCTTTTCCGCCATAGCCTCCGTATCCTCCATCACCTTTGCCGCCGTAGCCTCCGTATCCTCCATTGTCTTTGCCTCCGTATCCTCCATCACCTTTGCCGCTGTAGCCTCCATATCCTCCATCACCTTTGCCGCCGTATCCTCCCTCACCTTTTCCGCCATAGCCTCCGTATCCTCCATCACCCTTGCCGCCATAGCCTCCGTATCCTCCATCACCTTTGCCGCCATCTCCATTGCCTTTGCCACCATCGGCCCCGTCACCTTTACCACCATCGCTTGATTCGCCTCCATCACCTTTACCGTCGTCACCTTTACCTCCATCGCCTTTACCGTCATCACCTTTGCCTTTATCGCCATCGCCGTCATGTTTCCCGCCGTCGCCATAGCCCTTGCCGCCATAACCTTTTACATTTTTAAAGCCAAAAGGACCAAAACCCCATCCTGGCCATCCACCCCATCCTCCACCGAACCAAGGCCACCAGCCAAAACCATGTCCCCATCCTCCCCAAGGACCAAAGCCAGGGCCCCATCCTCCCCAGCCATCTATCAGCCCATTAGGGTGATACACCACCTCTTTCGGTTTCAACTCCCTCCTTCCAGCTGCTTCAGAAAACACCAAAAATGAAGTCACAAGGATTGTGACAATGAGCAAAGCCTTTGTTTTCCCCATGCCAACTGTTTTCATCTTTCTCTCTTTCTATCACTCTTGAGTTTGCTTTGTGGAGCTTGCATTGAGGCTAGGCCCTATTTATAATGGAGTAGGTGATCATTTTGGGAATGGTTTACGTTGGCGTCTGCATGGAGATTTTGATCGTTATGGAGTATATTTGTTCAGAGGGCTGTTTGCATGTGGTTTTAAAATCTTCATGACCCATGATCATGACTTGGATTCTATTCTGCTGTGGTATTAGGTTGTTCTGATGATCATAGCTAGCAACAATTGGTAACTTCATTGATGGATTCATGGCCCCTAGCCTGTTGAAGTTACCAGTTCGTTGCGAAATCGACTTCTAATCTGCTGCATTAAGTAGACGCTAATCGTTTGAAATTGATATTACAACAGGAGCACTATCAGTAATTAACGCATTTTCCAAAATTAAGCAGTTTCTACTCTTCTCTTAGAAGTTCATTTTTTTACAGAACAAATTCTTTAAAGGAACTACGTACATCATTTGAGAAGAACTAATCCTTCAGTAACTTATAATTTCGCTCTTAATGCGCTTGTGCTTTGTAGAACTTGAAATTAGCTAGCCTAGTAGTGCAAACGAACTTATTAAGTTACTCATGTATTCTCTCTCTACTTAATTAGCTAGGCTTAGCTTGCTTAACTGTGTGATGAGCTATAGTTAAAGTTTGATTTGGCTTAAGTAGCTGATTTCTACAACTAGAGCCTGTGATTTCGACAAACTGCGATTCAAGCTTTGGCTATAGTGCTACACACGCGGACATATAGTGAAAGATACAGAGTTCGATATTCTCTAAGTTCCACATAAACATCTCGAAAATAAGCTGCACGAACTCAAACTTAACTTGAACATTATTTCTTGTGATAAAATGTGGACTTTACCAGCTCAGCGAACATACATGCCTACGTACTCAATCTTTGCATGCTTCTTGCAGATTCAAACACGCTCACAACAATCTGCGCTCGATCAGTAGTAGTAGAAGATTTACATACATTGTTGAAGATTTCACGTATGCTGCATTTAGATATCATTTATAGTCCACTAATTAGCATATGTCTGCTAATTGATCGTGAGATTGGCCTCATAGTTGAAGTCAAGTCGTTGTTTATTGGCAATTGTTGTGATCGCATATTTGTTTCACTGAGACTTTTCACTATTGGCCTAGCTATTTCATGCTGTGCATGTAATCGTTTGGCTAAGAATCCAAAATACATGTCTACTGCAAATTATATGGAAATCAAACTGATCGATCCGTTTGACGCGGTTAAAAGTGTTTTAACTTGAAGATCGATCAAATAAGTACTTACAAGTGCGTTTAAAAAACCTCAGCTAGGTATACATATAGCAGTAGTCGATCACATTTTTATATCTTGGTTCAAAGAAGAGATAGAAATTGGAGGATATTGAAACACTGGAGAACATGTATTTGAAGACTTAACCATTACGTTAGTCACTTAGCTACCCTGGCTTATTATATGTAGTAATAATACATCTCAGTTGACACCAAAGCTTGTTCTATGTCATCAATCACCATAAATCTATAAGACTTAACGATTGCTTCTAATACTCTCCATTGTAACCATCTTCATCTCCATTAATGTGGTTTATGTTTAACACCAAAATCCCGAAATAGATTGTACTGTGGAGTTCGATAGTTGAGACTAACCCCTATTAGTACTTAATTACTGGTGTCCATAGTCATTTTGGCAATGCTGTACATTGGCGTGTGCGTGGAGATTTTGCCATTTTGATCTTCATAGAATGTATTTGGTAGAAGGGTGATTGTGGTTGTTAAAGCTGCGTGGTCCATGATCACGACTTGGGTCATTGCTGGTCTGTTATTAGGTTGGTCTGATGAACATCGTTAGGAATATATGGTAACTTCAGAGATCGCTTCCTGCAATACCCTAACTACCTTCCTCACCCTTCCAAAGCAGCAACATGTCAGATGCTAATCGCTATCCCAATTGGAGAGACCCGCATAATCCAATTTTATGAAATATCAAAAGTTAACTTTTCGGTTCGATCCAAAACTTACACATTTTGTACGGCAAGTAACATATTTTACGGGATAAACTCGCGAGCTTAGAGAAAGTTAATAACATCATATCTTAAGGCTTTTTTTGGGTGAAATGATAGGAATTTTATTTAATTTTGATGATTACAATCAAGTCAACCACCTTTTTTGGTGCTGAATAGAAACATAAAAACCTTTTGCCTTACGCACGGCCTTTTTAACAAACTTATCTAGCCTAACAATCATAATAGACAGAAAAGTAGCACTACAAGAAATCGAAAATGTAACTCAAGAACATGAAGACAATATTTGCTAAAGTAGCTAGCAACTGGCTAAACTTTAATAAAATTTCAGTCGCTGAAGACGGCTGCGGCCCTTCAGTGGCTGTGTTTGCTAGTTGAACTTTTAAATGTTCGGTGTCTTGCTTGATAACATTTGTCAAGAAGAGCATTCCACAGCCGATATCTGCGTATGGTACATACTTCATTGCCACCATAGTCCTAACTTGTGCCGTAAGAAAACACGATAGCTGAGTATGACGGACTGAGGCATCCATCTCCAGGAAACATGTTTCCCTTTTCCCAAGTCCCAGAGTCCTTATCAAAAACCTGCACAAAAAACCACATACTCTAAAGTATCCAGATCCACCAATGAGTTAGGCCCAAATTACCAAGTAGCTCAACAAAAAGGGCCAAATCCCCACCCCATGGACCACCCAGCCAAGTTGTTAGGCCCAAGTCTCAAAACCTGGCCTTAGGCTTTTGTCTCTGTGGAGTAGTGTCAGGGTCACGCCACCTTCGACCTATTGCCGTAGGCTTGAGGACCTGGATCCACATCAGCGTTGAATCGCTCCTCCATCGCCGCCACCATGTCACGACAAGCCCCTCATAAAGACAACAACAACATGGCGGCTTCCATACCAAGCTCTTCAAGCGAGCACGAGGCGGCCTAAATCGGCCTCGTTTCAACCTTTTCATCTCATCGCCAGAGCTATATCGAAGGCGACCACATCCCTACAGGGATCTGTACCCAGCATAGCTACCTGGAGCCGACATAAAGTATAATAGTTGCCACATCCAAGTTGCATTATTCCCTGCCTAGATCCCTCCTAACCATGACCAACTCAACAATCTCAACACGCTGGATGTCGACGCTAAGTTTTTCGGTCGCTTGGCAAATCGCCGAGCAGTCACAAGGGAAGCCATCCCCACGTCGCTCATCCCTAAAAATAATGATCGGGGAAATCTTGGGTTAAGTTACTTACGTAGTTGCCCTTACTAAGCATCGGATATAATCAATCTTTTTCTTATAACATCTTAAGTCTTACATGAATGTTTTTTTTAATTGATCAAGGATAATCTAAAGACTTTTTAGGCTGAGAACATATCTCTCGGTCCATTCATATTAAATAGTCAAATTGTGCATTGCACACACTACTTGGTCACTTTGATGGCGTCATGATTCGAACTAGATTGGAGAAGCACACATCTAAATAAGAAACCACTATACCAGTTTCCAGTGGTTCTTTTTTTTAGGAGGTCAATCAAATCCACTAGAAAAATATGATAGTGATACATAACTCTATCAGATTACCCAGCCTGACAAAGAGAAGTCATAAGGTATCACTATACTAGAAGACAGGGTAAAAACACAAAATCTCTAGACTAACAAACCATAGTAACACTAATAAATGTAAAACTTTGTATGCACCACTCCTTAATTGGCTAGACACCTCCCCTGTATTGCAACAAGGGGTCCCGAATTCCACACCCAGAAGATATAACCTAAGATATAACCCAGACAATAAGACTCACAAGCCTCAAACAAGCCAGAGGATTTGGTCCATCTTTCAGCATCTCATGCATCATTAGCCCACAAAACCATGAGCCCACCAACCCAAATGAGGTTTTGGATCAGTGAGCCATAGTATTAGAGATACTGATACTGATTCTGATTCTCCTGCTACTTATCCTTCTCCTACTATTCTTCTTTCCCGTTTCTTCCCAGGAACATTGCTTACTTGCTGCTCACGTTTGTAACAGATACTCTTTAGATTTCTTTCCTTACTGTTCTGTATGAACTAGCTGTATATATAGCAGCTTCTGGTTGATGTAAAGTAAGACTCATTGATCAAAATACAGTTGCAAGTTCAACCTGTTTATTTCTCATATTATTCAACATGGTATCAGAGCAGTGATCCTCATAGGACCTGCTTCGCTATATACTGTTTCCTTTCAATATCATCTTCATTCTGTTACTTTTGTTTCACAATGACTGGAAGTTCATCTTCCTCTTTTCCTAAATCTGAATTCATTGAAAACTCCACCCGTCTCATATCCACATTACTCAATGAGTACAACTACATCTCTTGGTCAAATGCCATGACTCTTGCTATTGGTGGCAGAAACAAGCTTGGATTCATTAATGGGAAAACTGCAAAACTTGAAGACACGTCTTCAGATTTCGATACGTGGCTATCTCAAGATCAACTAGTAAGAGCCTGGATCATTAATTCCATGGAGCCAAAGCTTCATCAGATCTTTCAGTATTATGACTCAGCTTTTAAGATGTGGATGGCAATCAATGGATTTTACGAAGACCTAAACAACTCAGCAAGAGTCTTTCAAATCAAGCAAGAGATCACTGCCCTCAAGCAAGGAAATCTCACTTTCATCGAACACTATGGACAACTTACAGCAAAATGGAATGAACTAGATGTCTATAGACCACATACTACTGATATTGCTACAATTTTAAAGAGAGGGGAAGAAGATAAGATCTTCGAACTTCTAACCAGTCTTGGAACTGAGTACGAGGATGTAAAGAGAAATATACTTATGGCTTCAGAACTTCCTTCTCTGAACACAGTCAGTGCTACAATTCAGAGAGAAGAAACCAGAAGGAAGGTTATGCAAACTGAGAATACCATTGCCCCTGAAACTAGAGCCTTTTCAAGTAGCAGGCCATACAAAGACAAGAGACCTGATTTGGTGTGCACTCACTGCAAGAAGATTGGACGTGCAGGTATAGGTCATCTCAAGGAAAAATACTGGATTCTACATCCTGAACTTAAGACAAAATTCAATGAAGAAAAAAAATACTCGTGATCAACTCAAGAGTAATTACAAGACTAATCATACCACTAGCAACATGGTTGATTACACGTCCAATCCCATCAGCCTGTTACACGAGTTTGCCTCATACATTCAACAGAAACAAAACAAAACCCAAGATAGTGATGCTACTGCCATGCTAGGGCAATTTGCCGGATTTCTTGCTGAATCCAATCTAGCTAAAGCTACAGATATTCCAGGTATTATCCTGACTATTTCTACGGCTTTAAATCTTAGCAAAACACAAAATTTATGGATTGTAGATTCAGGAGCCTCAAACCATATGTCTAATGATAAAGCCTCTCTACTTAATTATCAGTCTTTTTCTACACCTTCCCGTGTTTCTGTGGCTAATGGTCATACTGTGCCAATCCTTGGGAAAGGAACACTACAATTTTTCTCTCCCCGTATACAGTCTAGTGTCATGTTTGTTCCTACCTTTCCTTTCAAACTCATGTCTGTTGGTAAATTAACTCATCAACTCGATTGTCTTGTCACCTTTTCCACTCGTACTGTCATTTTACAGGACCGAGCATCACAGAATACGATTGGTAAACGGTTCTTCCTCAACAATCTCTACTACATTTCAGTCCCTTCCAGCTTTCCAACGAGTCTCCTTGCTGAAACAAAATCTCCTGTCCTTCATCAAACGTTATGGCACAAACGTTTAGCTCATCCTTCCTCTCATGTTTTGTCTTTTTTGTTTCCTTCAAAATGTAACAGTAATATTGAATGTGAAACCTGTCACAAAGCCAAATCTACTCAGCTTCCTTTCTCTAAATCCATTTCTAGAGCCTCTCATCAGTTTGAATTAGTCCATTCAGACGTATGAGGGCCTGCTCGAGTTGTATCTGAGGATGGTTATAAATACTATGTCACCTTTATTGATGATTTTTCTAGAACCATATTTATATATCTACTGAAATCAAAGAAGGATGTAAGTCAAAGTTTTCAGAATTTTCATCATCTCGTAAGAAATCATTTTGCCTCTAACATTGGTACTTTGAGATCTGACAATGGCACTGAGTATACTTCTAAGATCATGCAAGATTATCTTAGTGAGCATGGCATTCTTCATCAAACAAGTTGTGTAGGCACACCTCAACAGAATGGTGTTTCTGAACGCAAGAATCGTGATCTTCTTGAAAAAATAAGATCTATTATGCTACAGTCACATGTGCTAAAACAATTTTGGTCCTATGTTGTTCAATGTGCTGCCTACATCATCAATAGACTACCTAGCAGTGTCCTCAACTTCAAATCACCACTTCACGTTTTGAAGGGAAAAGAAATCCACATCAATCACCTTCGTGTATTTGGCTGTGTTTGCTACGTTCATCTTCAGCCTCATCAAAGAGATAAAATTGACTCTAGAGCTGCAAAATGCGTGTTCTTAGGATACTCTTCCTCACAAAAGGGCTATAAGTGTTATGATACTGTCAGTAAGAAATTGTTTGTCACCAGGGATGTCAGATTTGATGAAGAGCAATCTAGTTTTCAAGTTTCAAATAGTGACCTTCAGGGGGAGCTTCAACATGGGTTATTTGATGTTCCTTTGCTGGTTCCCACTGATTCCTCTCTTCCTGATAATTATCATCTATCCCCTCAAGAAGCACTTACTCAGGACATCGAGGATCCTACTGCTGTCATAGAAGATGTTAGATCAGAAGTTGTTAACCCAGAGGCTGGACTCCCAGTGGCTTCCCTTCCCTCTCAGAGATATCCTAGTCGCACTAGGAAAGCCAATGTAAGGTTGGAAGGCTATGAATCCTACACTCCCAAGCACCCCCTTGGTAATATGTGCACTCTAAACAAAGTCTCTGAGTCTCACAGGGCATTTCTCAACCATCTGTGTAATACTTCAAATCCTACAACCTTTGCGGAAGCCTCCAAATCTCCTGTTTGGAGAAAAGCCATGGCAGATGAGTTACAGGCACTTCATGACAATTGCACTTGGAGTATTGTTCCTTTACCACCAGGTCACAAAGCTATCGGAGCAAAATGGATTTACAAAACGAAGTTTCATTCAGATGGCACAATTGAAAGACATAAAGCCAGATTGGTCGCACAAGGGTTCACTCAAACCTTTGGAGTGGACTACACAGAAACATTTGCTCCAGTTGTAAAAATGAATACTGTACGGGTTCTCTTGTCAGTTGCAATCAATCAAGGCTGGAAGCTGTTTCAAATGGATGTCAAGAATGCCTTTCTCCATGGGGATTTAAAAGAGGAAGTCTACATGTGTTTACCCTCTAGACACGAGCAAGAGAAAGAACCTGGGATGGCCTGCAAGTTACATAAAGCAATCTATGGCTTAAAACAGTCCCCAAGGGCCTGGTACTCTAAACTAAACTCTGTTCTCCTTGCCTCGGGATTCAAAAGGAGTCATGGTGATTCCTCTATGTTTGTTTGAACTGGAACTGAAGGAAAATTGGTGGTCTTAGTTTATGTTGATGATCTCATTATCACTGGTGATAGCAACACTGAGATTCAAGCCTTAAAGACTTCTCTTCAGTCCTCCTTTGCCATTAAGGACCTAGGACAATTAAGGTACTTCCTTGGCATTGAAATTGATCACTCTCCAGGCTGCCTATTTTTGAATCAACGAAAGTACATTTGTGATCTCCTTACAACGGCAGGTATGCAAGACACCAAGACTGCTCGATCCCCTCTCCCCAGTGATCTTAATCTAAACACTACCAGTGATATCCTCACTGATATATCTTCTTATCAACAACTTCTTAGGAAGTTGATTTATCTCACTATTACCCGTCTTGATATTACATATGCTATTAGCATGGTTAGTCAGTTTATGCATGCTCTCCATTCCTATCACCTACAACTGGTTAAACGTATTCTTCGATGCCTGAAAGGCACCATCACGAGAGGTATTCTTCTTCAGAAGCATGGTCATTTCACGCTTGAAGGATACACTGATTCTGATTGGGCCGGCAATGTCATTGATAGGAAATCCACTACTGGTTTCTACACATTTGTTGGAGGTAACCTTGTCACTTGGAAGAGCAAGAAACAATCTGTGGTTGCTCGATCCAGTGCAGAGGCTGAGTACAGGGCCATGGCCTCTACTGCTTGTGAATTAATTTTGTTAAAGTTATTACTCAGTGATCTTGGCATCGTGTCTTCTGCTCCAATTCGTCTCCATTGTGACAATCAAGCGGCCATGCACATTGCAGCCAATCCAGTCTTTCATGAGAGAACCAAGCATATTGAAGTGGATTGCCACTTCATTCACGATCAAGTCCAGTCTCAGGTTTTGTCTACTGCTTACATTAAATCCAGTGAACAGCTGGCTGATATTTTCACCAAAAACTTACCTACTGCTCAGTTCGATCGTCTTCTGTTCAAGCTTGGCTCTCGAGATGCTCTTGATCCTGCTTGAGGGGGAGTATTAGAGATACTGATACAGATTATGATTCTCCTGCTACTTCTCCTTCTCCTACTATTCTTCTTTCCCGTTTCTTCCCAGGAACATTGCTTACTTGCTGCTCACGTTTGTAACAGATACTTCCTTATTGTTCTGTATGAACTAGCTGTATATATAGCAGCTTCTGGTTGATGTAAAGTAATACTCATTGATCAAAATACAGTTGCAAGTTCAACCTGTTTATTTCTCATATTATTCAACACACAGGACAATCCGAATCGGATGAGAAGAATCCAACCCCCAATTCTTTGAATCTGCTGCACATGAATTCTAGGAGCCACCAGCATTGCTGCCGCATGCTAGATCAGTCATCGCCTCCCTCCCTTGAACCGGGCTCGGATGGGTCTCAGCCTCCCAATCCATCGGATTCCAGGATGTCGTCTTGGATCTAGCACCCTAAGCCTCTGTCACACCACCGCACCGACAAAGCTCTGCAGCCCAGCCACATTGCTCGTCCACCTATCAATCGGCATCCCTTCAACACGATGGTCTACCACCTACAGGAAGACCTCGCACCCATCCAGCCTCGCCACCATACTACCTTCATCGCCGACGGACAACGTCACCGACATGAGCACAGATGAAGAACAAAAGAGGGAAAGGAAAACAGAAGAAGAAAAGAGAAATAAGAGAGTCGTCGTGAATTACCATGCAAATGACGGCTTAGTCAGGCAATTTCACGGAGCACGAAAGTTTTCTCAAGTCTTTGGCAGTGGTTCGACTGACATGAACTTTGAGTCTCCCCCAATAGTTAAACCTGAAAATAGTTGATATATGAATTTGATATTTTATCTAATTAAGATATAAATGTTAAAAATGAAGCAAAGTTTAGATACTAATTTGTAATTTTAATGCAACAATCGCTTGATATTTTAGTGGGTTAATTCCCGCGAATGCCCAACCTCGAAGAATACCAAACCTTGCCCTCCCTCCCACATCTCTTCTTCCAACTCTCTTTTGCCTTACCTCTCTTCCTCTGTATTCAAACTGTCAAACAATCCCTTTCCCATTCTCATCAGACTCATCTGATCTTCCCAAGTAAAGCATCAAACTGGTTGTATTAATCACCACCATGGCCTCCGCCCATCTTCACAATCTCACCAATCTCATTCCTCAACTCCTTAATCCTCTCCATGGACTCCGAACAACCCATGCCCTCCTCCCCAGCTACTACCCAATTGAGCCCCTTCAAGTATTCCAATCGGGTCCTCTTGAAAACCATCTTGGACCGCAAAGACGGCGGCCTAGAGCTGATTGGTCACAGAGTTGTCGTCGGAGGATGGGTCAAGTCTTCCAAAGAGGTCATGAAACAACCCCAACCACAGCCACAGACACAGACTACGGCGGCGGATCGTCAACCGGAGCCCAAATCAGACGTCAGCTGCGTCGAAATCCTCCAATCTCGGATTCCATTTCTGAGAACAATTGTCAATGTCTTGGGCGGTAACAGCTCCAATAATACTCTTAGAGAGAGGATCGACGCGGTGCTCAAGCCGGCGCCGCCTTCCACTGCCTACTTGAAAGTCAGTGATGGTTCTTGTGCTGCAAGTATTCAGGTATGGTTGTTAATCTTGAATTGAGACCAATTCTTGTATTTCATATGTGGCACATTTTGACTGTGTTGGCATGGGATGCCCACCAGGTGATTGTTGAATCGTCTATAGTGCCGCCGTGCCAGCTGTTGCATACCGGAACTTCTATCACGATGGAAGGTGTGCTGCAGCAATCTTTGGTCAAAGGAAAACATGTTATTGAACTGAGAGTGGATAAAGTGCTGCATATAGGAACAGTTGATTACAGCAAGTATCCATTGTCGAAGAAAAGAGTGCCAATTGAGAAGTTAAGGGAGATCTTCCATATCCGTGCTAGGACAACTACGGTAACTTGTTGTTATTTGAATTTAAACCAATATAGCTTAATTGTTAGCAAGATAAATGGTACATTGTTGGCTAACGCGATTGACATGTTATGTTTTATCTAGGTGGGATCTGTTATGCGAATCCGAAGCTCCCTGACTTTTGGGGCCCATACATTTTGTCACAACCATGGTTTTCTGTCTGTGCAAGTACCTATTTTAACTACAACAGACTGCACCGGGTTCGGTCAAAAATACATAGTCACTGATCTTTTTGACAAGGCAGGTCAAAAGGAGGAGCCTAAAGCCATTGCTGAAATTGAAGGTGTTAGCCTTGAAGCGATTAAGGCCGCTGCAAAAGAGAAGAGTAACATAGTAGAGGAACTTAAGAGGACGGATAGTAATAAGGAAGCACTGGCTGCTGCAGTTCAGGATTTAAGGAAAACAAACGAGTTGGCAGCACAATTGGAAGCAAGAGAAAAATCGAAACTGAAAACCTCTCAAAATGTTGACAATGTTAAGTCTTCCGAAGGTTCCTCCTCCTCCCAAACCTATCTAACCGTTTCTGGTCGCCTGCATCTGGAGAGCTATGCATGTGCCCTTGGGAATGTTTACAGTTTTGGTCCCCGGTTCCGAGCAGATAAAGGAGAGTCCCCAAAACATGTCCCTGAAATGATGGTGTTTGAAGTTGAAATGGCTTTCACACAACTAGAGGTATAAACAAAAGAAATTCATCTTCATTTGACTTCATACCAATTTTAAACATACAACTGTTTTAAAGGTCAACTGTCATTATATGTTATATTTTGACCCTAGTTCTTATCCCTGGTGTGATCATGTAAGGAACATATTTTTCATCTTAACTAACCATCTTCCTTTTGAGCTTCTAGGATGCAATGAACTGTGCAGACGACTTTTTCAAGTTCCTTTGCAAATGGGTGCTGCAAAATTGTCCGGAAGATATGAAATTTGTTACTGAACGAATAGACAAGAACAGAATTAATCGTCTTCAATCTGTGATTGCAAGTACATTTGAAAGAATTTCATATGCTGAAGCATTGAATGTTCTAAATAAGGTGGATTACAAAACATGGTCTTTGTGTGTGATTCGAACAATCACTTGCATCTGGATCAACAACTTGAATTTTTTTTATTCATTTTACGTGTCAGGTTACAGAAAAGAAAGTTGAGACAAAACTACAGTGGGGTGCTGCACTCACAGAAGAAGACTTGAGGTATGCACTTAATATAGCTGAACATTCTTATATCTGCCTAAATTTTTGCGGACTACAAGCTCTAACTATTGTGGTTGATAATTCATCGTTCATGTATAACAGTCATTTGTCTGATGAGATCTACAAGAGGCCTGTCATCATATACAATTATCCGAAAGAAACTAAGCCATTTTATGTTCGGCTGAATGATGATGGAAAAACAGTTGCGGCATTTGATATGATTGTACCAAAGGTAAAGAACCTTAGCATTTTAAAATAAGGATCCCATATAGTAGCTCACAATTCATTTCCAAGTTCTAATGCTCATAGACATTTCATGTGCAGATTGGTAAGTTAATCTCTGGTAGCCAAAATGAGGAGCGCATGCATATACTAAGCTCAAGGTATTCTCACACTACATGGTGGCTGCTTGTGTATTTGTTGCCATTAGTTTTTATTTGTGTTTTCTGATAACGATTCAGTCTTATGGCCAAAAGTCCGTTGATGTCCTCATCAATACATAGAAACTTGAATCTCATATTTGCTGTTTCTTGTTTTCAGGATTAAGGATTTGGGGTTGCCAAGAGAGCAGTACGAATGGTACTTGGATCTTCGCAGGCATGGCACTGTTAAGCACTCTGGATTCAGTCTTGAGTTTGATCATATGGTTCTCTTTGCCACTGGCCTTACTGATGTAAGAGATGCTATCCCATTTCCCAGAACTCATGGCAAAGCCAAATAGTCACATATCTGGCATAATGACTCCAGATCAAATCCATGTAAATGACCAAAACAATACAAATATGTAATACACATATGAGAATCATATGAATCATGTGAATGAATAAGGAAATTTATATACAAAATCAGATTGGAAACATCATATTCATTACCAGATTGGAGAAAAAAGGATCCGTGTGCAATTATCAAAGCTGATAGTATTAAATTTGTGCCACATCTTCCTTATACACTACAAGGGATCCAGTAGTTTATTGTGAACAACCAGCATACTATATGAGTACAAAAGCTAGGTATTTATTAGAGTCATTACAGTTTCATCAGCAACAACATTCGTGGAACTGCTGGCACCAACAGGGTAGAATATTGGATAGAGCTCATATCTAACATAACAGCTGCCATACAGAACCCGGCACCCCTTACGATTGCCACAAACACCTTCATAATTTCCCACTGCAATGGCCAAGCACTGAGAACAGTTTACCTTAGATAAGTCCCTAGTGCATTGGCCAAAAGCATAGAGTGTCACTAGGGGTGACAGCTTTTTCTCACCTTTCCCGAATCCGACATTATTTGGCACCGAAGCTTGTCTATCTATTTTATCTACTAGGCTTCCAAGTTCTTTGTTAAACTTCTCAGGGTCAGTCACATTCCCAAGATTATAGAAGATGATACCATAAGATGTATCAACTTGTCCAATAAAACTCTTGTTACTGTACCTCAAGAAGCAGAAGTCATACCAAATCGTCGCATCTGCTTCGTCTGGGCAACGCTGGCGGATTTGTTTCGCAGCGTCTTGAATGCAGCTCGAGCAGTCTTTGCTTCCCACAACATCACCTCTGCATTGGGCCAAGCCATAGACTTGAGCTTGGCCGTTTCCATAGGAAGTAGCATAGTAACCAGTTGAGGCAGATTTGGAAACCAACTGAGCCAGCAAACTATCAATGTTTGCTGAGATTTGACTACTTTTGCTAACCTTAGAATCCTTGTTGCAGTTCTCTGCCATAGGATCGGCAGCTTCAGTGCTGGAAATACATATAACTAGTACCATAACGGCAATGTAGGAGAAGCTCTTCATAATTTTAAGGTTCTAGCGCGCACAACTCACATGCATGACCACTTATCGAGCCTCTCCATTTATAGGGTACGTATCTCGATCATCTCATAGTGGGGAAAGTTCGGCAGAGATCGATTACTGGACGAGGGGGGATCAATACTTTAAAGCAGACATTGTGGACCTTGTTTACATCTATATGGAGAAAAAATGCTGTGGTTCCTATCTTTTAATTGATTAGAGTCAAAATCCACTACTGCAGATTAGGATTGGAGTAGAAGCTAGATGCCTAAAATAGTTCCATCAGTTTCTTGGCTTTGTATGTGCATCAATATTAAAATATCTATGAAGATGCAAGATGGTCAACTATTTATAGGCATGCATGATGCACCACTTCATTATTGACTTTCAAAGTTTGCTTTATGTGTCTTCGGACTCTTCTCCTTGACCCGATCTGCGCTGATCTGCTTTTGCGAGACAGGTATAGAGACAGAGAGAGAACAGTCTAATCCATCTACAGGCATTTGCCACATTCTAGATCTTTCTTCATTTTGCTTCTTCAAATTATTACTTAATCAATCTCATCCAACGAAGGCAATAATTTCATTTCAAGTTTCAAACCTCATAACTAACGTAGTGTGTTTGTTAAGGGAGAACTAACGTACTGTGTTTGTTAAGGGAGAAAGTTACGGTGAGTCATGTATTACCTTATAAATTTATTTAAAAAATTAAAAAATAATTTATATTTTTGTAATTTTAGTTCATTAGTAATAATTATTCAATCCAAAATATTTTTACAATTTTTAGGATAAAATGACAAGTTCAAATACTCATTTTACAACTTTGAGAACCAATGTACAAGTTGATGCATAACATGTATTAAATCATTCTAGAATTTCTCATGTTTAACCATTCAACCTTTTGGTATTTTGTGAATCTCTAATCTTTTTTTATTTTAATTTCTTTCTTGCAAATTATATTCTAGAATTTTTAGAAACATTCTTCTCTTATCATATCTTATCATCAAACTGCAAAATGTCAATCATACGTATGAATGATAAAGACAACATATTGTTCAACTATATAAATGGATAATTCTCAGGTACTCATGAATATTATTTATCATTTGAAAACAAATTTTATGGTCATGATGGTAATCCAATTTTTTTTTGCATAATTTTAGTTGTATTTTAAGTAATTATTTTACTTTAAAATATATTTACAACTTTTGAAAAAATTGTTCTCAGAGTTGTAAATTTGTTTCAATTAATTATAAATATCATAAATAATCATAAAACATGTGGTTATTGTGGTAATGTTGTTCTAAATGTTATAAATTTCGGTTCAAATATATTGTAATTTTGGTTCTCAAGTTATAAACAAGGATATGACATACACTTTGGATACCCAAGAAGGTCTCATAAATACATACGATTATGAATTATTGGTGTACCTAGAAAGAAGAAAAGAACTTGGCTGATTCTTCTGGTGTCAGACATTTGCTTATTATCATAGTTCGAAAAAACGGTCGGTCAGCCCTTTTAAACCGTAAACGATAGAAAAGTTGAACGTTTTTTGTCTGAACGGGGTAATAAGCGGTTTTCCGTTTAATTACCGATTAAACAGCAAAATGGTCGTTTAAACAGTAATTAAACGGTTTGACTTTTTTTTCCCTTATTTGAAAGAAATTTTATTATGTTTATGTGTTGAACTATGTATTTAATTATTTTGATTATTTCATAACATTTCTTTTCACTTAATCATTTTATTTTCTAATTTTAATGATATTTTATATTATTATTATTATATGTATATTAAATATATAAATACTTATAATATTATTTTTAAATAAAAATATCGTTTAATCACCGTTTAAACGACTAAACAATAAACGATACCCGTTTTTTTAACATTGGTTATTATTGGTCATCGATTTCGATCATCTTAAAGGTGATATACTGAAATATTCTGATCGTTTACTGGGTTTTCAATAGCATATCACATCTTTTTATGATAGACTACAATAAATGAAGGTATATTACTGGTGTAGTTTGAATCCACCCAAAAAGAAAAAAGAACCATATTGATTGATCTGGGTGTTGGAGGTTTGGCAATTACTGGCATAGATTCCGATATATATAAACTTTGAGATATGCGATTGAAAACCCAGTAATACATCAGCCACTACTATGTGATTGGAAACCCAGTACGATATCAGCCACTACTATGAAACCCATATACGATTGAAATTATTCATTCTTAGAAACCAAAAGTCTAAAGAAGATTTGAAATATATATACAATAAAATGATTATAAAGTGTTTACGATCATGTGAACTGTGTGTTGTAGAATGAGAGGAATTGCCGTGGAAGATTAAGATACAGAGGAAGAAGAAGAAGATAGATGGATGGAGAGAGAGAGAGAGAATTATTTAATTTTATTCTCATTATTTTTTAAGAGTTCTTCACCATTGGATGAGTTGAAATTAAATTGCTGAAAAACTGTGTAAAAAGTTGCGTAGAAATTGCTATGCCATAGAAGCTGACCCTTTATTTATAGCTAATTTCAATATTTAGTCATCATTGTTGGATATCTAACTGCAAAACAAACTAATCAATGAATTCCATGTTTGAAACTATAACCAAAACATATATATATATATATATATTTATATATGCTAAGCATGTCTACTCCCATTACCAACATAAATCGTCAAGATAAAACTGTTATCCCAAGGATCATGAGACTGTCAAACATGAAATCGTTGATCCTTTGTGTGCTGATCATTAGCATGGCGGCTTTAAGCACTGGAGTTGTAGCCAAAAAGAAGTTTATTCATCCTGGAGTTCTTTATCCTTGCAAAAAACCAGGAGGGCCACATCCTGGTTGTCGAACTCCTAACAAAAATGGAGATCGTACGAATCCTGTTTATAATCGCGGTTGTGCCAGATTCAATAGGTGTCGCCAAGAGGGAAAAAATTAGATAAGTATGATACAATATTGTGAGTTTTGTTGGATATTGCTAATGCTTTTGTCATTTTCATTGGATTTCATTAATGTCTTTTTGAGACGTTTGCGAGAAGAGTATTTGAGTGGTTATTCCTGATCATAAAGGTATGTGGCAGGGTGGTTGTTATATGATAATTGAGCATGCTTATTCAGTGGAGCGTGTTGAGACGTTGGAAAGAAGAGTAGCGGTCTCTCTTGCTATCCAACATCTTTTCCCGGTTATCTTTGAGATGAATTCTTTAATATTAGTTAATGCAACAAAGTAGAGAGTTTCTCATACGTTCTCTGGTGGAAGTGTGTATGATGACATTATCGTGCTTCTTTCTCAGGTGTAAGGTTCTTATTTCACTAATATCCTGTCCTGAGGATTTTCTTTTTATGATTTATTTAAGGTTAATTAAGAAAGGTAGTTAGTTTTGTCACCGTCAGTAAATATTGAGAGCTTTTTAGTTGACTTTTTATCTGATTGTCGAAGTTGGTTGACTTTGAGTGAAAATCGTAGAAATTGTTGAGACGAGTCCGTTGACACGAAGAATGCCGAAACGGAGTTATGACAAGAAAATTATGATTTCCAGAAATTTATCGGAAATGTAATAGTCGTAAATAGACTAGTATAAATAGGAATTTCTATTTCAAAAATTTCTATTGAGAAAAGTCGTAGAGTTTATCGAGACGAGTTTGTGGTCACGTCAAGTGTTAAAATCGGAGTTACGATGAAGAATTTGTGGTCAACGAAAGTTTTGTACAATTTTACAAAAATTGGTTAGTCGAAAATGGAAAGACAGACTTTTCTTTTTGGTCAAAACTTTTTCTCTTTCCTCTCTCCCTCTCTCTCCCACGAGGTCTCTCTCTCTCTCTCTCTCTCTCTCCTCCACGGCTCGCCAGCGAAGAACCACCGGTCGGCCACCAAACCCGGCGGTTTTGGTATCAAAATGTTCGTCTCTCCTCCCTCTTCCTTTTCCCTATGGTCTCCACCACCAATTCGACCGAAGATAGCCGAAATTTCAAGAAGAAAAATCGAGAAAATTTAACATTTGGGTCGATGATTTTTTGGCCAAATCAACCAGCGGAACCTATTGGGGTTTGAAGTTCTCCTCAACAAGAAACTAAGGACACCAAGAATTCGTTCTAATTCGACTGGAGCAAGGAGAATCGAAGGATTGAAGTTTTGGGGGGATTTCGGTTTCAAGGTAAATTTCACTAGTTAGAGGTTGAATTGGACTTTGGTGTAGTTGAGAAAATTATTGCTTGCAAAATTTTGAGTGTTTTCAAGTTCGGGTCGTCGGAAAAAGTCACCGACTTTTTCCGACGACGCTCCGGCGAAGGGTAACGAAGGTATTTTGATGTAAATTTCATGTCATTTTACTCATAATTACGTACGGAATATAATGAAGAGGTTATTGAATTGATTTGGATATGGATGATTAAGACGTATGATTAATCGGATATTAATTAAACAATTTTGCGATTATATCGAACGATTGAGTCGTTAGTCGATTTGGCTTCAAGTCACGTAACATTTGATGAATGCGTAGCGACTATAAAATGATTCAGGAATTAGAATTTGGATTTAGATTTAAGCACGTTATTCGAAAATTCGAGGTTCTCGACGACAATGCTCTTTGGTTTACGATCTTAGCTATTCATTATAATTTTTGACGATTAGTTATTAAATAATAATCGTTGTTTTAGGACGACGTGTTAGCAGCCAGTAACAGACGAATAGAAACGCCAATAGACAGGCTTTGACTTGGTGGAAATCACGGCACAATACTATGAGTAGACCTTTTATTTTCACAATCGTAGCGAGTTCATATTTTTATTAGTATGTTTTACAGTTTATTTAAGAGATTTTAAATTTGGAGGTTTATTTGTGATGGTTTGTTTAGTTGCATCGATGCTCTAGTTATTCGGCTGATCACCGGATAGTTTAGTCAGGAGAGGTTAGGTGGCCTCGTCTGACTCAAATCGGCTCAGGTTTGGTAGTCTGGTGATGATCCCGTCACATTTATTTATTTTTATTACAGTTAACCAACTCAGGTTAGGTGGCATGGGCGAGCGCCTCCATTTGTATTCAGTTTACAATTTTTGAACTCATATTATTTCACGGAAATTAGCGGAAAGGCATATAATTAAGTTTTACAGATCTACATAGTTTATAATTTTTTTCCACTCACTCTAACGTTTTATGTCTTTATATCTTTCCCTGGACCCTTTGTTTTAAATTGCCTAGTTTTCAGATTTGCCAGTTGAAGTCGTGATCATTTAGAGTACGAGGCATGACAGTCCACAGTTTATGTCTTCTAGTGTAGGCTCTTAGTTGAAGTTATGGGTTGCTCGTGATATGGTAGCTTGTACCGAATAGTCTGTGCTAGATACTTTAATACGGGTCCCGCAAGACTTACACTGGATTACTGTGGTAATCTGGGGCGGGTCTTGTCAATTGGTATCAGAGCATTGGGTTTTCAGATCCTGTTGGGTATCTTATATTTTTAATGATACTTAGTGTGTAATGGACCGACTGCAGATGATCCCATCATATGCCTTTTGGCATTGGTATCTCTAACAGTATAAAGTAGCTTCTTGAGTCAGTTGTTCCTTTCTTGTCATGCCTCAAGAACGTGATCGACAACTTCTGCAAAACCTGGCGTCAGTAGTGTACGTGATAGTTCCAGAATATTCTGTCATATTATATTCTATGGATTTTTGCGACATGGTGGGATCATGGGTATCATTCTTTTCAAATCTGTAGGATTTGGAGTAGTCATATGGGAATGACTAATGAAGGTCTTTTGTGGTTAGTTTTCCCATAGTGCAGTGCTGTGGCTCCCTAGTTGAAGCCATGCATTTCACACAGAGTGTATAGAAACTTGGTTCCAGTGTCACTCCCGTTGTCCACTCTTTCGGTCTCCAAATTTTTGGCCCAATATTCCGGTAACGGAAACTTGGCACGAACTCGCGAATACAGTAAACAAGGAGGTGGGTTCACCGTCGACTAGTTTTTCGGGGGAGGAATATTGCTGGAAGGAGGCGTTGGATCTAGTTAGAGGTTAGCAATGGGCCGAGCCGAACTGCCCAAGCTCAAGCCAGTCAAGTCTAGGTCAGGCCAGCCCAGGCTTTTCGTCACGTCTTTAAAATCTGGGTTGGGTCGGGCTTTTTTTAAAATTTGAAGCCCATAGGCCGCCTATGGGTTTTTGGGCATTGGTCCTTATCAGGCTTTTGGGTACTAAGCCGCACTACCAGAAAAGTCTACTTAGGAGACGAAATCTTTACGGTTTCGTCGCCTAAAGTTTACTTAGGCGACAAACATTTACTTGGTCGCCTAAGTTGTACCTTAGATGACAAACCACTTATTTCATCGCCTAAGTGACCTCATAGATGACGAAACCATCATTTTTTCGCCTAAGAAGAAACCTAAAATGACGTAATGTCAATGACTTAGACAATGACAATGTGGTAGTCGCCTAGGTCGTCACTTAGGCGTCGACATACTCTTTTCGCCGCCTAAGTGACCACCTAGGCGACGACAGTGTGGTCATCGCCTAGGTGGCCACTTAGGAGACAAAACTGATCAATTATTAGCTCAATCAGTTTCTTTTCCCCTCAGGCTATCTCACCCTCTCCTCTCAACTTCTCTCTCTCACTCTCCTCACTCTACCCAGTAGCACGATCCCGGCCGGGAAAAAATCATCACGAAATATCGATCGATCGATTGTGATTTTTCATCAACCCATGCTCTCCTTCTAGGTGAATGTACATATTAACTCGTTTCCCACGAATCATTTATTTAAATTTAATACCATACATACGTATATAAATTCGGTGAAATATTCTGGCGAATACATAGTTTCCGGCGATCTTAGGTATCTTAATTACTAGCTTGTTGTACATATTGTATTGTATTGTTAATGTACGTAATTGTAAGGTAATTGGTTGATTAGTTAATAATTAATAGTATAATATATATATTATATAATTATTTAAAACATGTTAGCTAGCTAGGTTAAGCTAATTGGTAATCTATAAGCGCACTAATTAATGTTTTAATTAAGCTAGGCAGTACGTTAAGGTTAATTAATTAATAGTATATATATAGTGTATATATATAGATTAATATAAGCTTGGTACGTAGTACATTAGCTAGCTAAACTATAGCGCGCACATATATATAGTACGTATATTAGATTAATTAGTTATTGGTTGAAAAAATATAATTATTATGATATATAATTGTTAACTTATTACGCATGCAGAAATATGGATAAGAATTGGATACAGTTGGCGAATAGAAGTGATGTGCGGTATATGGACGGAATCAGAGAGTTTGTGGTTTTTGTGATGAAACTTAGTCAGGGAAAGAAGCGTTTCAGGTATCCTTGCAGAAAATATCTTAACCATCAATTTGTGACGGCTAATGTTATGTCGCAACACCTATACGAGAACGGTATAATATGGAGTTACACTAAGTGTAGGGAGCATGGTGAAGTAGTAGACTTAAGCTCTGGACTAGACTTCAGTTACCATGATGCCTCATCAAGTGGTAGTGGCGCCCCTTCGTGGAACCCAACTGTGGATTTGGTCCATTATGCCTTTCTGAGATTTAGTCACGGTGGACACCAACACCAAGAGGGAGGTTACGATACCACTCATGGGCATGATGACACATTCTCCGCTGCTAACTTGGTCACTGACACTAGTGAGATTGATAAGTACAACAAGATGCTACTTGAAGCTCAGACCCCAGTGTATCCTGGATGTCGAGAGAATGTGTTGCAATATGTGATGCAGCAAATGCAGATAAAAGTGAAGAACAAAATATCACACAGTGTTTTTGACGAAATACAGATGCAAATATATAAGTTGCTTCCCGATAATCACAATCTTCCGAAATCGCATTATAAGGTTAGAAAGATCTTGAGCAGCGTCGGCCTAAAGTACAAGATAATTCACGCCTGCTCAAATGATTGTGTGTTGTTTTACAAAAAGTATGCACATTTGGACTATTGTCCCATATGTGGCCAGTGCAGATATGAGAATCGGGGGAATAGAAGGAGTTCGAAAAACTAAATTCCTTTGAAGGTTCTTCGATTTTTCCATTTACTCCTAGATTGCAGGGCTGTACATGTCTCTATATGCAGTAGAGGCGATGGGATGGTATGCAGAAAAACGAATAAATGACGATGTACTGAGACATGCCGCGAATGGGGAGGCGTTCAAACATTTCGACAGGGAATTTAGAGACTTTGCAGCAGAGGTTTGAAATGTTAGACCCGAACTTTTTACATACTGATTCAATCCTTAGAGTAGTAATAGCTCTACCGCCAGCACTTGGCCGGTTATTCTGATGTCGTACAACCTGCCTCCGTGGATGTGCATGAACAAGGAATTTAATTTTCTTACTCTGCTAATTCCAGGTCTTAAATCTCTAGGGAAGTGTTTAGATGTCTACCTCAGACCTTTGATTGACGAGTTGAAACTGTTGTGGAAAAATTGAGTCCTAACTTATGACAAATTCACTGACACGATGTACATTAGGCAGCTGTAATGTGGACGATTAACGATTTTCCAGCTCATGGGATGTTGGCAGCCTGCATGACGAAATGATACAATGGATTTCCTATATGTTTGGATGATGTGAACTCTAGTTGAAACGCGGGGAAGGTGTGTTACCTGGGTCACCGTAAATAGCTTCCTCACGATCACCGTAAAGGGCTTCCAAAAATAAAAAACTGCCCATCATGAAGTTATTTGCAGGAAAAAAATTGCTTCAAATAATTATATTTACAGTTAAAACATTTAAAAAAAATTAGATAGTTTTCTACACACCCTATAGGTATGTTTTGTGTCTAGTAGTTATAATCTAAGTTGCATGGAAGCTTCAAAGTGAAGGCGTTTCCCTCTTCGGAAGCACGATTCAAAAAATATTTTTTTTGGAAGCATTTTGGTAGCACAATTCCTAAAATATATTCTTTTTGGAAACTTGATATTTCATATTAGAAATGTTAAATCATATTTCACAAAGAATCATGAGAGAAATTTAGTATTTTTTATATTTTTCGAAAGAAGAAGATTTTATTAAACCCTCTTCAGGACAGTACATACACAACTGACAAGCAACCCTACCTCTAAATAAAAGAAATATAGACTAGTCAGAGCAAATACTACTCTTTAAAACGCTAAGCTTGAATGAAGTCGAGCTTACTTACATCTTTCAAACACAGACGAAAGACACATAAAACAGAGATGAACATACCTCTAAGCACTCAATTGTGGTAGGTATGTCATTCCCATGAATTACGCAGTACAAAAAATATACAAATAAGCATTGGTACCAACAGTACCTGATTCAAGGATCCTTCACAGAGGATCATAAACATGATTAGCTAAAAAAGCTAAAAACCTAGAGTAATATAGCCCGAGAATGAAGTCCAAAACATCTCAAAGCCCAAACAAAACCCACAGCAAGATCACCACCGTACGAGCCGCACCACAGCCCTCCGCCACCCTTCTTCGACCAACATCGCTCGAAGCCAACATCCAAGATCGCGACTTCCTGTCATACCTCCTCTCCCAAATTATTATGCATGTACTTGTTTGAAAACAATCAAATTAGAATTAAATTCTAATTGTGTTTTACGTTACTTATCAAATTATATTTTTCTATGTATATATAATTAATTTTTTATTATATATTAGACGCTTCCTTCGCGTACCTGTTTTCACTAGTTTTTGAAAGAAAAAAAACGTTTCCGCGTTTCCTCATGCTTCGCTTCTATGCATCCATACCCGCTTTCATGCAACCTATATTATAGTACATATAGGCAATGGAATGCATTTTGTCACTAGTAATTTGAAGGAGATTTTGAGCAACTGAGCAATCAAGCGACATATATATAGTATGAAAGATCAAAAAAGCTTGAACCATGGCCTCGCCATGAGATCGAAAGAACTTAGAAGTTGAATAGAAGAACCGGGTCCAGGATGTGTTCATTGATAGATCTTTGGAAATTTAGTGTGTATTTTAAAATTTTGTTTGAAATCCTTCACGACTCTGGACCGGTAATGTATCTTAAAATCCTAAAATACTTTTACCTGAAAAATTATATATTAAATACATGATCGAAAGATAATATATGCTTATACTTGAATCAGTTTCAGCCCAGCCCAATATACATTACCGGTCCGAAGCTGTGAAGGATTTCAAACAAAATTTTAAAATACACACTAAATTTCCAAAGATCTGTTAATGAACACATCCTGGACCATGATATTGACAACCAAATATGATATTGAGTCTAGCCTAACACCCAATTGAGTGAATTGGTGCACTCATTTTTTGGATTTTTCGGTTGTAGTTCGGAGTTTTCCGTTATAGATTGAGTATTAGGTTCTTTTCATGCTACTTGGTTCTTTTCATGCTTGAACTCAAAATTCATTGTAATTGAACAGGAATCGTAAAGTTTGGTTTTACATCGAATTCATCATTCAAAGACATAGAACTAAACTATAGTAATTTAAACGGTTCCGATCCCAGATCTTATGACAATTAAAACCAATTCTAAGCCTAAAAGTGAACATTTGAAGCCCTCAAAAGTTGAAACAAATACATCCCCTTTTTTTTAACATTTGAAACGGAAACTAACCGTAATGAGAGTGAAAATTATTTGACTAATTTTCAATTTTGCCTCATTTTTTATATAACAATAGTGGTTATTGTTTACAAGGGGGGTATTTTAGTATCTTTTTATTTTTAACATCTTTTGAGTGCATCTATTCACATTTCTAAAATCGATACTTACACCTCTTATTTTTTTAAGTTGTTAGTTGACTTTTTCAACTGTTGTAAAAAGACCATTAAATCCAAAACATTTAAGAGAAAATATATATAATCTAGCAAACTACGCGATCAAACTTGCTTTCAGTTGAACTTATCATTCATTCTCTTATTTCTATCGAGTTTTTAGTTTGAAAAAATTATAATAGTCTCTGGTTGCCCGGCCTTGTAATAGTAAAAGTTTTAGTAATTCTTGCAAACAATTCGAACTACATATGCATTACTTTCCTTAACTATCACACTATAATAGAATATGGAAATCAAGCCATATTACTCTGGTCAAAGATCCCCAACCTATATATTGACATAATGTTAGTCAACAAGCTAATCCATGATGCCAAGAACTGCGTTTTTTTCTTCTTTCTCTTTAACATATGTAGTTAACAAGAAAATTAATCCGTGATTTTAGATCTAATTCTATACGTCAATCAGATTTAGATGAAAGTATGTAGATAACTTTATAACAGAAAGATACCATAGTTAAGGGAAACCAAGGAAAAAAGGAAAAATAAATACCAATTAAGATATATATATATATATAAGAGGGTGGTTTAGTGAAATAAAAGAGATACTTGGCAATTATAAGTACTTAAAAATGAACTACTGATTTACTTAGTATGAGAAGTGTAAATATCGATTTTAGATGTGTGAATAGACGTATCATTTATTTTATTTCTTTTTACAGTTTTATATTTTAATTTTTTACATTTCATCGTTCCTAATTTTAGATAAATCTTTCCTAAGGCAACAAAAGTTTAAGTCACTAGCCAACTAACTCTAAAAAATCTTTCATTCCAACCAATTTTAACTGATTTCTTTTTTTTCCCCAAAATTACCCTCTAACACAAAACTCTCTCTCTCCACTGCTATTACCGAACTCATCCGCTGCTGTTGCCTTCGGACGTCGCGTCCCAGTAGCAGCCAAGCTCAACAGAGCAATCAGTGGTGGTGCGGCACCTAACCGCTCCTCCTCGTCGTCGCCGTTTTAGGACCCCGACGCCTTCGACCCCTTCATGTTTCTCCAGAACTATCTGCAAAACCTAAGAGCCCGCGGCTCCAATGTTCAGTTCGTGATTGACAACTCCGGTGGCGGCGCCGGAGGGGATCCTTTCCGGTTCCCTACCAATCTCAATTTCGGTGACTACTTCTTCGGCCCCCGTCTCGAGCAATTGATCCAGCAGCTAGATTCGTGAGTGGTGCTCCGGTTGTACATGGTCAGCGATGAGAGCGAACAAGTGTGATTCAGTTCGGTGTTTCACTCCAACCAACTAAATTCATAAGCCTCTCTCTATCTTTCCCTAAACTCATTTAGTTTGAACTATGTTTTATCGTGTTGTTGTTCTCTTTCTTAATCCTGGGTTGGACGAATCCATTTTTGTTTTAGCCAAAACCCAGGAAATATAAAATGAGGTTGAACATTGAAAACTATGGAAACGGTGTGGTGTGTTTATGTGGAGATTGAAGAAAATCAAAGTAGGCGACTTTCCCTTCAAAAAAGAAGTAGGCGACGATTAGTTTTTATTGGTTATGTTGAGCTGGATGAAGTTCAAATCAACAAGATACAGGGACTGAAACCACCATGTATGAGCAAAAGTTTCTAACATACAGCTAAAAAATTGGTCTTTATAACTGGGTTCGGAGCATTAAAGTCCCTTGTGGGTTTTTGGATTTTCTGTAATCAACTCTCATACTTTCTTTAAGAAGTGGTATTTATGTTTTAGAAGGGTTTCTGGATTTAAAGTTGTACTGAAGGAGTTTATTCTTTTGAAGCATACTGCTCCTAGCTGATAAAGCTATTGTTATGTTAGTTACATTGAAGCCATATTTGGTTGATGCAGGAACTTCGACGAGGAAATAGAAATGTCTAGGTTTCGAGCCCCTATTACAAGCAACGAAGAAAGGTTTACTATAGTTTTTTGTCTATTCCCCATGTCCATCCATGATATAGATGAAAATCAAGTGGACAAGATCTTTCGTATCTTCCACGTGCACAAAGGAACCATGCAAGTTTTATGCAAGGGGAGTATGAATGGAGTATTCAGTAGATACTGCTGGTTAACTTAGTCGTTAGTTTTGATCTTACAATTGTGTTTCATTTTAAGTTTAACATTGTGGCCGTGTTGTGTAGGACTGTTTTGGTAGCATTATAACATTGAATTTAACGTCAATTGAGTATTAGTTGATCCTCAACTGACGTGTTCCATTTTAAGCTTAACATTGTGGTCGTGTTGTGTAGGACTGTTCTGGTAGCATTGTGACACTGAGTTTAACGCCAATTGAGTATCGGTTGACCCTCAACTGAATGTCAGTTGATGACCATCTAAGTACTCAGTTGAGGTGAAAGTAAACTGAGTATTAGTTTATGGTCAACTGAGTGTCATTTTGATGGATTGTCCTTCGAAAGCAGGTGAAACATCTTTTGTCTATCTATTCTGAGCTTTACATGTTTTATGTTGCCTTTCATTTGTAAATTAGCTTACAATCGTTCATATTGTACTTATTATAACCTAGTTTGGTTTTCTAGGCACTTGAAGTATATTGTCCATCTTATGAAAGCTATGGAAGGTTGTGGCCACACATGCAAAGACGGATTATTGCATCTTTAATACTGTATCAAGTTACCATGATTGACTTCTTTGTAGTGAAGAAGTTCTACTACGCATTAATACTCATCCCACTTCCGATCATACTGCCTGTATTGATTCTGGCAAGCACCGTTTTGATATTTATTTTCAATTGTTTCATCTATTCATATGTTTCTAGTGTATACTACTTGTACACTTGTAGAGCGCATACCTAGTGTTCGACGAAATGCTTAACTTGCATGTCTTGGATTTTTTCTGTTTTTTCTTTGGTGTTAATCAAACTTATTTGTTTTATGGTTATTGTATTTTTGTTTCATTAATGACTCTATAGAGTTGAAATTTCCTAATTGTTCTATTGTGTACCATGTGAATGAGTACATGAAGAGTGCTCGCTACTTGTTTGACTAAATGAGGAACTTAAGCTCCGTGTTGTAGATTGTTAGGATTTTAGGTATGCAAAGTTACTCAACTAAGTATCAGGTGACCTTCAACTGAGTATCAGTTGAAGGTAAATTGAGTATTGATAACGCTAAAATTAAGCATTAACCTAATCTAAACGTACAATCAAAATCTTTTTTATGTAGATGTAGCATTGATAAATAGGAATCGTTCTAACAAGGGATTGAATGGTGCATGCAATAATTCTCAGTTGAAGGTAAATTGAGTATTGATAACGCTAAAATTAAGCATTAACCTAATCTAAACGTACAATCAAAAATCTTTTTTATGTAGATGTAGCATTGATAAATAGGAATCGTTCTAACAAGGGATTGAATGGTGCATGCAATAATTGTGTAAGAAAAATGAGGATTTAACAATTGATTTTAATTTCCTAAATTACTACATAAAAACGTCATAAACAAAAAGCAAAGAACCTAGGACTCTAACATGCATAAAGTCATAGACAAGCAACACATAAAAGATCCCTAAGAACTCTAAATCATGCTTAAGAAAAAAATAAACTTAATTAATATTTACAAGTGATCTACCCATCCTAATTACTTCATGCGATTATACCTAATTTCTTACCCTATTATCTATGAAATTTACAAGTCCTAATTCTAATTCCATGTTATGATAGTTGAATTAAAGAGCAATGACAACATCTAAACATCTTAATCACATGAACATTGATTTAAATAAAGATAGGGACTAAGCGTAACATTTAGACCCAAACCGAAGCATTAAGTTTGGCACACAATATGCAATCAAGAAACAAAACTCATAAACATATGGAAGATATATGGAATTCAAAAATTGTATAAAATCAAAATAAACATGTAATCTCCAATTTTTCACACAAAGAACAACAAAAACAAGAAGGACTACGGAGTAAAGGTTTTATGTTTACACTTTATTCTGTGACAACACTACAAACGCCAAGGTAGGATGGAAACACGGTGGGAATGGATGTTTTTGAGTGATGGAAGTGGTGTAGTCGATCCTTGGAGAACTTTGGTGGAGGAGGGATTGTGTATAATTTCGGTGCAAGAAGTCTAAGAGAGATCCTTAATTAGAAATTCGAGATTTGCTTATATAGGCAATTACAAAAGGGTTCCTCGCTAAACTAGGTTTTCCTACTCTACCCGGATAAGTCTGACAGCTTGCAAAGAATTACACTTTTCCAGAGTTGTAGATCTCCAAAAATTATAATTTTTGGCTCGTTATAACGAAGACTCAAAGAGATTTCTAACCATAGATTAATCACCTATAATTCCTCCTGATCTGTTCTCGATCGTCTGTTGAAGTTGGATGTTTTGCACATGCAGATTCTTCTTTTCTTTTCTTGATAGATTTTATTCTCCTCTTCAACTTGGGAATCCTCTTCTTGCCATATTTTCTCCTCCACGTTTGGCCTGACTTGGACTTGATCTTGGGCTTCTAAAATAGTCTTCTTATTAATTTGGCTCGTCTTGCTTTGTTTTTCTTCCATGGTCCTTCTGAAAGCTTCCAATTCCTAGTCAACATAGGAAATATTTTCCTAGTCAATCTAGGATTTCTTTTTCTTCTCTATTTTCTTCACCGGATTTTTGTGGCCGAATTCTACTTCTCCATTTTTGCTGTATTTTGTGTGCTTGTAGACTCATTTACTCCGTTTATTTTGTTCAAAGCCTAAAAATTACAAAATAAGTCAAAACTAATAATATTAAGTAATTTACAACGTCAAATGTAGCGAATAACATATTAGTTAATACACCTAAAATGCGTAAATCAAATTCTCACACACTCAGACTTTGCTAGTCCCTTAGAAAACACTAAACTAAGAAATAAAAGCTTAACATAAAATTTGCTCCAACGTTGGAAACTCAAAAACATATTAAAATAACTACTAAGCCCTTAGCCGATATGTCTCAGAAATTTTTTAAATACTATGGTAATCACGAAAATTAAGCACAAGGAATTCAAGAGTTAATAAAGACATTCTCATTAATGAACAAGTAAGACTTAGATGAAAACAATGTTGGAATAATTTTCAACAATATAAAATAAAGAGAGCAAAATTTTTAGCTGTTGAAAGTTAATAGACATGTCCAATGAAAAATCAAATTGATACAACTCTTAGTGAAGAGATATGTCTATTATGAATAAATCAAATAGATACAACTCTTAATGAAGAGGCAGATCCATTAGATGATAATCAGAAAGATGCAATCTTTCAAGGTGAACAATTGAAGGCAGCATCTTGTTTCCCCAAAAGGGATCGGCAAAGGAGGAGAGTGTCGAAGCTCGTACTATGTTGCGTCTAATAGGACCAATACTTTACGAGCTACTGGCTCTAGCTCGAGTCAAAGTTCATTAAAATGGGCATCAGTAAAGTTTGCCTCACTCCTTCTTGAAGAACCATGTCCAACGTGTCCTTCGTCCTTGTGTGTAAGTGTGCTTGTGCCAAAGAATCAACAATATCCACAGAAAAGCACAAGTTGACACTAGCTGAAGAATGTCACATAGCATCAAAAATGTTGAACTCAATGACCTCTCCATCGAATTCTATGCTGAATGTACCACTGAACACATCAATCATTGTTCTTGCAGTCCGCATGAAGGACGTCCTAGCAACATATGCATGGTGCTGAACTCACTATCTTCAATATCCACAACATAGAAATCAGCTGAGAAGATAAGTTGGTTGACCTGTATAAGAATATCTTCTACATATCATCTTGGATAAGTCTTAGAACAATCGACTAATTGGATGATGACATTATCCTTCTTCAACGCAGGAAGACCAAGAACTTGGTATAAAGTATATGGCATGACATTGATCTAAGCTTCTAAGTCCATCATCACATTGTTGAAAGATCTGGCACCAATCATACAGGGAACAGAGAAACTCCCTGGATCCTTGAATTTTGGGGGTAGCCGTCGTTGAATGGCTGCTGAAACAATCTCATTCACCTTCACAATCTTCTTCTCTCTAGTTTGTCTCCTCGTGGTGCACAACTTTATGAGAAACTTAGCATATTTCGGCACTTGCTTGAGGCACTCGATGAGGGGTAAGTTTACTTCCATCTTCTTGAAGATTTCCAAGATTTCTTTATCCATTTCTTGCTTCTTCTTTCTCATTAAACAACTTGGAAATAATGCTTTGACAAACAAAGAATTTGCAAGAGTTGAACTTGAAGGAATTGAGCTCTTGCCTTGCGCATTCGGGTCAATTTGTGAAGATGATGGTGCCATTGTGACAATAGGTGGCATCACCTTCCTTTTCTCGGCCTCAAGGGTGGCCAAATCATTCCCAATGTCATCTAGGTAAATAAAGGTTGACGTTAGCTTCTTATTCTGATACTCATTGATTTGCTTCCCACTATGAGTAGCTACTATGTTTGTTGCTCTGAAATCTCCTCCTGGATTCAAAACAGATTGAGTTGTCAGTTTCCCAGATTCATCCTTAATCTGACCCCATAAATTCAACAACCTAGCCCATCTGCTTCTTCAATTCAGCAATGTCGTTCCCATGTTGGGCCTGTGTATTTAGCAAAACTTGTGTTGACGCAAAGAGCTGAGAAAACATCTTGTCATAGTCTGGATTGGTGAGAACAACCTAAACTGGACCATTATTGGTGTGAGGAGCCATTTGCTGAGTCGACTGTTGTTGCTGAAAGGGTTGAGATTGCAGGAGGGTTCAAGCAACCATCATCATTCCTCCATTGAAAGCCAGGATGATTGTTTATGAACCCTTGATTGCAGTTGTTTCTATAGTTGTTGAACCGAGGGGTGCTATGGTTATTCTAAAATCCTCCAATGGCATTGGTAGCTTCCATTGTTGGTGCAAGTACATTTGCTTGAGGCAATTATCATTATGATGTCCATCAAGTAGACAAATTCCAGAAACAGGTGTAGCAGGAGGAATTCGTTGTGGCAACATGGCTTCCAAAAGTTTGGTGATCAATGAAGTGAGCTTGGCAAGTTTTGCGTTGGTTCATGAAGAAGACACTTCACTGACTTTTCTACTCTGTTGCAATGTTATACCTCATACTGCTGTGTGTTGAGAGCACGCTGGTTTAATGATGGACGGCCTACAGTTGCTATGTCTAGGAGCTCTCTTCCTAAAGGTTTGAGTCTTTCATAGAAGTATGTCAAGAGGTTGTTTTCTGATATTCCATGTGATGGATAAGACTCACACAACTCCTTGAATCTTTCATAGTAGGCTGAGAAAGGCTAATCATGTTTTTGCAGGACGTCAGTTATCTTCTTCCTCAAGTTAGTGATATTTGACACTTGAAAGTACTTGGTGAGAATGTTATAACCCGAACTGAAATTACGCACTTATCGAATCGTATTAGGCTTTATCTTAGATTAGTCGCACTACCGAGGTTATTAACGATTTTTTTACCGAGTGAGAATTTGATTTGACTTTCTTCACGGAAGTTGTAAAGTATTTAATTTCGAGCTTGTAGAAATTTTTTGGATAAGCAAGCTATTTTTAGTGATTATTGGAAGTCGGTAGGGAAAAATATGAAACATAATTGATTTTTAGGTCGATTTAAGTTTGGTCGTTAGATCTTGATTAGATCAATTTTAGACCGTTGATCTTGCAAGCTGCTTACGGGTATAAATATGTATTTTTTTAATTTTTATTTCAGAAAATCAGAATTTCCATTTAGCTTGACCCGTTTCCTCCTCCGGCGACTCGAAATATTTGACCCGACCCGACCCGACTCACTGTTTTCGGTCACCTCCGGCAACGAAACAGATAGGGAACCGAAGCTCTTTGCTTCCTTGATTGTTTGGTGTGAAGTTTTTTGGGATTTATGCAAGTTTTAGGGTCACTCCAATCGAGTTTTCCCCGTCGTCGTCGGTGGTGGTGCTCCGACGAGTATTGAGGGTCAAGGGTGGAGGACTTTTAAAGCTCTCCCCATCCTGAGTCTAAATGGGTACTTTGCATGGTCCGATGAAGCTCCACGGCAAAGCTTCGACGCCACGAAGTTTTCGGGCCGATTATAGGTCGTGGCTTTCGAGGGAAATTCCGGCCACGTGAGGTTGAGTTTGGGCGCATAGTCTTAGGGGTTTAGTTGGGCATGAGGAGAGGAGTGTTTTAACGAGTCGATCACCGTCGTCGGTGGCAGTCACTGGAGATAGGTTTTCCGGCCTATTTTAGGTTATTCGTACCAAACGTCGTCGAATTGGACCTCGGTCTAGTTATGCAAGTGGTAGGGCTCGTTGAGAGATTTCCAACGAGGGGTTGAACGCCCCCATTGGAGAAACTTCTCCAGAGACGCATGTGAACCACGCGTCGCCGTCCACGGCGGAGCTCCGATGAGGCAGTTTGTGGGATTCTTTGAATAGACTTTTGAGGTTATTTTTAGGGCCGATTTCTATAGTTTTACAAATATTCTGATATCGTATGGTCCGTATTTATAGGACAAAAAGGTTGGCGACCCCACCATCGAAGGGAATTCCACTAGGCCCCAACAGTAGTCCCATACTAGTAAGTGAACCTTTATTTTCACAGTCGATTGCGAGTTCATGTTTTTATGTATTATGCTCTACGATCTGGTTTTAGAGAATTTATTTGGAAGTTTACTTTGTGATGGTTTATTTGGTCACATTGATCCCCTAACTATTCAGTTGATCACCGAATTGTCAGTCGGATCGGGTTAGGACAAACACTCTGCCTGACCAAAATTGACTCGGCTTAGGACAAACACCCTAGACGATCCTGTTACCTTACTTTACATAGTCTTTCCAAGTTATGACAAATACCCTGAACAACCACCTCCATTATATTTCAGTTTATTAGTTTTAAACCCGCATTATTTCACGAAAATTAGCAAAAATGCATGATATTACAATTTTATTGTTTTATGCAAATTATGTTATTTTTGTCCACTCACTCTAATGTTTTATATTTTAATGTCTTTCCTTGGCCTTTCGATTTTCGTTGCCCAGACTGCAGTGTAAATTCTGAGTTTGCGTGGTGTCGTCGAAGGCTTTGAGTCCACCTGTCAGCTCTTGATTCAGTACGTTCAAGTCCACTGTCAGACTATATTATATGGTTATAGAAGTCGCTCTGAATATCAGTTGTATTATGTTGTTTTCAGTTACTCGAGTAGTAGTTGAGTTTACTTTCCTTTGTATTCAGAACCAGCACATTGTATATACAGTAAAACCTCGATAAATTAATAATCTCGGGACTGAAAAAATTTATTAATTTAGTGAGGTTATTAATTAATTTAATACTCAAGTCACCAAGTTGGGACCGGCAAAAAATATTATTTTAACGAAGTTATTAATTAATCGAGTATTAAATTATCGAGGTTTTACTGTATGTTTTAAATTCATGAGTTGAGTTTCTGGTTTTAGTTTATCATATTTGTTGAGAAATCCGGAATGTCAATCGGTGGTCCACTATTTTTTTTTGGAAATTTGGTTTAGAAGTGTTATCTTCTTGTAGGTTTTAGGGTTGTTCAGATTTCAAGGGAAGTTATGTCAAAAAAATTTGTAGAATTTTCAAGACTATGGTTAGTCGTTAGGACTTAATCTTAGTTTACTAGCTAAACTAGGATTGGGTCCTTTCAGAGAAACTCCTTCACACAGTTGTCCTACGTTGTGATTGATCCTGCAGGTAGACTGAACAACCAATGTTTTGCCTTCTCTTCCAGTAAAAATAGAAAAGCCCCGAGTTTGAATGCTTCATTTGAGGTACCGGATGGACACATGGAGTCACACATAAACAGAAATGTAGTGAGGTATGTATTGGCATCTTCAGTTGACTTTTCATGGAAGCACGAAAGATGGTGTATGACGCCACATTTGAGCTCTAGAGTTGTCTGGTATGCTGCTGATTGAGGGTAAACAATGGAAGTTGGGCCAAAGTTACCCAAATTCGAGCAAGTTTGCTCTCAAATGGACTGTTATGCACCATAAACACCGACCATTTTACCACTGACTGATTCTATATCTGATTATGTGCCTGAACTGTGTATTGATGATGGTGATTCAGGCGGATTCTGCTCAACTACAACTGGCGGATCTTGTTCTAACTGTCCTGAGGTGTTTAGTTTCTTGCGTTGACTTATGTTCACTATTCAAGATCTGAGTTCAAGTTCGTGTAGAGCAGGATTAGACATTCATAAGTTGCCTGATTCATCAAAAGATCGAGTGTTAGTATCATCAAAAGACAAAATAAATACAAAAATGTACAATGTACATAAAAGTACACGAAAATTCTACTAATTAAAAACACACCAAATGTAAAAACACACTTACGTGAATGCAAGATGATATAAACAAAATGCAATGCATATGAATGTGATAAAGCAACGAGATGCAAGAGCATATATACAGAAATATAGTTTCACACATTGGAATACATAAACTTAGAGCATGTTGAGGCACTTTTCATACACTGTCACACTATGATTCATCATGGATCACACATGTTTTTAATCTGAAATTTAGCTAAATGCATCAAAAAAGATCAACCTAAATGTTAACATGGTGTGAATGCATAAGAGAAAATTGGTTAGAATTTGCATAAAACACCCAAGTTATATGCGTTGTATGAATAGAATGACTTGTCATTTGGTTTCATACCCCTAACTTCATGTATGTTAGGATACCTGGTGATGAAATTCAAGCATCACAAAACCACATGGGAGTTATGCAAGCTAAAGAATGCAACGTGGTTATCTTCCTTACAAGTTAAATTTTTTCAAGAAATAAACAAACATGTCTAAGTTGAGTTCGTCTCAGATTTAAAGAGAGTACATAGCTTGATCTTTAGGTAAATCTCTTCGAACGTGTGACCCGCGCGATAATGTGTGATGGCTCTCAATAATCCGGCTTAGGTAACATCGTAATATGGCCAGTAGGGATAGAGATAATACGAAAGACAAGACTAATTTCGAGAAACACCGTGAAGCTTACCGAACCAATGATATATACTCTATTGATGTTCTCTTTCTTAGATCCAAAACCTATCACCAGTCTCGATTTTTTTTGTTTTTTGGCATTAATTGAACTTATTTGTTTTATGGTTATTGTATTTTTGTTTCGCTAATGACTCTATACAGTTGAGAATTCCTAATTGTTCTATTGTGATTATTGTGTACCATATGAATGAGTACGTGAAGAGTGCCCGCTATACAGTTTAGGTAATTCTCTTCGGACGTGTAACCCGCGCGATAATGTGTGATGGCTCTCAATAATATGACTTAGGTAACATCGTAATATGGCCAGTAGGGATAGAGATAACGCGAGAGGTAGGACTAATTTCGAGAAACACGCCAAGGCTTTCCGGGCCAATGGTATATACTCTATTGATGTTCTCTCTCTTAGATCCAAAACCTATCACCAGTCTCGATTTTTGCTTTTATTTTTGGGCATTAATTAAACTTATTTGTTTTATGGTTATTGTATTTTTGTTTCGCTAATGACTCTATACAGTTGAGAGTTTTTAATTATTCTATTGTGATTATGGTGTACCATGTGAATGAGTACGTGAAGAGTGCCCACTATTTGTTTGACTAAATGAGGAACTTAAGCTCCGTGTTGTAGATTATTAGGATTTTAGGTATGCAAAGTTACTTAACTGAGTATCAGGTGATCATCAACTGAGTATCAGTTGACCCTCAACTGATACTTAGATGACATTCAACTGAGCATCATTTGAAGGTAAATTGAATATTGATAACTCTAAAATGTCATAAACACAAAGTAAAGAACCCAGGATTCTAATATGCATAAACTCATAGACAAGCAACACATAAAAGACTCCTAAGAACTCTAAATCATGCTTAAGACAAAAATAAACTTAATTAATATTTACAAGTGAATTGTAATTTTTGGCTCGTTATAAAGAAAACTCAAAGAGATTTCCAACCATAGGTTAATCAACATCTAATTCCTCCTGATATGTTCCCATTCGTCCATTGAAGTTGGATGTTCTACACATGCAGATTCTTGTTTCCTTTTCTTGATAGATTTTCTTCTCTTCTTCAACTTGGGAATCCTCTTCTTGCCATATTTGCTCCTCCACGTTTTGGCCTGACTTGGACTTGATCTTGGGATTCTAAATAGTCTTCTAATTAATTTAGTTTGTCTTGTTTTGTTTTGTTCTTCCTCCAAAGTCTTTTTGAAATTATCCAATTCCTAGTCAACATAGAAAATATTTTCCTTGCCAACCTAAGACTTCTTTTTCTACTCTATTTTTTCACTGAATTTTTGTGGCCAAATTATCCCTCTCCATTTTTGATGCGTTTTGCATGATTGTATACTCATTTAGTCCGTCTCTTTTGTTTAAAGCTTAAAAATTATAAAATAAGTCAAAGCCAATACTATTAAGTAATTAACAAACTCAAATGTAGCGAATAACACATTAATTAATATGCTTAAAATGCATAGATTAATTATCAGTTTAGGGTAAGCTGATACTTAATTTAGGGTAAACAGAGTATCAGTTTATGCTCAACTGATACACAGTTTAGGGTAAACAGTCAATGATCAAAGTCAACTATCAACGGTCAACGGTAAAAGTTGCCGAAATTCGGTCATCAGTTGCCGAAATTCGGCCAAAGTTATCGGAATCCAGTGATCGGTCAATGTCACTTAAGTCAAATCAATGAAAAGGTTATGAGAGAGTAATAATATTGGCTAATAGGAATATTTGAACTTTTTGTTGACTAATGATAATTAAAAAAAATTAAGACAAGTGGGAAAAAACCCTTTTTTAAATTCTATGTTTTACTTTACCCATTTTTTTTAAGTTTTATGTTTGTTTTTTACTTTACCCATTGTATTTTATAATTTATGTTTTTTTTCATTATACTTTTTATCAGTTTTTATTTTTTACTTTTTAATACTCACACATCTTTTTAACAAATATTTTTTATTTTTTAATAGTTGGAACTTTTTACTTATCATCATTGTCGACTCATCTTTTATTGCGCGCGCGGGTTTTTTCGTAGTTGTCTATATTTCTCGGCTTTCTGGCACAATTAAAGCCCAAGACACATAGTGTCATAAAGTCCGGGTTGTAAGCGGGTAACCGACCCATTTAACCGCGTATCCGCTTTGTAATAAAAAGCGCCCATATAATAATTAACCCGCCAATTACGCACCTTGTCCTTTGCTTGCTCAAAGCCTCAAAGTCCCATCCTTTTCTTTTCTCCTTTCTCCTCCTCCACTACAAAGCTAACTAAACCCTCTCTCTCCCACACAAACCAAGCTCACCTGTGAGACAACAATGGAGGACGACGAGCAATCCGGCGGCGAGGAGTACTTGTTCAAGGTGGTCCTCATCGGCGACTCCGCCGTGGGCAAGTCCAACTTACTCTCTCGCTTCGCCAGGAACGAGTTCGACCAAAACACCAAGGCCACAATTGGTGTCGAGTTTCAGACTGGTGCGGTGGAGATCGACGGCAAGGAGGTCAAGGCCCAGATCTGGGACACAGCGGGACAAGAGCGCTTCAGGGCCGTGACGTCAGCTTACTACAGAGGCGCCGTTGGGGCTCTTATAGTGTACGACATCAGTAGGAAGACCACGTTTGAGAGCGTCGAGCGCTGGCTCAATGAGCTCACCAGTAAGTTTTTCCGGGTACTTGGTTTGGTTTTCGGGTACCCATTTTGGTTTCTTGGATATGCATTTGCATTTTGGTTGTGTTCGATACTTTGGTTGGTCACAAAATGTAGAGTAATTCTTGGTTCTTTAGTACTTATTTAATTGTACTCTATTTATTATTCGAATAATAAAATTATCTATTATTCTGATAATAAAATTATTCTCGTTTACCCTAAAAAATTGCTGTAGTGATGACTTGCTATAGATTGGTATGAATTTATTTTTATTTTTTATTTTTAAGTATTTTGTGGCGCTTGTGTAATTGATAATAGATAGGTTGTGTTTGTTAATTGGAAATATGATAGTGTTTCCTGAAAAAGGTGGTACTGAGAACGGAGCCAAAACTTCATGATGCAGATGAAAGCTCATCATGGATGGTTAATTGGGTTGCTTTCAGCAACAATCGGTTGCAAGGAGGTGGATTGAGAGATGACAGCTCTTTTGTGGCTGATATTAACTGCCATTGTTCATTGTTGATAGGGGAGGTAGTGAAAGTCGGGGGGGGGGGGGGGGGGGGGGGGTTGGGGTGGTGGTGTTTGATGGTGAACGTTGAGCATTTAAAAAGTTAGGTGAAGGATTTGAGGTCTAAGTCTAATTCAAGGTTTTATGTGTGGTAGGTGGCATAGTGCAGACTGTGGAGGTTGTATAAAGTGATAATGAAATGCAAGTAGTTCGAAGACAGTTAGCATCTATAACTTAGATGGTTGTTTGGACTTCGGCTTCGACTTCAGATATACCTTAGAACTAGTGGGCTAATGAACTTGTATGTTAAATGATTCCAAATATTAGAAACTCAGCAATGTACTTAACCTGACAATAGGATGTCTTGCTCTGCTGTTCGAGATGCTTAACTTTTTTCTCAAAATAAACATTCTATTTAAGATGTTTGTTGTTTCAAAATGAAATTATACCATATGTCACATTTACTTGTTTTTCCTGAATTACTTAGGTAGGTAATACTTCTTATGCAAGGGATTTGAGTTTGGACAATCCAAGTAGGCAAGTACTTTTAAAATTTCACTCTTTGTAAATGTGAGTTTACAAGCGATGTGTGAAAAAGAGATGGTCCATGAGGGGATTAAGTGATATAAGGACAGCTGCTCACTTAAGATCTAATCTTCTAATATATGGATATCTCTCGTGGTTACTTTTGACATCTGTAGTCACCATGATAAGCATGCACATCTTTTTTGCTAATGCATTATCTTGTACTCTTAGTTAACTTTCCCTTGGTACGTGTAGTGTATTCATGTGTTAGTACAGATGATAATTAGAGTATCTCATATTTTTGTTTGTCTCATCTTATATCTCTACAGAATTGATTAGCATGTACATATTCCAATTTTTTTGAGATGGACGATCGTTAATCCTTCTTAATTGATTCATTATGTAGCTCATTGTGATACAACAGTAGCAACAATGTTGGTTGGGAACAAGTGTGATCTGGAGGATATAAGAGATGTCAGCGTTGAAGATGCTAAAAGCTTTGCAGAAGAACATGGTCTATTCTTTATGGAGACTTCAGCACTTGATGCTACTAACGTTCAAGCTGCATTTGAGTTGGTCATCCGGGAAATTTACAAAAATGTCAGCAAGAAAGTCCTAAATTCGGATTCTTACAAGGCTGAGTTATCTGTTAACCGAGTAAGCCTGGTGAAAAATGGTGCAGACTCGAGGAAAAATCAGTGTTGTAGTGGATGATCTTTATTCCTTCAGTTTTACATTTTCTCTTTAGAATGTTCTTTCCCCATCCGTAAAGGAGATGGTTATGGCTTGAATGTTTTTTTCCCGTGATCCCGGCCTAGGGTCATTGGTGACTAAGCTTGTCATTCATGTGATTGGGGATTAGCTTTCAATAAGACTTTCTCCGTCATGTTCTTGACTTCAAGGCACTGAAAACATTTTGTAGAATAGAAAGCAGCATGCATGATATATTGTTGCATATCCATACCAAGTTCTCTACCTGTAAATTATCTGATTCACTGTGAATTCTAATGTCTCAATCATTGTTCATGTAAATGTACAGAAGGTTACCTGATCTAAACATCTAAATTCCCAACCAAAAGGAAATAAATAATCCCTATACATTCTAAATATAAAGAAATAGTTTTCCCATCTACAAGAACGAAAATTTCTTGCAAATCAACTTGATGGGGAGAAAAATAAAACTAGAAACGGAAACAAGGCAGATCCTATATCTTACTACAATCTTATCTATAGCATACATAACAAGTTTTCTTTGTCTTCTCAATGGAGTGTTAAGGCTTCCTCAAGGCAGATGCAGCACCCATGACAACGGCCAAAACAATACCAAGACCAGCTCCAAGCGAAGCACCAACAGCTGCAGCTGAAAGTGAATTTTCCTTGTCCTGAGAATCACGACTTGCCTTCAAAGCCATTGCACGATCTCGCGACAGTTCAACCAAAAGCCTATCTCTTGAAAGTTCCTGCTACAATAAAAGCATGTTATAAATTGACTGAGTTGACAATTGGACAACCAGACAATGAAATGATAAGAATAAGAATGTTCTTTCATACATGGTCACTCACGCCTGATAAAAATGTGATTCAGGAGAGGAAATAATTAAAATGTTAGCTTACCTCAAAGGATTCTTCCTCATGGCTCCGAAGCACGCGATGGACTATTTGACAAAGAGAATTGACTCCCTGAACCGGCAGTATGATTTCTTTCTTCTGAAAAGGTCTCCTAACAAAATCGATGGGAGCAAAGAGAAGCTTTTGAGCGCCCGACCTCCCATCAGCGTCTCCAACACTAGCACCCCATAACAAAGTAGTACTTGCAGCACTGGGCATGACATAAGGACAGGAATTGATAACTCCGGTAGTACTTGGAGATGCTTGATGTGACTGGACAACAGCCTCAATCAATGCTTTTTGTTCATGAGCACTGACAGAAAATTTGTTTGTTATAGCAAGAACCCAAGGAATTCCAATAGATTTAGCCTCATCCAGTAGAAGTGAAAGGGCAGGCTTTTGTCTTCCATTTGAGTCATTATAGCGAGGTATTCTATGAGAAAGGTTGTGAACAAGAACAATTAAGTCTGTCTTTCGACTAAGATCTCGAATTCCAGACCAAAGTTCATCTCTAAGACGAATCACCTCCAAATTCAGCTCCTTTAAAACAACATCCAGAATTATGACAAATCAATCTTGAAAAGGAGAAATAAAACGAATAAAAGCTCCTTGAGATACCTGCAAATTTATCCCTCCTGAATCGCAGAAGCACAGGCCACCAGAAATACCTTCTTGGACATCAGACTCTTGAAGCAGATTTTCAATGTTGGTAATCCTGCCTTGAGATAATATTGCCTTGAATAGTGAAGTCTTACCAGCACCCTGCACTCACATCATACAAGTCATTACATTGACAATAAAATATACTGATCAATCTTTTGCCCTTATATTGAAAACATTAATACCTCAAGGCCAAGTAACCGCACCCTACGAGTTCGCACATGAACCTCTTTAGAAACTGTGGTAAAGTCACTGGTACAAAATATAAAGAAGTCACTTAAACCTTCAGGACGGATGGACTTTTCTTCATGTGGTCCTGATAGATTCTCCCTATCAAGAGTAGTGTTGGGATCAATAGAAGGAAACACATGCAACGATGAATCCGCTATCATTTGATGCTTAGGTGGCTGTCTTAATGGAGCTCCAATGAAAACTCGCATTTTTTGTAGTTCTGGCTCCTCTCCGTAGTCTGAAGAGTAAGTTGGGGTTGAAGGAAAGGATTCTACTGTAGTTGAACACCTAAATGAAGATAGAATCTGATATAAGTATAACATTTCACGCATAGGCATCCAAGGAGGTTGGAAATAAAGTTGTAAGGATCAGTACCAGTTGCCATTCACTTGGGCGTGAACAAGTGTACAAAGATGCAATCCAAAACCAGTGATATCAACTTTTAATGGATCTCCAGTTTTCTCACCAGGTATGCCATTCCATCCAAGAGGAGCAACTGAAGTAGCTGTACGAATAACTGGGGACTCAACAATATGCCCAAGCTCCACATTTCCTGCAACTGCAAGACCAAGCCATTGCTGTAGATGCGGAAACTGCTGGAATTGCTCTATTCCCGAGAAAGATGAGTTCTCATCTTTCATGCACAGGTCATATATTCTGCAGAGGAGAACCATAGTGTGTCAAAGAAAATACTAACAGAATTCAAAAGAAGTTATTCATAAGTTGAGGTATGCAGAAAACGTCCAGCCAACAAGAATTCCAATTTACAAAGAACACATAACACAAGCGCACAAATGGAAGTCAGATAGGTAATATAGAGGAATGATCACATTTACAATCAATTTGCACCTCTGAAATCGTGACCTATATGACCTCATTGAATGTGATTGTAATCTTTCCCTCAGTTCCGCAATCACAGATTTGACCTGAAAATGTCTTCGCCAGAAGAAAGCTAATAAAATGAGAAATTCCAAAGACTACTAAAAACTGTCAACTATTTGAGAACGATCAGAACAGAAAAGTGAAAAGTAAGGACTCAACACAGGAAAAAATACTGTAATCCGCAAAAGTAAAAATATACATTAAAAAACGAAGGTCAAGCAAAAGTAGCTCATACCGATGTCAGCTTTGAGTACTCTGCATCTGATAGGGACTTCACTGATGAATTTTCCAAGAGATAAAGCTGGAACGCAACAAACAATTATGTTGGGTCATTGACTTAGAATGCTAAGGCTACACATAACGAAAATTACAAAGGTCATTGACAAAACAGCACACATTGCCTTCATGCCAAAAAGAAAAGAAAAGGAAAGAATAGAGCAAAGTAATAAAATATACCACTCCAAATTTCTAAATGTGTGTTTTACTGTGGGATGACTAGAAAAGCAAATAAATTTACCGGCTGTACATGACCTTAAGGCATCAAACCAAATGATGCATGAAATACTGATTGCTTGTTTTCTTAAACTTATTCAAGCTTACCCAGGTCAGACTAAGATAGACCACTAATAAGAATTACAGAAGCAAGAATGAGAAGTTAGTGAGAATCACTAATAAAGTACTCTAGAGCCAAACAATTACCAAATCAGAAGCAGCTATCAACTAGGAAACCATAAATTCCAAGACACAGCAAAAACTTGGATCATAGCAACATTCTGTCAGATTTAAATAGCTTGGGGTTGATTTCGACCACCTAAGTTCAATAATAAGGATTAGTTATCCTATTGTAGTATGTACCTCTCCAAATGGTACATATGAAGGTAAGGAAGGCACTCTACGCCATCTTCCATCATCCCCATTTCTACTGGTACTTTTACTACTTGACTTTCCATTTGACGCCACATCTGGTACCTCTTTATCAGACTCAGAGATGGGCTTAAGAGAGATACCATCTGAACCCTCTTGGATCTCAAGAGACTGGAGTTCAATTATGTCATCGTCTATTACAGCTGTAGCAACAGAATCCAACTGAGAAGATGTTTCAACAGATGCAACTTTCCTATCTCTGTATTTATTAAACTGTCTTCTTACACCCTCCAAAGGAACAAGCCTCGAAAGTTTCCAGATAGAACTTCGTACAGGTCCCACACCAAGAACCAACTGCTCCCCTTCATTCACTTTACATTTTCCTTTTGCTTCCTCACTTTTTGACGTGGATTTCTTAGAAATTTCTTTTTCAGCAGGCATTGAAAGAGGTTGAGCATTATAATGGTGAAAATAAGCAGGGGACAATATGCGAGGCACAAGATCTTCTGGAATGCAGTAGCTTTTGAAGTAATGATGCCACCCTTCTCTATTAACATAACTGCAAAACATAAGAAAACAAAGCATACATAAGATTGAGCTGTAATAAGACAATCAAGAGAAAACTAATATAAGCTTGAACAATTAGATGCAAAACCTACTCTCTTAAAGCTGCATTACCAACAGGCGGCTGGGAAAATGTTATACATTTGACTCGAACATTTTCGTTCTCCTTGGATGAAGAAGAAGCGGCAACAACCCTCAAAATAGCAAGGGTAGCCAATACTGCTACCTACATGAACAAGAGCAGATGGAAGGTTAAATTCTAAAAGATTGGATCACCAACAAGCAGTAGAGTCACTGATGTTTAGCAAAGAAGCTAGTAACACTTACAGCTCCACCAAGTGAGTGTCCACATAATACAAGGTTCCGTTTTTTCTTTTGAGCAAGCCTGTACAACTCCAGAGCGGGTATACCTTTAGCGCGAGCCAAGAACCCCTAGAACATAACATTTTGAAAGTATTGCAGGTTAGGAAATCAACCAGGCACACGGAAACAGAAGTGAAAATGCTTGGGTAAGCAGGAATCACCCAAGTGATCTACTGCATTTTACCCGATGCGCAGCAGGTTTGGCTTTATTATTCATTTGCTTCGTTTTCGATTCAAGAGGATTAAACGAATTCTCTCCATTTCCTTTACGACATCCAGGTGAATTAGTTTTACTGTTCACAGTCCCATCACTATCCTTGACAGGATCCTCATGAAATATAGCACCTTGCAGTATATTCGCATCGGTCATTACATCCCTTCATATTATTCAGAAAAAAAAAGAAAAAAAAAACAATGCTTAAACTCGGAACTATCAATCTCAATGCTGAATGAATTCTCAGAAACTAAATGCCTCTTACTTGTACTGCTTAGTTCCTATGAAGGAAGCAAACAATGTATCACCTGCTTCCGCCAACAAGTAACTGCAAACAGTAAAATGAATAAACAAAATTATACAACAAGCCACAAAACTCGAAACTCCGAAATCCAAACAAACTCACACCACCTGTGAGGAACGTGATCGGAAGAAGGCTGCACACGCTCCAGATAAACAATCTGTCCTCCGAAGTCGGCCTTGAACTTGTTCACAGCCCTGACCAAGTCGGAAGCAGGCCTCTATTGAAGCATCAACAAAATTTACATACCGATTATGTAAATGTGAGACAACTGAATAAAATGCGAGAGTTTAAATTAAATTAGACTAAGGCTAAGGCTAGGCTAGGGTTTCACCTTGTAGACGCACTCGGAGAGGACCATGCAGCAGAGCATGTCCTGCAAGTCGGAGATGGAATCGGCTTTGACGGCGGCGCAGAGATCGTTTAGCTGCTTGCGGCGACGCTCGTACTCTTTGTGGATCCTCTTGCGCTGCTTGCGGTCGCCGTCGGTGAGAATCCAAGGACGCCACCTCATCCTCCACGGGAGTGGGGCCCAGGAGACCTTCCAGAACTTGGCGCTTTGCTCCCTCAGCCATGACTCCACTCGGCTTTGTAGCGATTCCAGTTCCCAATTCGGCATTTTAGCGACGGAGACGGGGGATCAGGAAGAAGAAGAGGCACGGCGGCGACGGGGACTCGAGTGCAGTTTGTGGCTTTTTGATTTCATATATATTTTTTTATTACTGGAAAGAAAATAAGAAATTAGAACGGGTTTGGAGAAATGCTGGGAATGAGATACGCAATGTCAAGGGACGCGAGGAATATGCGAATCGGATAGACGATTTTGGATTCTTCTTCATCCTGAATTTTTTTATTTTATTTTTGTTCCTATTAAGGAATTAATTTTATTTTGAGTAACCTTCTTATTTGAGGAATTAATTTTGAAAGTAATATTTTTCCTTGAAAATTTGAATACATAATTTTTAATTAAAATATTAAATAAGATTGTAATTTATGTTTGATGGTTTTTGAGTAATTTATGAACTCATGTATTTATTTATTTATAGGTGAAACACTAAAATAAGAAATTGGTAAGTTACAAGAGAGTTCACCAATTAACGCCCCGATAGAAAGAACTTCTCAAACTAACTTACACTATTACAATTCAATATGATATCCAACAACCATAACTAAACAGACTAGATATAGAACAAGGGCTAAAAAAAATCGGAGGCCCCACATCCTATCTGACTATGCACCTAAAACTATATTAAAGTAATTCAGCGCACATCCGCTTGTATCTTCGTGAGTGTTGCCTGATCCATTGCCACCTTCTTTTGTAGGGACTCAAACTTGTGTACCTCATTGCTTCCTCCATTAGCCTCATTCACTTGTGGGGGCGTCTCCACGATCACGAATCGACCGCTTCAAGAAAGATGCCTCATCTGCATGGGGAAGTTTATCCCTTGGGACAACCACGAAGCACGGTGTCGATCCGATCTTACATAAAAGACCATAGCTTTCGAGGTGACCCCTTTACCCGAGAAGGTATCAGAGGGCATTCTCACTAGCCGTGAAATATCGCAACTAGGCAAACCTGTAGTCTGCAAAGAACCAGACAAAGTTAGTGCCCCTCCCCCCAAACAGAGGGTTATCATGTATGTAGGACACATGTCATGTGATCCCTACATGAGGCTCCTGCATGGTTGACATATGGTCAACATGCATCACCTCAAGGGACGAGCGGTGCACCCACCGCAGTCGCGGTCCAGATCAACAACCTCAATCTCATCAAGTTCCAAATCGAACTCGACCACTGCTAAGCAATCGACAACCTCATCAGTCTCCTTTGCCATGGGCAGGGACACGAAGCAAAGGGGGAGGAAAAGGAATCAGGATGAAAACGATAAGGAAATATGATCATGTTGAGCGGCTCCGATAAAAATTTAGGTTTTTTCGAAGTTGGCTAGGGTTTCTCTATGTCTAGCGCTCTCAAATCTCTCAACTTCTCAACTTTTGTTGGATGAACTCATTTATTAGTTAATAGATATACATACAACAATTCAATTTATGCTCGGCTAAAAAGGTCGCCCAGCTTAAGTAGTAGCGTTTCTTTTCTTTTCTTTTTGCAAGGGAAGTAGCGTTGTTTTGTAATACTTACTTGAGTGAACTATTATGTACGTATTTATTTAATTGTTAATTAATCAATTAAATAATTATTATAAGTAAATATGAATTCATCAATTCAACACTCATAGTTGATAAAGTATCTATTAATCATCCCTCGACTATCATGAGTGCAAAGCAAACATATTAACTCACAACATCTCATTAATGAATTCCGCAGTTACTCTTCATACCACAAATAAGGAGGAAGCTATTGAATTAGAAGTGCATAAAAGAAAGAGAGTGACAGTTTATGATTACACACAACACCATCAAATAGGGGTGGAATTCGGGCGGTTTGGTTCGGTTTTTGATAAAAACCAAAACCAAAACCAAAGCATAAGAGTTTCTTCGGTTCGGTTCGGTTCGGTTCGGTTCGGTTCGGTTCGGTTTTTCAATTTTCGACAATAAAAACCAAGCCATTCAATTCGGTTTGGTTCGGTTAAAAATTTCAGGTTTTTTCGGTTTTTTTTTCTTCAAATTATGAACAAACTTCACACAAAAAAAACCTTAATAAATAGGAGAAAATCAATTACTTTCAGCTTGTAAGACATTAACAAATAACAATAGCATAGCAATCCAAACATCAAATTCAAATTTTCAAGTTACACTATCAATTCCAAGTTTCTAACATCAAAAAAACATTCCGCAAATAATATTCGTAGTTCAGTTTCAAGTTTTTCAACAGTCCATAAAGCAAACAGTCCAGAAATTAAGAAAATAGCAAAAAAATAGCAAATTCATGCAAAATCTCAACAAAGTTCTAGTAGCATTTTGCTTCAATTTTTAGCACGATTTGATGAAAATTCCAGCAGCTGATCTCAGCATAAGGCAATTTGCACTTTGCAGCAAGTCCAGCAACTACACAGTCCAGAAAAACAGTCCAAAAAAATCAATGTTAATACTCTTAACACAACAACTCCAATAAACTTCACAAATATAATGTAATACCAAGTTACCAACATACTAAATGTTTTCGAGCATGGACATAAATCACATTTGGCTATTCCTTTGTCCTTCCCGAAGTCGAATGTAGCGTTTTGAATATTTCTAACAACAAACAACAATCAAGTTAACAGTGTTTCAACTATATACATTTCAAGTGATTAAAAACATAATATTAGAAGTATAAGAAAGATTATTTACCTTCCTCAATTGCTTCAGTTTTTAAATCAAAACGACACCGTTTTATATATGTTCGGTTTTTTTCGGTTTTTTTGGTTCGGTTCGGGTTTTCAAAATCCGAAACCGAAACCGAACCGAATTTTTTCGATTTTTCGGTTTTTCGATTTTTTCGGATTCAGATTTTTTCGGTTTCGGTTCCGGTTCGGCTCGGTTTTTTTTTCGGTTTTCGGTTCGGAAGTCCCACCCCTACCATTAAGTAGTTCTTAATTAAGTGTCTGCTCGAAATTGATTTTCAAATTGATTTTTCTTATTAGCACTTCATATTATAAGCATTTTTAAGTGGAAGAATCTCTAATGTGCTTTCTACAAAATGATTTAAGGACTTATAAGTGATTCCCTAAAATTTCTCAAAACACTTCCAGTTATAACCAAACACTCTAAAATTTATAAATGTACTTTTTCATATTCATAAGTGTTCTTAAAAACTATACCAATCAAGCCCTAAATTTCATATATGGGGGTAGTTGTAAAAGCTATCACTACCAGCATTTTCACTATAGCCGACGACATTATAAAAAACAAGCCGACGATATTTTAAATCGTCGGCTATAGTAGACTATAGCTGACGACAACACCAAAAATCGTTAGCTATATATAGCCGACGACTTCGTAAAAAAATGGTCGGCTATAGTCCTGTAGGCTAAAAAGCGTCGACAACAGTATAGCCGACGCTTTTTGTTGCAAAAATCGTCGGCTATAGTACTATAACCGACGATTTTTGGTGTTGTCGTTGGCTTGTTTTTTATAATGTCGTCGGCTATAGTGAAAATGCTGGTAGTGTATACCGAAGTTTCAACAACGCCAATATCAGAATCCACAGTCATCAACATGCCACTCGATCGATCCTCTTAAAACTTTCATACTTGTGTAGCATAGCGATTAGCGAAAGATCCACTATGCATGAAGACCCACGCGTTATCTGTCTTCACTCTTCGCAGAGTAAGAAATCCTTTCATATCATTATCTAATCACTCGAACAACGTACAAGACCCATTCCTTGACTCTGAAGTCTAAAGCATCTTTACATCTTTTTTCTTTTTTGATCAAATTTGCGCTCACTTTGTTAGAGAGCATCTTCAGTGCACCAGTTGTACTTGCACAATCATGTGTAATGTAATCACAACATTCATTTAATCTAATTTTATATGGCACTAACACTAATGTTAACACTATTACGTGAATGAATATTAAACAGAGGTGAAAAAAAATTAGTCAATCATGGTATAAGTTAATCGAGATGAGCAATTAATGTCATTAATTGATATATTTTTATTATTATTAAGATAATAAATCATACACCCCAAACTCTAATCTCTTAGGCCATCTTCAACAAAGGAGGGTCAAACTAGGCCCAGAGTTATAATATAGCCCAAGATATATTACTATTTTATTAAAAACTTGGTGATTGTTGGAACGTAAAAAATTGACAAGAACTAGTTACCTCTACAAGAACCAATCAACGAACACCAAACGCACCACGTCTTCGACACGTCGGAAACAGACTTTTCAATGCCAAAATATGGGAGGGAGGGTGTACCTGCAAAGACACTCCGACGCTCAAGTCACTAGGACCTCTTTTCTAGCAGAATTTTTGTAATTAGAACGTTAATGAATCAAATGAGAGTGTAAGCTAGTATTTATAGGCAGTGATCCTCCCCCAAAAATAAAGATAATGGCGTGGGATTCAAGGATAGAATCATCCTCTATTGAGAACTTCTCATCTGTGTTAGCCCCAAGCTTCTAAACCACCGCAACACATTCTCTAGTTTTCCCTTGCTTTCCACTGTACTCGCACTATATTCTCGTTAACTAATACGACTGGGTCGTTACCACCCACACATCCATCACTTGCCTTTTTACCACTCTTATTTCCTCGTTGGTAGGCTTATCCTTCCCTATTCTTTATTTTTGGCTTGGTCTCATCTTCCTTATACTTTCTGGGCCTCACTATGTCCTCAACCTGCCCTTTATTCTAGACCGAAATTTCTCCTCCCACAAATGCTCCCAAAATTCTCTTTCAAGCCCAAAGGGAATTTTTTTCCGTTGCTTCATCTTCCTTCCCGTGCAGTTTTCCCCATGTGTACCGCGCTCAGTGTACTATAACTTCACTCTTTCCATCTTCCCCTATTAATTTATCATTTTATGATCCTTCTTCTTCCCATGCACACACTACTCGCCTTTCGTGCTCCCTTATAACCCATCATCACATCCTTCTCCATCAAATCAATTTGCACTTTCCACCATTTTTCTTCTTTCCTCTGAAACATTTGCCTCTCTTAACACTACTCCACCATGAAAACCACACGATCCAAGGCCCAATCTTTCGCCTCCAAACAACTCAAAGATGCACCAGCCAATGCCGAGCCTAATCACTTCGACCTGGAATCCGTCGAAGAGGAACCCCACGGCGCCGCCGATGAAGTAGAACCACCCGAGTCTGAAGCTTTCTGATGGACACCCACAAAGTTCAAATCGATCATTTCCAATCCAAAATCATTCCCCCAGGAAGGGTTATTGCATGTGCTCTTCCCGACGAGGTTGACATCATTTTCAGTGAAGGTGTGCCTCCCAACATATAGTACACTAAACCAAATTCAATTCTATAACTCAAAACATAGTTGTATGTATATCAAATTGGCTAGGGATTCTAAAAGGAAACTACTCACTAAGCATAATGAAATACAAGATTAGATACATACTGAAAACAAGAAGAGAAAAGTAATAACCAAGAGTCCCCTTAGCCAAAGCTCCACCAAATGACTCTAAGGCTTCTAGCTCTACTTCTTCACTCCAAGCTAGCACAAAGTCTTCAAGAGGAGGTAAATGTAGTCTTTAGGAATCCAAGGAGTCAAGGGAAAGAGAGATTACTTCCCACTCCTTTGAACTCTAAAGACCAAACCAAATCCTAGAGGCAAAGATGAGAGGAATAACACCCAAAATAGGCCAAAGTAATGGTGTGGTGGTGGAGATGTTTGATTCTACCCAAGAGAGGGAAGAACTAGGTCTCTAATGGTGGTGGTTATGGAGGTGTTTTGGCCTAGAAAGGGAGGAGAAGAGGTAGAAGAGAGTGATAGAGGGTTGGGATAAGGATAAGGGGTCTAGAGAGAGTGTAAATCTATGAGAAAGGAAAAAGTGAAGGGAGATATGTGTGTAGGCAAGGGAGAGCTCGACCCCAATGGGTTAAAAGAGATTATTTTGGTGTTTGAAATTCAAAAATAGATGCTAGACATGATCCACAATTTAAGGTTTTAATTGGGCCAAAAGGTGTGACTCACCCAAGTCATATAACTTGCATGTGCATCCATCTTCTCCAAATATCTCCCCAGTGGGCTTGGATCTTGAGACCTTGGCCTAACATGACTTGAGCTGGCCATTGATCAGCGAAGACTTGCCGGAGTTGACCGTTAACCTGCCATTGACTTTTCGTCATTTTCTCAAGAAAACATAGTAAAAATGATGCTTTATTAATAAAACACAAACAATAAGCATGTAGTTAGGAACATAATTAGAGCATAATTATGGACCTAACACAACCCGAAACTCCCCACCCTGGGTCTTCAGTGCTTTTAAAAATGGTTTGCAATGATCAGTCATTCTTGATATGAATCGACTTAAGGCCGCAACTCTCCCCATTAACACTTGAATGTCCTTCTTTGTGGCAGGTTCTTGCATGTTTATTATGGCTTACACTTTTTCTGGGTTCGGTTCTATACCCCTTTGATTAACAATGTAACCAAGGAATTGTCCATAAGCTACACCAAAAATGCACTTTCCCGGGTTGAGCTTCATCCCATATCTTCGCAAGATCCCAAAGGTTTCTGCCAAATGTCTGACATGATTGACTTTTCATTTGCTTTTCACCACCATATCATCTATATATGCTTCCATTGTCTTTCCTAATTTCTATTTGAACATCAAATTGATCAACGCTAATAAATAGTGCCTGCATTTTTCAGTCCAAACGACATAACCTTGTAGCAATAAAGTCCCCTCTCTGACACGAAAGTTGTTTTCAACTGATCTTCTGGTGCTAAAGGTATTTGGTTGTATCCTGAATATACATCCAGGAACAATAACTTCTCGTAGCCAGCTGTTGCATCCACCATTTGGTCCATTTTTGGCAGAGGATAACAATCATTTTGACAAGCCTTGTTTAGGTTCGTGAAATCAACGCACATCCTCCATTTTTCATTTTTATTTTGTACAACAACCACATTCGAAATCTCTTTCGGGCACCATACATCTTTTATAAATCCTACTTCAAGCAACAGGTCGATTTCATCACTGATTATTTGATTGCACTCCGGTGCATGCCTCCTTGTCTTTTATTGGTATGGAATAACATTAAGATCGGTATTTAGCTTATGACAAGCCACTCTTATATCAATATTAGGCATATCTTTGTGTGTCCATGCAAATACATTCCGGTTTGCCTTCAAAAAGTTCACTAGCCATTGCGCCTCTTTCTCAGTCAACGACTTTCCTATCCAAATAGACTTCTTTCTTCCTTCATCGAGGAAAATTTCTCGGGTCTTCTCCATTGTGAGTGGCATGTGTTTTTCATCTTCATTTGTGTTGGCTTGTGCCCCCAGGCCTTCCTGTGATTGCTATAATGATGATGGACCAGCATTCTTGCATCCTAGCTCGGGGTATTTATTTTTTATTTCTATAGAATACAAGATTTTTGCTTGCGGCTGATCTCCCCTAACTGACACAACTCTTTTGCGATCCTCAGATATGAACTTTAGCACCTGATATCTCATTGACGCCTTTGCATCCATCTGATGCAACCACCCTCTACCAAGCATGATATTATATGATGAAGCTTTATCGATGATGACAAAAGTTATCTCTACCCTTTTGCCAACTATAAAAACTGGTAGAGTAACTTCTCCATAAGACCAAGTTTCATTGCCATCATATGCTAACACCGAAGACTTGCTCCTCTTCACAATCTTCGGGTCTACTTTCAACTTTTTGAATGCTCTATAATATATGATATCAATGCTGCTTCCAACGTCAATAAGTACTCGTCACACCATCAATTTACTCACCCTTATGGATATCATAAGTGCATCCCGATGTGTGAACTGAATCTCAACCCCATCTTTGCTAGAGATACTTATCATGGGTTCCCCATCCATCTTTTCTTCATTCACTGATCCCCATTCGACTTGACAAATCCTCCTTATCTTCTATGCTTGTTGCGATTCACTCCTAATCCGAACTTCCTCTTCTCACCTGGTTGATGGTCCTCCATGTATAGCAAAATTCTCTCACTAGAGGTTCATCGTTAACATTTCTTTGTTGCTCTTGAACTTCCACTTCTTCTTGCTTGTATTGCAAGAGTTTTCCCTGCCGCTCATGTATGGCTGGTTTTATGGCTTCACAAGTGTTTATGCCATGCCTTTTAGCCTTATGGAATATACAATAGTGTCTACGCTCAAACAGATTTGAGGATTCGAGCTGTAGAGGTGACTCCTTGAAAATTTCCTTTGATTGATGCTTTCAAAATATAAATGTAGGGCTACGAGTAAACATGATTCTCCATTTACTCCCCATTTTCCTTGTTTTCCTTGTTGTTTTCCAAGTTTGTTCTTGCCCCCAGCATAAGCTTTTACTAGTTTCTGCCTTGTTGAAGATTCTGGCTCTGGTTTATCTTCGACATATGCTGCCATCCTCCCTCGCCGAGAACTGCTCACTCTCTCCAATCTTATCTCACCGATCAAGGATGTCGTCCATGTCCTTAGGCATTCTTTTGGTTAATTCTTCAAAGAAGGGTGATCCGTCTAACAGTCCTTCATGAAAAACAATCACTGCCACACTTGAAACGTAGTTAATGCTTGTCATCTCCTCTTTAAATCGCTCAAATTATTTCTCTATTTTTTCTCTATGCCTCTGTTTTACGTTGAACAATACTAACAAATCATTTCTTTGCTTCCTCGAATAGAAATATTGAGAGATGAATGCTTGAGAAAGCTCGTCGAAACTGGAAATTGAATTTGGCTCTAACTCCCTGAACTATTTAGTTGCCTTCCCAGATAAACTTGATGGGAATAATTTACACATAAGCCTTTCATCAACCGTCTCGATCCTCATTATCCCAGTGTACTCTTTTAGATAATCAAAGAGATATGTCATGCCTGTGTACTTGGTAAGCGCTGGTATAGAAAAATATTTTGCCTTTCGCGCTCTCAAAATGTGACTGGTGAATGGAGATTGGGTGATTCCTTTCGCAAGTTCAGCAGTTATGTCTTGTGGCCTAGTTCCTTTGGCTTCTTTTATAACTACAGTAACGAGGTCCTTCAAACGACGTCTTGTTCGTGCTGGATGGTTCAAGCTTTTATCGGCACTGATCTCGCCTCTGAAATTTTTCCTCGCTGGTTCATAGTCTTCATCGGAGGATTCATCATCCTCCCACAAATCTTCGTCTTCAGACAAACTATCCTCTGAGGCTTCATCATCATCCTGGACATCTTTGGTTCATCTCCAGTTTCTTTCTTTTACTTTGAGGCGTTCAAGTTCTAACCACATCTTTTGAATGCCTGCAGCACTGAGGTTTTGTTCGGGAAGACTCCTCCTCCTCTGGCCTGTCCTCCTTGAGCTCTCTCCATTTTCACGGATGACTTGGACTTCTAACTCCATAGGCCTTTTCTCCATTCGTCTAACAGTTCCTCGCTCAGAAATTTTTCCACTTTCGGCTTCCTTCGATGAGTTTCCATTGTTTTGTGTGGCAAGCCTTTGTTGTCTACGTTTTCAGGTATGTTTGATGCCATCGGTCTCCAAAGATGGCGCCACCGAAGCATAAAAAATTGGCACATACTAGTTACCTCAACAAGAACCAATCAACGAACACCAAACGCATCACGTCTTCGACACGTTGAAAGTAGACTTTTCAATGCCAAAATGTAAAGAGTGTACCTGCAAAGACACTTCGACGCTCAAGTCATTAGAAGCTCTTCTCCAGCAGGATTTTTGTAATTAGAACGTCAATGAATCAAATGAGAGTGTGAGCTAGTATTTATAGGCAGTGATCCTCCCCCAAAATAGGGATAATTATGTGGGCATCAAGGATAGAATCATCCTTCATTGAGAACTTCTCGTTGGTGTTAGCCCTAAGTTTCTCAACCACCACAAGACGTTCTCCAATTTTCCCTCGCTTTCCACTATACTCATGCCATATTCTCGTTAATTAACATGACTGGGTCGTTACCACCCACACATCCATCACGTGCCTTTTTACCACTCTCATTTCCTCGTTGTTAGTCCCATCATTCCCTAACCTTTATTCTAGGTTTGGCCTCATCTTCCTTATACTTTTTGGGCCTCACCATGTCCTCGACCTACCCTTTATTCTAGACCAAAATTTCTCCTCCCACAGTGACCATCTCCAACAAGAAAGGGTTAAATTTTAGTTTTTTTGAATATTTTATTATTTACATTTTCATGTATATGCTCTATTGAAGGATAGTGATACATGTGAATCTTGCCGATCATATTTTTGAATAGGAAATTTGTCACATATCTTCTACAAATAAATTATGAATAAATATTCCTAGATACCTTTTTTTATATATATTTTTGAATAAATTTCGCACATATCTTTTACAAACAAATTAATTGGGTGTGTATGTATTAGTTTTGGATATTGAAATTTTATTGAATCAATTTATTAAAATATGACACTCGCGTTTATCTAGATCCACTTTCAACTACCAATATGTATTTTTAATCTGATAAGTGGTCCCCAAAAATTTGGCATGGACTAGCCAAAGGACTAAATATGATCATTTCTATGACCCTTTGGCTTAACGCTCATTTCTTGTTGAAGATCAAACATCAAACATCAAACTCCAAATCTTAAACCCCAAACCTTATACTTTGAATCCGAAACCCAAATCTCAAACTCTAATTTCTTGAATCCTAAAACCCTAAACCCCAAACCCAATGATCAAATTAACAAATTTATTTTTCCTCCACATTGTTGGTGTAGGAAAGTATACGTTTATAGAGCAAATTAAAAAAATTGACAATACATATAGGTTTATTTATGCAGTTTTACACTATCGATGATGATCAACAAAAAATTAAACATTGCCTATATACTTGATTGTGATTATCATGATATATAAATTATACGAAAGAATTAGTCTCGTATATTTGAGTGTTCTTTTGTCTAGATAAAAACAATTAACTATTAATAATGACAATTTCAATTTTTTTTTTCTAAAACAGTATTAACAAATCATTTGAAGTTTAATTTTCAAATTTTGTCAACAACATGCTTTAATTACCAAGCTTCAAGTATCATTCAAGTATCAATGTACAAATTTTGAATTTTTAACTGATCGGCTCATCTCAGTTAAGTTGATATATAAGATTATCAATAACTAAATCCTAATATCTAAATATATGTTTGGCTTTTTAAGAAAAATTTAGGTTTGCTTCATCACATTGATTTACAAATGTGACTTAGTTCCTGAATATAAATTCTAATCTTCATTGACCAAATTTTTTTGTAAACTCTTTGGATATTGCAAGGTATACATTTTTATATAATCAATTTATTTGTATAGAGACATTAGTGTTGGATATAAGAATTTTATGCAATTTGTAGCACTAAAATTGAAACTAAAATATTTGACATAATTTTGAGTATTTAATTATCACATAGTGAAAGTTTTATATATAAATAAATTAACTCTATTTTCACATGAAAGTTCCCCCCCTTTCAAAAAAATAAATAAATAAACTCTATTTTATTTCAAAAAATTAACCCTATTTACGATACTTTGTGAGTAAAAAAATATAAACCATGATAGTAAGCAAACAAAGAATTGTTGGATCACAATATAAAAATATAGTAGAAGACATATTTGACAATACACATTCGTCACATGCTATGTGATATGGAGATGAGTATAAATATGGATTCATGGAAACAATTTAATATGGTTTAAATAATAAATATAATTTTTGTTTAAATTATTAATATCGATAAATATACATTTATGTATCGATAATAAAAAAAAAATTGGCATTGACTAATGACTCTATAGTCTATACCCATGGACAATATATATTATATAAAATTTCACTCGCTTGAATTTAACCAAAGAAAATAAAACTCATCGTTTAATTTGAAGTTCTCATATGTTGCTGGAATTGGGAGTACGTGGAAGTCAGTGAAGGAATATAGTGGGCTAACTTGATCAACTCCATAACCCAAGAAAAAGAATTTAAACTAAAATGAAGGCCTAAAAAGAAATATAAGTTTTTTTTTGAAAGGTAGACAAGTTATATAAATAAATAAAAATAAAGTAGTTAGTGTTTAAGGAAATAATATTTCTGGTATCTAGGTGTGTGTATTGTCCTAATGAGTTTAGAAGTAGATATTCTCTCTATCCCTAATTTATAGGCATAATGATTGTAATGCATGTTTAAGGTCATCTATCAATGAATAAAGTACAGTTTGAGATCATATTATCAGCGTATCTATTTTCTCTTTCAATACGTACGTTATCAACAACTCTTGAGTTGATAGCCAACCTAAACCCCTAAATATTATAACCCTTCATTGTCGGCCTCCTCCTTGATAGGAAATCTTCTACTGCCGCCTACAACCACAGCCTGATTTTCCTCTACCGTCGGTGCTCATTGTTGGAGTTAGGGTTTCTTTGCTTCAAACTTCTTTCACAGCGAAGTTTCCATACCTAACATAACACCCTCGAGGTAGATTGACTAACTTTTTTTGATTTAGAATTAGGTTGTAAAACTTAATTACCACAATACCCTAGATCTAGGTCTAGATTTAGGTTTAAATACCGTGAATTATTATATGCATCTAGTTCCTATGGATTAATATAGGTATGAGTGAAGGGGATTTAATCATCTATTCCTCAAGGTTTAACATTAGTGGCGGTCCTGGGAGAGTGACGGTATACATGAAAAAAGAAAAGTCGATATTTTGTGACTCTGAGTTAGTCACAGTTTTACGGGGAGTGATATGAAGCCACCAGTTTTGCATCGATTTTTGTGACTATACATCATGGATCATGTTTCTTATTCCCTAAACTTGGTATTAGTGATCGTGATTATTTCGATCGGTAAACTAATTACATCTCTTATCTTTTGTAGATGACTGAACCTGCAAAGCCTGAATTTGACATCATTGACATTCAAGAAGCAGAATACCACAAATGGGTCTTAAATGTGAGGAATACTCTCATCGATAAAAGACTCACGGATACAATCCAACCAATACCAGCAGTTCAAGAAGTCAACGATGAAACCATAGCAAGAAAAGCACAAGCTCTTATGTTTCTTAGGAGACATATTCATCCGCTATGTGGAGACAGTATTTGTTAAAGAATGACCCCGTAGATTTGTGGGCGACTTTACAAGACATTTTTTTACAAGAACAATGAGATAGAATCCGGTTATTAGATTATTCTAAGGTGAATGATTTTTACCAACATATGCTGGACCTAGAATCTGAGCTTGCTGTAGGTGGAGTTGAGAAAATCGACCAAGCTATGGTTGAGAAAACTTTGAGCACCTTTCCTACTTCTGCGGATAATCTGATGCACCAGTATCAACATGATTATGAACAAGGCAGATTAAGATCCTTCAGTGATCTCGTGAGAGTACTAGCCAAGAAAGAAAGACAAAGTGTTATACTTATCAACAACAATAATAGGTCAGCCGGTATAAAGAAAGCACATGAACTTACAACACTGGTGGAAAAGCTTGAACAGACAAGGGGAAACAACATGCTGAACCTTATCAAAACAATCATGGTAGAGGAGATAATGGTAGAGGTCGTGGATGAGGAGGACACAGTTGGAATTTGACTTGGACTCGCCAAGACAATGGCCATAACAACTCCAACAAGAATCCAACAATTTCTGGTTCTAGGAACAATGAAAATTCTTCAAGGTCTGCTCCTTCAACGTCTAGCTTAGCACCTTGCTATAAGTGTGGTTCTAACAAGTATATGCACAAGAAATTTCGTGCACTCAAATATGTTCAGAATGCATACAAGAGATGCAAGCAATACTCGGCATATGTGACCAAATACACTGCGGATCAAGAGATGGATGATGTTGCTGAAGCCAACCTTATAGTAGCAGATATCAACAAAGCAAGTCTAGAGACTACAGATTTTGATTAGTCTATGTATTATACCGATATCTCTACTATGTAATCAAGTTTAATTTTGTTTTTGACTTTATTTTTAGTCATGGTTATTGAATAAGAACAATCTTTTGATGTAAGTTTTGATATTGGCAAAGTGATAAAAGTTCTTTCTTTTAGAATTTGAAAGTGTTAACAATGGTTATATTCATACATATTTCTTACAGGGTTCAAACTCTACGAAACTCTATGGCATTTTTGACACCAAAGTATCGTAAACACGAGATAAGAAAGAGGATGTTTTTTATCTCAAGGAACCTTTGATCCATCCAGATTTTCTCTCGATCCATCGAATGGGTGCCTCGAATTAGTTTCTGTAATTTTTGATCCATTGAAAATTTATACACAAAACACCTTTGACCCATTGAAGGTGATCCTCGGGTCCCTATTTTGCACCTTTAACCCATCGAGAAACCTTCTCGATTCATCAAAGAAGTGTCTCGGGTTAAGTTCTTCGATCCATCAAAAATTTTCTTCAATCCATCGAAGATTGGTATCGAAAAATCAAGATTTTATTTTGGGTTTCCTTCGACCCACCGAGAATTTCTCTCAAACCATCGAAGGTTATACCCGGTTTGGGGTATTTTGATGTGTTTTTACATCGGTTTGCTTATGCCATATTAGCACTCTTTAATGATCATAACCCTTTGGAAAATCTTTAAGCCTTTACTTAAAGTGTTTGACAAGTCTTTAAGACTAATTAATTCAAATTCTTTTGTAGATGTTTGAAGGCGAGACCGAATGTCTAGAAGATAGTGGTACTACTCATACTACACTGAGGAATAGACAGTTATTTATAGATCTTATGTCATATACATCATCAGTGACAACCATGATTGGTTCAACACCGATTATATAAGGGAATGGTTCAGCAAAAATTTTACTACCACGTACATGGAACATGAATTCATATCACTGGTGCATTGTACGTGCCCAAGGCCAACCAAACTTTGGTAAGTTTTAAGGACATTAGAGCCAATGGTTTACACTTGGAGACTCATTTTGAGAATGGTAAAGAATTCTTTGGCGATGACTTGGTATCTTATCAACTTTGACATTACCAACTGGGACACCCAGGTCGTGATATGATGATCAAAATAATGAAAAACTCTTACGGTTATCCATTTTTCAAAGAAAAGAAGCATGTACCAATTCCCATTGATTTTGATAGAACTGATGAGATTAACATTGTTAATTCGGTTTAGATTCCTACGTCGAGTTCAACACCTAGTGTTGGTTTACAAGATTCTTTTATGACAATCTCTGATGCTAAGTTCATTTTGCAAAGCTTGTTCATTAGCAAAGTTGCAAGCTAGGCCTTCCTTTGCAGTTAATAACACTAAAAATATATCATTCTTACATAGAATCCATGAAGATATTTGTGGACATATAAAACCGAAATGCGGACCATTTAAATATTTTATAGTTTTGGTACATGCATTAACGCGATGATCACACATTGCTTTACTATCCACAATGAATGTTGCATTTGCAAAAACACAGATTATTAAGCTTTGGACTCAACACCCGGACAACCCAACCAGGTCAATTAGATTGGATAATACAGGAGAATTTACATCAAAGAATTTTGATGGCAACTGTATGTCGATTGAATTGAAGTTGAACATCCCATCCTCATGTTCATTCACAGAACGGTTTAGCAAATGCACAAATCAAGCGGTTACAGCTTATAGCCAGAGCAACAGTTATGCATACTAATTTGTCGGTACCTGGTTGAGGATATGCAGTATTGCATGCAACAATGCTTTTTCGTTTGAGACTTGTAGCACGCCAACCATTTAGTGTGTACCAATTGGTAACTGGATATGAGCCTGATATTTCACACTTACACATATTTGGTTGTGCAGTGTATGTGCCAATTGAGCCTCCACAACGTACTAAAATGGGTCTTCAACGTTGATTAGGCATATATGTTAGTTATGAATCTCTAACGGTTGTCCATTACTTAGAACCTTTAACAAGAGATCTCTTTACTGCAAGATTTGCAGATTGTCACTTTGGAGAAACATACTTCCCGACGTTAGGAGGAGATAGGAATGCTTCCATTCCGGTTGAACGTCAGGAATTGATGTGGAAAGCTCCTCCCACTATGTTTCAAGGAGAGTGAGATTGAAGTGTGACGTATCCTTGATCTTCGAAATGTAGCAGACTCGATGTCTGACTCTTTTACTGATATTGTCAAAGGAACGAGATCAGATATTCCCACTGCAAATGTTCCTACAAGGATGGAAGTCCCCAAGAAAGGGCAGTATAACGCAACTCCAGGGCAGAGTAACGTACCTCTTGCCCATGTGGATGGAGTAGCATTGGCCTCGGCTCCCACCAGGAAGAGAAGGAGACCAAGAAAATCCATATATAAGCTACCGGGGAAAAGGTAGGTCATCCATCCATGCACAAAATGATCCTTACATCATCAACATTGTGAATCCCACATATGAGATTATTATTGACTATATTTATATCCTAAAATAAAAAATGGCTTCTCTGGAAGACGCTTTCGATTCATATGTGATGTCAGAGAACGGTGAAATCTTAATAACTAACAATAATGCCTGCATTGTTATGGATAGATCATCCAAGGTAGTTGATGATGCTTTTACTTATTTCGTCGCTCAAGAGATTATTGATAACGATGAAGTGGAACCTCACTCGGTTGCTGAATGTGAGCAGAGAGCGGATTAGTTAAAATTGAAAGATGCAATGCAGGCCGAACTAGTGTCTTTGAAGAAAATGCAGGTTTTTGGTCTGGTAGTGCTATACCCACCAAATGTGAAGCCAATAGGACATAAATGGCTCTTTGTTCAAAAGTGTAATGAAAAGAATGAAGTAGTGCGGTATGAAGCTAGACTTATGGTGCAAGGTTTCTCTCAACGTCTTGACATTGATTATGAGGAGACATGTTCTCTTATTATGGACATCATTACTTTCTGCTACCTTGTCAGTTTAGTGTCCGAAAAATTGAATATGCAGTTGATGGATGTGGTGACAACATATCTCTATGAAAACCTTGATTCAGAGATATACATGAAAGTGCTGGAAGACGTGGTCATCCCTAATTCAAATAACTCTACATCACGGAGTGCTCATGTGATTAGATTGAAACGTTCACTATATAGATTGAAACAATCCGGTAGGAGGTGGTACACACGTCTAAGTGACTACTTGATTGGGAAGGGATACAAGAACGATGATTTGTGTCCATGTGTGTTCATTAAGAGAACAAGTTCAGGATTTGCCATTGTAGCGGTTTATGCTGATGATATGAATTTTATTGGGTCTCTTGATGAGATCAATGAGATGGTTAGGTACATGAAATCCGAATTTGAGATGAAAGACCTTGGCAAAACTCGATTTTGTCTTAGTTTGGAATTAGAACATCGAGTTGGTGGAATACTTATTCACCAGTCTACTTATGTCCAAAAGGTGCTCATGCGATTTAACATGGACAAAGCACACCTTCTTAGTACACCAATGGTTGTACGCAGTCTGGAATCCAATAAAGATCCATACCATCTGAAAGATGATGAGGAGGAATTATTGGGAGATGAGGTACCATACCTTAGTGTTATTGGAGTTTTGTTGCATTTAGCTCAATGCATAAGACGAGACATTGCATTATCTGTAAACGTGTTAGCTCGTTTTAGTTCTACGCCAACACAACGTCATTGGATAAGTGTAAAGCACATCTTCAGGTACTTGAAGGGTTCCATAGACTTGGGTTTGTTCTTTCCCTACAAAGAATATAGAGAGAAGCATAAGATTCCTGAAAAATGGATGTTTGAATCACTGCATACAGGATCCAGGGTTTTCGACCCATCTAGTGAATCACTCGACCCATCAAAGGATGCTCCCTGGACGGATCCAAACCATGCCTTTGATCCATCAAAGGAAGTGTTCGACCCATCAAAGGTTGAATCGGTCGCGAGCACTATTTCTCAATTTAGTGCTGTTTCCTACTCAGAGACACCTTGTGATGTCTTGGTTGGTTTTTCTGATGCTGGGTACCTCTTTGACCCACACAAAGAATGATCCTGGACAGGTTATGTATTTACAATGGGAAACACGACAATTTCATGGAGATCAACTAAGCAGCCCCTTGTTGCTACTTCCTCAAATCATTCTGAGATTATTGCTTTACATGAAACGGTTAAGGAGTGTGTCTGGCTTACGTCAATCATACACCATATTCGAGGATCTAGTGGATTATCTTCCACTACTACAACACCAACTTGTATCTTTGAGTACAATGCGGCTTGCATTGAACAAATGAAGTTGTGATACATTAAGGGCATACAAAGCACATATTGCCAAAGTTTTTCTTCAATCAAAAATAATAATAACTATTGAACATTCATGTAAATCAAGTATGTTTAGCTGACAATGCTACATACTTTTTTACCAAGACTTGCCAAATCTACATTAGCAAAGCATGTGAAACGCATTGGTATACGAAGATTGTTTGAACTCCAATATTAAGTTACTGATCAGGGAGAGTTCATTTCGTAGACATTAGGGGGAATCTACATCATATGTGGTCACTTTTGTAGTTGATGCGTTGCACTCTTTTTTCCTTAGACAAAACATTTATTTTACCCAAAAGGTTTTTTGTATGCTTGACAAGGTTTTTAGTGAGGCAACAAGTTATGCATCATCCATTAGGATCGCGACACAAGGGGGAGTGTTTAAGGAAATAATATTTATGGTATCCTGGTGTGTGTCTTATCCTAATTAGTATAGAAGTAGATATTATCTCAATCCCTGATTTATAGGGATAATGATTCCAACAGATTATAATGTTTATTTAAGGCTATCTATCAATTAATAAAGTACAGTTTCAGATCATATTTTCTGTGTATCTATTTTCTTGTTCAACAACCAGTAAATTTTGTTCTATATAACCTGAGAGCTCCCACTCACGGATGACAAATAAAGGAGAGAAAGAGAGATTTATTTTGTTTTTACTGTGATAATATTTGGGTCAACTCATATTAATTAACATTTAATATATAGCTGTTAATATTTTTGTTAATACATATGCATGGCACATGACTGGATTTTTTTTCACTTTGTTAATGCATATGTTTTGGGCTACAAATCTGTACTATTTATTAAAGGAAGAGAGTTTGTTTTTCCCATTTACCATTTTTTTTTCATTTATACCCTTTGCTCTTTGATAAAATTAAATTATTTGAGGTTATTATTGTAAATATCAATTTATATAAAAAAAATACAAAAGATATCTTTGTTTTGTCTCCCCATAATCCACGTACTCACGTACTTGCACTCACCCCTTTTGTACTTTGTAATCGATAGTAGTAAATACTGATTATTATCCATATCAAAAGAAAAAGGAAAAAAAACTGATTTTTGTTTTTATCTTTCTAATTTTCAGTACTTCTTATTTTATTTTTGTAATGGTTTAATTTACGCACGCACAACATGTGTGTGCTCCTACTAGTCTAACTAAAGTACGCATTTTGTTCCTGAAATTTTTTATATGATAATTCTCGGTCCACTGTATATAAGAAACCAACCTAGGGCAACCTCGCGCGGGGGCTTTTTTGTCTGAATCTTGCCACCGTGCGAAGGGTTTAGCTTACCCTATTGTCCTCTCTCTTCAGCTCTCATTCGGCATCCTCTCTCTCTCTCGACTCGCTCACTCTTTCATCCGTTGACCTAAGCCAATCTCTCTCACCTCTCAGCTTTCGGCTCTCAGCCCTTTCTCACCTCTCTCACGACTCTTGGTTCCCAGACACTGGGGTTAACTAATTAGTGTTGGTAATTGTAAACTCTCTTACTTCGATTGTTTTTATCTGTTAATGTGTTGTTGGTTCAAGCATGGGTGCGGTATACCTCTTTGTTTCTATCTTAGTTGATAATGATTTGGTCATTTTTTTTCCTGGGTTGTGATGGGTTATCAGCTTTTCTCTTCTTATTTGAGTTATTCTTGTTTGATTAAAGTCATAATTTTCTAAAATTTGATTGATTAATGGCTTGATTTGCTTGAGCTATGTTTCGATTGATTCTGATTTTATGCTTTTCTCCACAGAGACTGAAATAGGCTCGAGCTCAACTGCTTCAGAGTAAAAGACTACAACTTTGCTACTCTTCACTCAGTGGTTTTACAACAACAAATCTAAGGTTCTATTCATCCTAAGCTATCTTTTCCCATCTGCTTTTCTGGACTGCCTTTCCAATACAAACCCTGGAAAATTTTGAAGCTTTATTGATAATTAGAGAGACCTAATAGACTCAAAATTGATTTTTTGGGGATATTTGGGGTTCGATTTCATGAAGACAAAAACGAAAAGGTAGAGAAGGAGTGGGTTTGGTTTTTGTAATGTTCAGAAGATGGGTTTAGAGGTTTGAATGTTAACCTTGATTTCCCGCTGAATAATAGTTGTTGAGCGAACTATGATATCTCTTTTGAGTTGATTGGATTGGATTGGATCGGATATGTATTTGAGGGTCTTGGTTTTAATTGGATTTAGATAGTGATTTGATTTATTGAATGCTTATCTCTATTGGCTGTGAATTCCTATTTGTCAGTCCCTCAATTTCGTTCTCCTCGGCTCTAGATCGATCTTGAATCAAGCCTCGCCATTAAAGCTCGGTACTTTCTGCAATTAATTTTGATATTAGAAGAGGCATTATTCTCTCTCTCTCTCTCTAAGTTTAGATTTCGATTTTGGTTTCGCTTTGATTTCGATTTCGGTTTCACTTTGTTGTTATTTTACTGGTTTTGACAGAACAAGTTACTGGTTTCGCAGACCTGAACTTGATTTAGCTGAGGTTCTCCGCCTTTTCAATTTTTCTCATCGAGTTTCAGATGAGCTCAACTATGATTTTCTTTGTTGCTCTGTGGTTCCAAATTATTTCATGGTTTAATGTTGGTCGAAATGTAGACGTGAAAATGATCTGATTGCACTTTGACATCACTAACATGATTTGACTCATGCATGTCTTATTGTGTTATGTCTCATGCCCATGTTATTATAATTATGTTTTACATATTTCATTGATCGATCATTTTTTGACTTTCAATTGTTCATGAAGATATGATACTGATGGCTGCATTTCACTTGATGACACTCTGAGCAGTGTATGGTTTGCAATTTGTAGTAGCAAGTTTTGATATTTTTTTTTTGTAGGTTGTTGAAATCAGATCAACTCTCCCACTGAAAACTTTACCGAGGTAGAGTTTTAACTTAGGTGTAATCATATTGGATTTATCACTGTATGGTCTTTTTCTTCTTCTTTGTCTTACTTCTTTGAAAGTAGACTTCAATGTGGATGCTCACTTTGACAGACATTTGTGGATTTTCAACAAGATACTATATAAAAAATTGATACATCAGTCTGTCCAGCTTGAATTAAAGCAGAGATTCATTGTAAATGAATTGAACAAGGACATATTTCTAATTTAATTAGCACCATGATTTGATGCGTTGGTACGTTTGAATATCTAATATCGAGGTTCATATTGCAGTTAGATGGAAAATGTTTCTGTTCTTTGTTTTTTGTGTGGTCTATTTTATTTTAGTTGGGTCTATTTTTTAGTTTTTTTTTCATCTGATGCAACATCTATGAGAATTTAGCTTTCGTTGTATTATTCAAGGTTTATGTGATACTCGGAGATTAAGCATAGGTTCCTATACTGTCATTTTCAGCAACAAGCCCTTCTCTTGTTTTTTTTTTGGTTTGTTCGATCTGATTGTTGATTTTAGTCTATCAACAGGTTATTCGATTTGATAGTACTTTGGTCAACCAACCGCACTATTGGTTTCGCCGCCGGCTTTGGTTCTTCTACTTGTTGGTTCGTTCTTTCTCTTTTATTTTCCCGGTGCATGGTGCTAATTAAACCATGTTTTTATATTTCAGTCTTGCCAGGAACAGTGCCAAGCAGGTTAGTTTGGTGCCCTTGTGTTGGTTTATTTTCTAGGTTTTATGTATGTATATGCCGAACTCTTGGATGTCAATGTTAGGAAGGTTTGTGTTGTATGATAGTTTATTGATGTAGTTTTTGAATAATTAATCTGCGTGATTCTTTTTTTTGCCCTTTTGAGTTGAGTTGAAATGAATAGATTGAACCTCATTATATATGTACTAATTGTTATTCAATCCCATTTAGTTGACTCTAATTTGTTTTAGGCCAATAAGACACCTGCTCCCAACTAATTTGAGATTGGAGACATCCTACTTAATCTTCTCTCAGTCCCAATTAGGCTCTACTGTTTGATGGGTTTGCTTTGAATTTTTGTATAATGACTCTGTTATCACTCTTAGATCTTCACTACGATGGTATAGAAGTTTTTCTATGTTTAAAATGTAATCCTTTTGTTCATTTTGATTGGTAATTGCGGCTTCTATTTGTTATGCTGTGTGTATTGGTGTGTGCTGCTATCAATTTTTGCAGCTTCATTTCCATTAATTTTTGCTGTGTGTTGATGATGTGTGTGTTTCCCAAGTGTCTAGTCTCTCTCTTTTAAATGTTGGAGCTTCATTTTGTAGAATGTAGTTGGATGAATGGTCGTAAGGCTCTGTTATATCTAGCTTGTTGTCCGAAAAAAAAAAAGATAAGGAATTTTCTGAAAGCATGCTAATGGGAGATTTGAATTTGTGATTACATAGTTTGAAAAATTTAATGTTTGGATAAATAAATGCTTGCTTTGTTTCTAGTTTTCAATAAACACACGGTACATGTATTGCCGTATCATTCATCTTAAGAATCTAACCGTACGTTGTTATTTTAAGATTTAAGTGGTAGGCCATATATTCTAACTCGGGTATAAAAATTCATGAGTTGTAGACTAATGATTTAGCTATTGCAATTTTCATTTTGGTCAGTAAAACCCGGGTATTTTTTCTAGCGTTTTTTATTCTTTCTGCTTTTAATTTTTTATACTGATTCTCCTCTGACTTTGTTTTTTTTTCTTTCAGAAAATTCTAAAGCTAAAAAGAAAAATTGTGGAATGTACTAAATACTAAATCGGTCTACGTTGTAGCATATTTCTGCTTCTAATAGGTGTGGCTTTGTAGTTGGAAACTTATCTCATTTTATATGTTCTCCTTATGGTGAGTTGTTTATTTTTGCATTATTTGACTTGATAAAAAAACACGCTTGCACAGTTATTACTTCTATTTATTCTCTTTATTTTTGAGTCCACCACAAAGCAAAACTAGCAATAAATCATTATGGATTGTTTTCCGTACTTCCCATCGATCTATTTGGTGCTAAGTGCACTATTGTCCTAAGTAACCGTTTAATTAAACTCTTTTATTTCAAATTTCTTCATGTCATTTTGCGTTACCAAAAAGTGGTTAGATCTCATTTGCTGATTTGCACATCCAGTTAAATCAATTAGTAGTATGTTAAATGTCTCTTTGTGTGTGTGTTTTATAGATTGATTGTGTGATGGTACTTTTTTGATGTTTTAGTAAGGTGTTCATGATCAGGTTATATAATAGTCATGTTTTATTTTGATATCGATTTCAGTTGTGTTTTGATTAATTCGTACTCCAGCTTATAGTGATTGGATCGATTAATGCAATATTTTTCCCTTGGACTCCAGCGTTCAATCGATTTGATCCACCGTTGCAGCTTCAATCTCCGTTGATCCTCGACATTTTTCAGATTCCGGTTCGTCCTATTGCAAGACTCCTAAACTAGGGATGACCCTTAAAGATTTTTAATAAAGTTCAATGGATTGAAACTCTGGATTCTTGATAATGATTAAGGACCAGGTATTCAGCCTTTCATATGCATGGTCTCTATTTATACATACGAACCTAGCCTTACTTTTTATAGATGAAGCTGTAGATTTATCTTTTCCTCTTCTATTATTTCGTTTGATAGTGAGTATATAGAAGTTATTAAAAAAATTCATTAACAGAACCCTTCTATTTGAATAATTTCCCTTCGAATATTATGGTAAAGTAAGATTTCAGAGTCAATAACATAGTGTCTTAGTTTAAGCTGGAAAGCAAGCATTTTCATCATTTCCATGACCACCATTTGCAACCTATTCTATTAAACATGCATTTGCAGCAGTAGTGTATCTCAACACTAGTATTTTTCACATATTAGAATCACTTCTAATTTTCATAAGTTTTATTCAATTTGGACTCGGTTTGCATTTAGTTTTACTTTTCATAAGTTAGTTATTTGCAATTTGTTCTACTAAGCCCAAGTTTTGGCAACTGAATTTTTTCTTTTCATAATTTTGATTCAGTTTCAATTCATTTTGTATTCAATTTTGATTTTGATAAGTTATTAATTACATATGATTTCTTTCACAGGAAAAGCCGAGAAGATGCTTCTGCGGCATCAACCTATGCAGAACCGATAGCAAAGAAAAAGCCGGGTTGGCCAACAGGAAAGCCAAGGAAGTCGTTTGCCAAGAAGAAGGCACATAAAGGGTTTGAATTTTTCCTTAATTTTTTCTCATTCGCAAATTATTGATTTTTAGTGATTTCAACACATTACTTATGCATTTACTTATAGGAAACACCATGAAGAATCCCCTGCAGCACCACATCGAAAGAAGGGGGGCTACCCAAAAGGAAAACCAAGAAAGGCAGTTGGAGAAACCTCGGCACAAATGGGAGGAAAGGCTAGAGGCCAACTTCGGTGTTTCAGCCAGAATCCTCACCCAGAGTATCTTCATTGATGCTGTGAAGGATTTGTTGGGGGGAACAAAACAAGCTCATGCTAGAATAAAACAACCATAAAAAAGAAATCAAGTAGCACTTGGCTGGATTTGGAGACCTGTTTGACCAATCTACTGAGTTCAATCTCAGGTGAATCCCCACTATTGCATTTTTTTAAACACATTATTTTTAATTTTCAAACTTCTAAAATTAATTGAATTGTCTATTAATCTATTTGCAGGTACATCAAAGCAAGTGGGTCAAACATGCATGAGATACCTGTGAACCCAAGTTATAAGTCTCATTATGAGTTACAAAAGCTAATTGTAGTACAGCTTATTATGATATACACTTTGCAACAATTTAGGTTTACTCATGAGATTTTGCCAATATTCGATGAATTCTGGAAAAACCAATGACCAAATGAATTCGATTATCTTCCATCAGCTGCAATGTATGTACCATATATAGTGAGATGCATGTTTTTTTTTTCATTAAATTTGGACAAACGTATTGCTATGACATTTTTCATGTGGTCAAAAACAAAATTTCAATCATGTCGATATCTTTCATGCATGTGTCAGCGCAACCATGTTTTTGTTCTTGAATAAAGAGTACCTAGACCAATGTTGATATACATTTAATTGCGCACCACGGTTGTAGTGTGTTCGCTTAACTATATATATAAGGCTTATGGGATCATATCAGTACTCCAATTACGTGTTTGTCTCTCTCTTTCTCTAACAAACTAGATAAGAATTTACTATTGTAGTTTAAGAAGAGAGTGTTCATGCCATCGATTATATCTCTTTTACTTACAAGCGACTTTCTGAATTAGACAGTGAATATGACGAGAAGTTGTCTTTTGCTAAAAAAAATTTGTATTTTGTGTGGATGCTCCTTGGAGTCCTGCAATTTATGTGTTAATTAGGTTGATGTTAATATCAATGTCTTTGTTATCATGAATATGTAATCAGACAACTTAAGTCGGCTAATATCATGATTGCGAATCTTTTCTTAATTTGGATATTAGTTGTTTTGTATATTCATGTACTATGGACTTATGTAGCTACTTTTTATTGTTCAATTTTCACTTTATGGATTATGCTGCCTATATTTTTGTCTTTGTAGATTTCATATTTTCTCACATTCAAATAGTGCATTTTATCATGAGTTTGTATTCTTCCATACCACTAATATCAGCATGACATGACCATTGTTATATATTTCAGGAAATTTTCCAACTATGGTAGATTACTAACATTGAAATAATGCATAGAAAAAGTTACAAATCATCCTCTTTGACAAGCAATGCTACATACCATCAAATTGACAAAGATTAATGAAATTTCCATTGTTGAGACACTATTTAGGCCGGTTTGTATTATTGACAACTACAATAAATTTCAATTTCAATGTTCACTCTGCATCTATTTCATAATCATCATATCTATTATATTTAGACGTAACGATTTAAATCTTCTTCAGTTTATTATGTTATTTTAACCGCACGGGGTTCACCTAGTCATACGGAAACGCGGAAAGCTGAGCGATCTTTAGGTCATACCTATATTACCTATTCACTAGCCAAGTCTTCTCCCAGCTAGCTTGGGACTATTTTCACATAGCAATCATCATTGCATCACCATGACATAATGGCCTCTAGCTATTCATAAAATAAAGAGCAGCTCCTCCGATCCATATTAAACCACATTCATAATTGCCAATCGATCAGTACGTTGAGGACGTGTCCATGGTAACAGTAATTTGTCATCTTTCATTATTATTTTAATACCTGATTGACCCTAGAAACTTATAGAAGACTTAGCTGGATAGGATCTCTTGAAAGTGATCGAGAAGATCCATGGAACCAAAATGCCAGTTGATCGACAGGCAATTATTTCTTCTTCTTTTCGCGCATTTCTTTACATATATAGTTAACAATGTTTTGCGAATAATTAGAAATCTCAAATCCAAGTTTAATTAATCAGTTACATATTGGAGTTATTACTCTTTAATCCGATCCAAATGTAACTATTTTAACTGGTAGGTCGTTCCAGGCCAACCTCACAGCGTGACTGATTGTAAATATATAAAACAATGTACGTGGGTGGATGGATTAGTGCGTGGTCCTCAATCCTCAACAAGGAAAGCTAAGCAGCATTCACAAAAGCATATGATCGATTGAGCAAAAAAGCACACACTTTAAGGTTGCGGCAGTTGCTGTCTCCACTCTACCTTAGCCAGTAGACACAGATCACTGATGATCGAGCGTGCTACAGTGGCTGTTAATACCCGTCACCGATATGGATATCAAGTATTGAACAAGAAGATCGTATCTTGAATAATGACAAATGTGCTACTAATGCTCTTTGGGGAGATGTCGCTCTTGCTTTACTTTCAATATCGCTCTGTCGGTTATCCGAATCCAACTCGCTCTCGCTGTTAAAATTTAATAACGGTTAAGGAAAGACGGGCGTGACCCGCCTTCAACCATCCGATGCCTAAGTTAGAAATAGTATACAAGCATTATAGGATAACAACGTGATTGAGTATTGAATGCGTACCATTTAATGCTGAGTTGACCGATATATATTGGTGGTTGGGGCTTGGATCCCTATCATTTATTCGATGTGGGACTGGTGTGTATACTCTTTTTGTTGAGGTGCTGTCCGATTGGTCTCCTGTTCGGCGCGTGGGCGCTATTCTGATCGAGGTGCGGGTGATGTTGGTCATCGGAGTTGGAGCTTTCCCGGTGGTGGTTCCTGTCATGGTGGCGGTGAGACATATTTATGATGTATAATCAGGCCGTTAAGTACGTACAAAGAGGTGATTAGCTAGGTATATGTACAAGTCCCCCAACTCGCTCAGCCAAGGAGATCAACCTTGGTTGGTGAGTTAAAAGAAGTGATATCGGCGACATCATCTTGTACGTGCTTAACGGTGATGTTACCTTTTTGGAGCCGGGTATCATGCCATGCAGTCCCCCAACTCGGCGACCGAGGTTGTGATGCTTGGCGATGGGTGTACCTGTATGTGTGTCTGCGATCGATATTGTTTTAGTTGGTTAGGGGCGAGATCGGTGAGTAGCTAGTTCACTGTTCTGCCGAAGTATCGTAGGTAATGGTAACTAAGTTTCCTTTTCGTTGAGCGGTTTAGATTGTATCGACCGACGGGGTCGCTCGATGGCGCCCAAACACTCGGCCCTGCCCAGGTCGGTAGCTGCTTTGTGTTGTTGCGGGTAGCTCAAATCGTTGGGGGCGCAATGGTAGGGGGAGCTCGTTTGAATTGGTAACCCTTAAGTCCCCGAGTCCGTTCCTCCGAGCGGCTTTTGTAGTGTCTATGTCGTTATCGGGAATGAAGAGTTTATGTAGCGTGTACGCTGGTGAGCGAGATGTTTTGTATAGCGTGCCGCTTGGTCAGCGGTATGGTTCTTCTTCAACCGGTGTGGTAGGTGTACCTACTCTGTGATCATTAAATGCCATCATTTATCATTTTGCCACGTGTTCGCGTAGGGGATCTCGGGGTTCCCAAACGTCCCGTCGTAGCCATAAAGTGTAATGATTGCTTTTCTTTCAAGGGTCACCCTTTTTTGAAACGGTGCGTACTGGTTCTCTTTCCGGACCCTTCTGATTCTGGTGATGTCATTCGCCACGTGTGACCATCTGTCAGACCGACGTGTCTTTTTCGAACGGCTGCGATTTCGCCGATTTGCATATATATAAGCCCTGGTTTCTGTTTCCTTTGTACTCTTCTTATTGTCATCTGAGAAAAATTTTGTTTTCCTCTATTGGAGTAGATTTCTTTCGTTCTCTTCTCGTCGCCGTCGTGCCGTGGTTGCTTGTCGTTGTTGCGCCGTCGTTTCTTTGCTTTACTCCGTGCTTTATTCCAGGTAAGACGCCGTGGCTTGCTCCTCCTCACTTTTGGTTATGTTGGTTCTGTCGTCTCTCTCTCTCCTTCTTTCTTCTCTCTCTCCCCTTTTTTTGCTTTCTAGGTTTTAGACTTGATTCTTGTTGGAATATACTTCCCTAGTGTTTGATTTGCTGGTCTTGGTTTCTGAGTGATAGCCGATATCCCGTCGTACTTTGTTGTTGTTGTTTTTTTTTAATGCCATTTTTGCTTTCGTGTTTTCTTTCTCGCTTATACTTGTGTTGAGGGGGGGGGGTATGTCGTCTGGGAAGCTAGTTGCGGACTGGTGGCCCGATATCGGCGAAACACTGGGTTTGATCTTATCTGTGGCTGTTTCGCAGGTGACATGTCTTCCTCATCTCGACCCGATACCGATACACCTGCTAGTTCTGGAGCTCGCCGGTTAGGATTGGATGGGCCTCTGCTGTGGACCCTGAGGGATGGTCAGGAGGTCGATGAGCCCTCCAAAGCGCTTTCGATGGCGGAGCTGGACAAGGTGAGGTCCGAGTTTTAAATCAGCTATAGCGTTATCCTGAAGTCCCCTGCCCCTGGTGAAGTGTTTTTTAGGCCACCCAAGGGCTTCATCGCTCTCGACCGGGCTCAACTGCGTTATGGCGTGCGTCTGCCGCTACATCCCTTCCACGAGTATATATTTGGGGAACTCGGTTGCGCTGTGGGGAAAGTTTAGCCGTTAATGCTTCAAGTCCTGAGCGTCATGTTTACGTTGTGGAAGCTAGCTGGCCTGGACTACCCTACACGCAACAAAGTGTTGTACTTCTTCGACGTTGCATACTCGACGAAGAAGGGGTGCGGTGGTACGCTTTAGCTGCGTCAGCGGCTTAGGAGCTCCCTTGGACTCATCGACTTCGCAAGTTCGTGTCCTGACTGGAGGAGTGAACATTTCTTTGCTAGCGGGTGGTCATTTTTCCCTAATAGCCGTGTGCCCACTCGCTTTCGGGCTCAAGGTGACTCTTCTATCTCGGCGTTCTCCTGTTCTCGCTTTGCCATAATGTTCTTCTTTTTAACCGTCTTTATTTTGTAGTTACGCGCCAGTATTCTTTATCCGCTATCAAGAAGCAGCGGTGCTATAGGGTTGAGAGAGGTTTCAGCGAGAAGTTTAAGAGTGTATACCTCCTTGCTAATTACCGGATTATGGAAATGATCGGTTTTGCCAAGACGCCTAGTATGATGCTTTGTTGTTTGTGCTTTTATTGCTTGTTCTGTGTGTGTTTCTGCATTCTTCTGTTTTGCCGTGGTATTGACCCCCCTTTTGTTTTGTAGTTGGCTATAAAAATCAGAAGCGAGATCGGAAGATGTCTAGTTCTTATGGCGACATTGACGAGATCATCGCCCAACTTGCATAAGAGGCTGTCGCTGCCAAGAAGGTTGACCTGGATGTCCGTTCTGGGAGGAGCCTTAGCCTCTCTGAGCAAACGGATATCCCTCATCCTCCTGAGTCCCAGACCAACCGGGTTGGGAACAGCGCGCCAGTAAGGGTCGTTACTGCCCAGCCCGAGACCTCTTCACGCTCGCCCGTACGCCCCAAGAGGAAGCCCGAGGGCGAGGTTGCCCCTCTTAAGCGTTTGAGGCGGGTGGGTGCAACTCCTAGCGCTCTCATCGCCGTGCCGGACGATGCTGATGCTTCCAGGGTGACCATCGTTGTGCCATCCAGCGATGTCGGTAGTGCTGCCGTCGAAACAGGTGATGCCAATAATCTTTGGTATATTGATATAGACGACTGTCCTTCGGTTGCTGACCTTGATCCGCCCCCTTATACTTTGCTAGGCGGTGTTCCCTGTGGTGACCCTAATGTTGCCGTTGATGGTAGCGTCGTCATTTCCCGTTCCAGCAACTGGGAAGGGCTGCCGCCCTACTCGGCCGAGATCCTCTCTCTCCTCCCTCCCAATGTGGGCACTGTAGCCGATATCGCTAATGGTGTTGATCAGTGCCTGCGGTCCTTCGCCGTTTCTCTTCAGCTGATGTGCCATCAGCGCCACACTTTGGTCGCGTCCTCCGAGGAACTGGCTCGCGTGAGCGGGCTACTGTCGAAGGAGAATGAAGAGCTTGTCAAGGCTAGCGAGGAGTGGCAGTTCCTGCATCACAAGTACGAGGTCTTGGAGGGCGAGAAAAAGCTTTCCGATGAGTTCTTGGACGCCTCATTCCTTCGTGGTCGGCAGCTGGAATTGGAGGTGAAGGAAGAGCGTCAACGAGCTGAGGATCTGAAGGCACGGCTGGCCATTGCTGAGGGCTAGGTCACCGCTTTGCGTGGTCAGGTGAGGGAACTAGAAGACCGGCGAGAGCAGGAGTTGGCCGATGTTGTGGAGGATTTCAAGGCTGGCCCTGCCTTGAATGCGCTACAGCGTAAGGCCTTTAGTGACGGTCTTCAGCAGACTCAGGCTCGTTTCTTTGAGAACGAGTGGGTTAACGAGAAGTATCACGTTGACCTACAACATATCAACGAGGAGCGCAGACTGAAGCGCGAGGCCAGTCAGAAGGCCCTAGTCCAAATGAAGAGAAGGAGGCCGAGGAAGCTGACCGTCAACGGGGCAACGTCTCTGAAGGTATGACTCCTAACGGCTTTCATCCTTTAACGCCTAGTATGTCTCCATCGACTCCTCTAACCCGTCATTTTTGTGATGTTGAAATTTTTTCTCAGGCAAGGAGTGAGAGGCTGGCGGTCAAGTATCGAGAGCGATTTGGGTAGGCTGAGCGTAATGGGATCCTGCTTGATGATGGAGCTGCTATCCTGGTGTGAGGCCCGAGGCATTTTTGTATTTGGCACTTTATCGCTTTAGAATCTCAGATGTATAATGTTTTTGTACTTTTGCCGTAACGGCTTTTTGAATAGAAACGAGATTTTTTCTAAGTGTGGTTTGGTATCGCCTATCGATGAAAGATCTGAAAAAAATTCGTTTGTCTGTTGTAAGTGTAATTTTTAAGTGGCTAAGTGATATTGAGACTAATTGGTGTTCAGGATAATGACCGAGAGCGACTTAGTGGCGATAAGTAGTGTTGTTGAATGATAAGCGATAAGTAATGACAAATATTTATAGTGGTTCACCAATTGGCTACTCCACTTGTGCCTCATTGGGCTTTACTATGCTTCTTGGATTTTACAAGTATTGTGGCCCGAGAGCGTTTTTTTTTACAAAGGTCTGAAGAATTTTTGTTTCATCGGTGGCGATACCACTTGTTTGGGTGAGGCTAGTCCCCGGTATGATGTAAAAACCTATTTAACGCCGTAATTGCGATAGTACTTAGAACCTGTTTTATTGGTGGCAATATCGGAGGTGCTCTATGTTCCACATGTGAGACGTTCTGAGGCCGTTTTTATTTTCGAGGATGAACGTGGTTGGTGTGATGCTCTCGATGATTCTAAAAGGTCCTTCCCAAGTTGGTGCTAGTCCTTTGGGTTTAGGAATGACCTCCTTCCAGACCATGTCACCGATGTGGAGCTTTCGTGTCCTGACTCTCCTATTTTAGTGTCATGCGACTAACTGCTTGTTCGCCATGAGTGCAATATTGGTGTCGTCTTGCCCCTCCTCTCAGAGTATGTTAGCCATGTTTAGACCGTCTTTGTTTGTGTCTTCATTGTATCCTTCCAATCTTGGGCCTCGGTGCGTGATTTCCAATGGTAGGACTGCCTCTGCTCTATAGACCAGCGAGAATGGTGAGGCTCCTGTTGCTTCTGTTAGTGTCGTCCGTATTGACCAGAGTACTTCATACAGGCTTTCTGTCCACTTGTGGTTGTAGTCTTCCATTCTTTTTTTGAGCTCGGCCTTTATTTTTTTGTTTGCAGCTTCTACTTGTCCGTTTGTCTGGGGGTAGTATACCGATGCGAATACTAATCGAGTCCCCAAGTCATTGGTGAATTTCTTCATTTCATCGTTGTTGAATTGCTTTCCGTTGTCGGTGACTATTGTGAGCGGGGCCCTGTATCGGCAATATATGTCCTTCCATAGGAAGTTGATTACTTTTTTTGTCGTGATGAGGACGAGCGGTTTTGCTTCGATGTACTTTGTGTGGTAATCTATGCAAACGATGATGTACTTGAACTGGCAGGACGATGCTTTTAGCGGCCCGATTAGGTCGAGACCCCATTGTGCGAAAGGTATGGGGCTGATGATGATGGACATTGGTGCCGCTGGGGTGCGTATCATGTGAGCGTATTGGGCGCATGTTTGGCACCGATCTGCGATATCCCTTACGTCTTGCCGCATTCTCCTGTAGTAGAAACCGTAGCGGAGGAGTTTGTGTATCATGCTATTTGGCCCGCCGTGGTTACCATATTTGCAGCCGTGGAGGTCTTTTAGTATTTTGTAGCCTTCCAACTGTGTGACGCACTTGAGCATTGGGAAGCCCTTCTTGCTTATCAATAGTTGGCCGTTTTGTAAGCTGTAGTATGCCGCTCTTTGGGCGAGTTTCCTTGCCTCTATACGGTTGGTTGGTACCACTCCTTCTGTCAGATATTTGATCATGCATGTTCTCCAATCTTCTTCTGGTGCTGCTAGTGGGGCCGCTATCATTAGTGCAAATACTTCTTGGAAATTTTTGGATATGCTTGGCTTTTCAAGCGTTTTTACCATTGTGTGTCCTCTTGCCGTGATTGATGGGGTCGTTGCTAGTCTTGCTAGGGCGTCAGCCCTCCTGTTTTGTTCTATCGGGATATGCGTTATGTTATAAAAAGAGAATTTACCTAATAGTGCTTTTACGTATCCCAGGTATGCCGACATCTGCATTCCTCGTGCTTCGAAGTCCCCAGTTACATGATTTACCGTTAGTTGGGAGTCGCTAAATATGTTGACGTCTTTGGCCCCCGTGTCGAGGGCGAGTTGCAATCCAGCAATCAAAGCTTCGTATTCGGCCTCATTGTTGGATTCTGAGAATGTGAATCGCAGGGCGTACTCGGCGTAGGTTCTGCCGGGGCCGGTTAGGATTGCTCCTGCTCCTGCTGCGATCGCCGTTCTTGATCCGTCTACGTATAGGTTCCAGCGCGATAGTGCTACCGGTTGGGCTAGGGGTGCCGGTATTGTAGGGGGCGATGTGCGGGCTGTTGGATGTGGCTGGTCGTTTGTCGCCGATGTGAGATCTGCTATGAAGTCTGTTATCGCTTGTCCCTTTATCGCCCATCTTGGTTGGTATTTGATGTCGAACTCGCTTAGTTCTATTGCCCACTTGGTTAGTCTCCCCGAGTGGTCAGGGCTTGCTAAAACTTGGCAGAGTGGTTGGTCTGTTAGAACGTGTATAGTGTGTGATTGGAAGTACAGTCTCAAGCGTCTTGCCGATATTATGAGTGCTAAGGCCAATTGTTCTAGCGCTGGGTATTTCGTTTCTGCCTTGTCCAATCCTTTTTCCCGCGAAGAAGACTGGCATTTCTGTGTCGATCTCTCGTCTGACCAAGGCGGAGCTAACGACGGTTAGCGAGATGGCTAAGTAAATGTAAAGATTTCTCCTGGCACTGGGGCGGAGAGAAATGGAATGTGGGCGAGATATTGCTTGATGGCGGATAACGCCATTTCGCACTCGTCAGTCCACTCGACCGCTTTTTTCTTTGTGACCCTTATTGCTTTGAAGAACGGGTCGCATTTATCGGTGTATCGCGAGATGAATCGAGCTAGTGACGCCAGCTTCCCTGTTAGTGCCTGGAGTTCTTTCTTTGTTACCGGTCGTGTTGTGTCTAGGATGGCCTGGACCTTTCCTGGGTTGGCCTCTATTCCTCTTTGGCTTACCATGTATCCCAAGAATTTGGCTGTCGTTACTCCAAATATGCATTTCGTCGGGTTAAGCCTCATACCTTTATCGATGAGCATATCCAGTACTGCCTTGAGATTTTTAACATGGTTTTCCCGGTGTCTGCTTTTGACTATCAGGTCATCGAAGTAAATTGCAACTGTGTCGTTGTCTAGCGGGGCGAGTAGCTCTGTCATGAATCTTTGGTAAGTTGCTCCCGCGTTCTTCATTCCGAACGGCATGACATTGTAATAGTATAGCCCTCGGTCGGTGATGAAACATGTTGCCTCGGCGTCTGCTGGGTTCATTTTGATTTGGTTGTACCCGGAGTAGCAGTCCATTGTTGATAGGAGTTCGTGGCCACTGATGGTGTCTGCGAGTTGGTCGATTCGTGGTAACGGGAAGAAGTCTTTTGGGAAGGCTTTGTTGACGTCGGTGTAGTCCACACACATCCTCCATTTGTTGTTGCTTTTCTTGACCATAACGACGTTTGAGACCCATGCCGGGTAATGGACCTTTCTGATGAATCCTATGTCGAGGAGCTTGGTTACTTCTTCCTGCATTGTGGTGTATTGCTCTTCATTGTATGCTCATAGCTTTTATTTTTTTTGGCATGATGCCTGGCGAGATTCCTAACTTGTGTGAGACGATGTCCGTTGATACTCCTGGCATGTCGCCGTAAGACCATGCGAATACGGTGCCGCATTCTCTAAGAATGTTGATGGGGGCAGTTTCTGTTGCCGAGTCTAGGTTAGTTCATATCCTGATCGTTTGTTCAAGGTGCTCATCCGATATTGGGATGAGTTTTGTTGATTCCTCTCCTACGGGGCAAGTCGTCAGCGGTTTTCCTCTTGGGTCGTCTGGAGTTTCTTCTGATCTGTTGCTTTTGAGTACGCATACCTTTCGTGTCGGGTAGTTGGCACTTTCTTGTGATCCTGGTAGTGTGGGGGTTGTTCCCCTGATGGTGCATACGCCGTTGGGCGTTGGGAATTTCATTGTTAACATTCGTTGTGATACGATAGCGTTGATTCTGTTCAGGGTATTGCACCCGATGATGGCGTTGTAGAATGATGAGGCATCGACGACTAGGAATTCGATGTGTGTTTCGGCACTGCAGCCTTCCTGTCCCAAAGTGATTCTGAGGTAGTCGCTTCCCAAAGGTTGGATCTGATTGCCGAAGAAGCTTACCAATGGATGGTGGTCCTTCTTGAGTTTGGATGGAAGTCGCTCGAGTGCTTCGTATGCCGGGCGAAATATGACGTTGACCGACGACCCTGTATCTATGAGACATCGTCCGACGCTGCATAGGTCGATGACGGCATCGACTAGGAAGGGGTAGTCTTCCGATACCGGCAGTCTCTCGTGCTCCACGGATTCGTTGAACGTGATGGATCCCTACCCTGTCTTGGCGGCCTTGGTCGGGCCCTACCGTAGGCTGCATATTGCTCGCTCGTTTCTTCGTTCTATTTTGGACTTGCCGCCCGTGATGGCGTTGATCCTTCTGATGCTGTCGATGTTTGCTACCGCCTTCGTAGGCGGGACGTAGTTTCCTGCTCTGAATGTTGATAGATTCCCCTTTTCTAGCTATGCCTCTACCACTTTCTTTATACCGTGGCATTTTTTTGTGTCGTGTGATTCATTTTGCTGGAAACTACACCACTTCCCCGTGTTTCTGTACTCTATTGCTCGATATGATTTCTTTGGTAATGTGAACAGTTTCGGGTGGGCCGTTAGGATGTCGGCGTATTTGGTGTTCAATATGTTGAAGACCGGTTGCGATGGTGGTGCCATGTGGTTGGTTCTTTCGTCTCGTGGTCGTTTTCCATTGTTGGCGTAGTTGTGCCTGTCGCCGTTGTGCCTCTGACCGTTTTGCCTCCATCTCTGTTGGTCCTGGTCGCGTGGTCCGTTTTTATGTCTAGGTGGGGTTGCCCGTGATGGTTATTGGGCTGGAGGCGCGCTCTATACATTTGTTATTGTGGTGTTAGTAAATGTGTTTACCTGTTGTGTCAGCGTTGGATTGGAGCTGAAAGTTTGTAATTCTAGTTGGGCGTGCGACGTCACTTGGTCGAGTAGGTCGCCGTACGTGATTGCTGGGTTCTCGTTGAGTTTCCAGGTTAGCGACCCGGGTTGTAGGGCGTTCCTGAGTATGCAGAAGGCCGAATCGTTGGAGATGCCTCAGCAGTTAGCGATAATGGTGTTCCATCGTGAGATGAACGTGGACAGCCCCTCCGAGGGTTCCTGCCGAATAGCCTGCAATTGATTGTAAGTTAGTGAGCAACTGGCCGATGTTATATATCATTTTAGAAAGGCTCTAATAAGGTCTGAGAAAGATTTTATGGATTTTGGCGGTAGGCTGAAGAGCCAGCTGAGTGCCTCGCCCGTGAAGCTTTCCATGAATAGGTAACAGTTTGTGGCGTCGTCATATCCTCTGTCGGTTGTCGCTGAGGTGAAGATGTCGATGTGGAGGGATGGATCTGTTTTACCCTTGTATCGTTCCAACTTGACCTTGGCCAGTGGGTGTCACCCTCGGCGCATGATATCGTTTGAGAATGGTTCCATGCGTACTGCTGGGAGTGTTCGGTCGAGGTAGCTTGCTTCGGGTTATGATAATTGTTGTATTATTGCCTCGAGGTCGGAGATCCGTTCCGCCATACCTATGCCGACCTGGTTGTTTGTTGCCGAGATGATTTCGTATTGTGGAGGTGGTGGTGCTGGGAAGTGTGCGACGTTGTTTAGTTCTGGCTCGAGATTGTGGTGTAGCCTGCCCGTTCTCACGGGCGATTCTACTTCTCGGTGGTGGGGTCGAGGTGGTGACAGGATGTCTGTTTCCCGTTGTCGGGCTACCCTATGGGCTTCCCTGTATTCGGAGTCCGCCATTGACTCTGGATTGCGTCGGTGATTCTCTGCGACTCTCAGTCCTTCTTCAGCCCTGACGTACCGTTGGTGCTCGAATTCTCGGGCATTTTCGAGCTCGAGGCATTTTTCCATGGCCATCTTGTATCGGTGTTCTATGTCGTCGATATAATCGTGTGTGTTGCTGGTGGTATGCTGATTTTGTGCATGGCTTTTTCCTGGTCGTTGAGTTGCTAAGGGTTGACCGTTGTGTTCATTCGTGATTGGTGTCTGGTGATGGAATCCATGTATGATACCGGGCGTTATACCTAGCGTTAGGCTGGTGTCCATGCTCGTCGCTTGCTGTGAGTTTCGTGGTAGGAAAAACAATTTTCGGTGTGCAGCTTCCCACAAACGGCTCCAATATTAATACCCGTCACCGATATAGATATCGGGTATTGAACAAGAAGATCGTATCTTGAATAATGACAAATGTGCTACTAATGCTCTTTGGGGAGATGTCGCTCTTGCTTTACTTTCAATATCGCTCTGCCGGTTATCCGAATCCAACTTGCTCTCGCTGCTAAGATTTAACAACGGTTAAGGAGAGACGGGCGTGACCCTCCTTCAACCCTCTGATGCCTAAGTTAGAAATAGTATACAAGCATTATAGGATAACGACGTGATTGAGTATTGAATGCATACCATTTAATGTTGAGTTGACCGATATATATTGGTGGTTGGGGCTTGGATCCCTATCATTTCTTCGATGTGGGATTGGTGCGTATACCCTTTTTGTTGAGGTGCTGTCCGATTGGTCTCCTGTTCGGCGCGTGGGCGCTATCCTGATCAAGGTGCAGGTGATGTTGGTCATCGGAGTTGGAGCTTTCCCGGTGGTGGTTCCTGTCATGGTGGCGGTGAGACATATTTATGATGTATAATCAGGCCGTTAAGTACGTACAAAGAGGTGATTTGCTAGGTATATGCACAGTGCCCATACCATGCTAATTCATCGATCAGGAGCAGTGTTTTTGGGCAGGGTGACCCTATACTGTTCTCATACGGTCCAGTCAATAGTATGAGTTTTGAAGGGTAAGTTTAGATTTTTGCAAGACATTAGCAGGGGTATTATGGGTATGATGTTTTGTAATGATGAAAGATGATTTGTTGACCTTATTGGCCTTGCCACGTACAGTCCCCATTGATCAGACCAATCTTACTTACTTACCTTTGCTTACCTTTTTATTTATATTATATATATATAAAAGAAAGAGCAGAAGGGAAATTCTAGATGGTGGACCTTGTTTGTTTCATGAGAATAGGGTAGAAAGCAAAGTAATATCATTCATATCCATTGTTTGGAAACTCAAAGGAAAGTAATAGCTTTTCCAAGAGAAGGGAAAATATGGAGAGATTAGTTCCTCCCACAAACCTAAGGAATTACTTTCCCTTCCCCTCTTAGTGAGCCATAATCATCATTCCACAATAAATAAATTATTTCATTAATTATTATATCCTTAATAAAATTATTATTAAATACAAAGTAAGGATATGAATGTAAAATTAATTGAATTCCTTTCCCATTATGGTAAAACATAAACATTGAAAAAAAAAACAACAAGATTACCTTCCTATGTATTCCAAACAGTGTAATGGGAAATGAGTGAAGTACTTACATTCCCATGAGAATGGATTTGCATAGGAAACATTTTCCTTTCTAGTAACCAAACGAGGCCTAGAGTATTTTGCACCATACGAAAACAAAGTTTCTTTCGCGAAAGACATGCTTGAATTAGATTTCTTCAAACTAATAAACTAGCTTCCTGATATCTTCAATGAGAGTTCTGTGTCGCCAGGAAATGGAGGTCTTTCCATTGATACAATTAATGATCAATAAGGAATCTCCCTTCACCACAACATTACTAAAATTAAGATAGCAAGCATAGTGAAGAGCATCCCTCACAGCAGTGGCTTCAACAACATGAACAGAAATATCACCAAATCTTCTAGCACCAACAAAGATCGGCATTCTTTCAAAATCTCTGATGACAAAACCTCCAACAACACTTCTCACTCCTCTTTGCAACACAAAGCCGTCGAAGTTGATTTTAAGTGTGTTAGGAGGGGAATGATGACATTTGACAAATGTGGGGTTGGGAGTTTTCTTCACTTTATCTAGGTTGTACTCAAGGTGGCTTTAGAGATAAGCAATAACAGGCAACAACAAACAATACAAGGAGGATTAAGCTGCACATTCTTGAAAACAAAATCATTTCTTGCTTTCTAAATATACCAGCAATAGGTGAGTAATTTTTAAGATCAATCTAGAAATCTGATCATAGAAATTATCATTCTTACTGAACCAGCTGATGTTTAATAGCCTTCAGACATCCTTCACAATTGGACAAGAACAAAATAAATGGTGAGTAGGATTTCAAATACTCTCTCTAGAACAGATAGACTTACTCTGGTCAAGTCCAGTGCTACAGGTAAGCCAAATCATATTATGTCTTGCTTTAAATGTCATTCTAAGCTAACCAATAAGATTGTCAAAGAATCAAAAAAAAATTCTAAGGTCAAAATTCAAAATGTAGTGCAGTGCAGTGGCTTGGAGCCGAGTTTGTTATTCTAAGCACAATGGTGGACTTGGTGTTAGGCTTGCTGCTCAATTCAATAATACTGTGATTGCTAAACTTGGTTGTGTTTAAGAATATTATAGTCCTAGTATCTAGATATGTGTCTTGCCCTAATTAACATAGAAATAGATATTCTATCAATCCCTGATTTATAGCGATATTGATTGTAACAGATTGTAATGCCTATTTAAGGGCAACTATCAATGAATTAAATACAATTTCAATATAATGTGTATCTATGTACTTTCATCCTTCAACACGTTATTAACAAATCTTGAGTTGATAGTCATTACCACCAAAGAAAAACTAATACCATAACCCTAAACACTAAAACCTTCACCGCCGACCTCCCTCTTTGACGGAATCCCATGTTTAAAGACCACCAACCACTGCCAGATTTTCCCCACCGCCGGAGCTCGTCGCCGGAAATTTTTCTACTGCAAAAAAAAAATCGTGGACGTTTTCTCTTTAAACTTCTTTTTAGAGAAGTTTTCATACCGAACATAATATCCTCGAGGTAAATCGACTAACCTTCTTCGATTTAAAATTAAGTTGCAAAACTTAATTACCGCAACACCCTAAATCTAGGTCTATATTTAGGTTTTAATACCGTGAATAATTATATGCCTCTAGTTTCTATGGATTAATACAGGTTCTGAGGAAGGGGAATTGAAAGGACCTAACCCTAGATTACCTAGTAATCTAGAATCAAGTCCTAACGACTGACCCTAACCTATGAATTTCTGTGAAAATTTTGACATAACTTCCTTTATAAAAGAGGCACCCATAAACCTGCAAGGAAAACTAACACTCCTCAGGTAAACCCACAAACAATACCATGGACCACCAATGTCCATCCAGATTTCTCAACATAAAACTGGAATCAATCCTGATACATTATTCAAAATTGAAAAACATACTTCTAGTAAATACACTGATTCACATACAAAGAAACTCAACTCGACAACTATACGAGAGACAACCTATTCACAAGAGTCTCACAAGACGATACTACAAAACTAGTATCCAGGGTGACTTCAATAACATAAGAGACAAACTGACAGTGATCAAGTACCTACTGCTGAAGGAATTGACTGGTGGACTCGACGCCCTCGACGACCTCCAACACCCTCATGATACACACTGCAATCTGGGCAAATAAAACTGAAAAGCCCAAGAAAAAGGCATATAAAATCATTAAAACTGTTAGAGTGAGTGGACGAAAATAATAATTCACTTTTTAACTGAAACTGTAAATAATATGCCTTTCACAATATAATGTGCATAAAAATAATGCAAGTCTGAAAATAAACATGATGCGAGTTTAAAATTGCGGGGTCCCTCTCGGACACATCCGCAATAGTACAGTCTAAATTACGAGATCCCAGACCCACACGTGATTATATAGTCAGAAAGACCTCGGGTCAGGATATTTGTCCCCCCCTCGAAGCATCTCGGGGATCAGCCGAGCATGCCAATGCATCGATGCCATTAGTATCACTGAGACTGTACTCTGTGTAAAACAAATCATATTTGTTTCCATGCACATGCATAATAGTAAATGCATACTCGTACGACATATAATCATAAATGCATACTCGTACGTGCATAATCATAAAATGCATAAATCAAGACTCGCAGGTCAACGGTGAAAATAAAATGTACACTAACAGGTTGCCGGGATAAACATAAAGCTGAAACCCTATCGATCGGCACAATTATTCATCTGATACGCCCGCTAACTCAAGATCCTAAAACCACGATTAAAATAATATCTGATCATCGAAGTTTATACTGCATAGCTAAGATCGTAATCTGGTGAGTAATTACATCGAGAATCTTGTATACTCGAATAACGTATTTTCTATTTAATTACTTACTCAACCAATTCTGAATTCAATTCCTTATAATCCCACGCTTTAAATAGTCGCAAACAAATCTCGAATATCAAATGACTCACAAATAAACGGATAATTAAAGCGTCCTTTAATTTTTTCGTGAATTAAACTGATAACTATATGATTAAATACTCGCTCAAATTTAACAAACTCAAATCCGAATATAAACCTCGTCATTGCGTTCGGCACGCAAAAACAAGCAAAACGACATAAAACTTGTCGAAAATTTCACCTCGCCAGAGATCTGCCAGGCACGGCGGCAAGTGGGGCCGCTGGCCGCCAGAATTTCACCAACCCAGAAATCTTTGACCTACACATCATTTTGAAGATCTCAAAATTTCCAACAACTTTCTAGTTCAAAGTTAAACCCAATTTTAACCGAAAAATATCCAAAATTCACCGTGAATTTCAAATACCTAGCCGGAATTCCCATACTCCGATCGGCCACCACCGGCCAAGGCAAGGGTCGAAAAAACTTGGGTTCAACTCACCATTCCATGGGCTTCAAAACCCCCATAACCTCGACCCTCATCGCCTCCATCTCCGCCACCTCCGTCACCGGCGAATCCAGCAGGAAAATCCCTCGTCTTCATCAAGTCGGTTCTTCTTCCTCCGACCACCAACGGGGGGGATCCACCTATAAAAAAAGAGAGGAGCCCAAGCCCAACATATTTCATCAAGGATTCACGGCCAAATATGGCCGGAAAAGAGCACATCGACGGCAACCAATTCGTGGTACAAAACGGGTCGGCTTGACCCGTGGGTCAACCCAAAAATTCTCAAAATGGAAAGTTTCCGAATTTGTCTCATATTTATACCGTACACATACCATCCCCAATTCGATGGCTATAATTCATTCTGATCCAAATTAGACGGTTACGATTAAATCAACAATAAAAATAACATTTTTATATATATTCACCAACCAACTTCAAAACTCGATAAAACATTGCTCGCTTATCCGAAAAATTTCCCGAAAAATTTCACGATGTCGGAATTAAATATTCTACAATTCCCGTGAAGGAAGTCAACACAAATTTTAGCCTAATGAAATAGTCGTTAACAAACCCAATTATGCGACTAATCTGCAATAATTCAATTTCATGCTGATTAATACGTAGATTTTGGTTCGGGTTGTCACAGAAATTCATCACATCTTCATTCAAAGTTGAATATTAGTGACAGTCCTGAGGGAGTCACGGTTATTAGTGAATATCACGGTTAATTGTGATTTCACATTGGAAAAAAAAGAAGTCGATATTTGTGACTATTTGATAGTCAAAGTTTTATGGGAAGTGGTATGAAGCCACCGATTTTATATCGAGTTTTATGACCATACATCATTGATCACGGTTCTTATTCCCTAAACTTGATATTAGTGATTGTGGTTCTTTTGATCAGATAATAAATTACATCTCTTATTTTTTGTAGATGACTGAGCCGGCACAACCTGAATTTGATATCCTTGACATTCTAGGAGCAGAATACCATAAATAAGTATCTGATGTTAGGAATACTCTCCTTGGTAAACGTCTTATTGATACCATACAACCACTACCACCTGGCACTGAAGCCAACAAGGAAATTCTAGCTCGAAAAGCCAAGCTCTCATGTTTCTCAAGAGACATATTCATCCTGCTCCGAGAAAACAATACATGTTAAAGGATGACCCCATGGATTTGTGTGCGACTTTGGAAGAAAGGTTCAATAATGTGCATGACGCACAACTTCCGGAGCTCCAAGAAAAATAATCCGGTTATTAGATTATTCTAAAATCAATAATTTTTATCAGAATATGCTACAGCTATAGCCTGAGCTTGCCATTTGTAGCATTGTAAAAACCGACCAAGCTATGATCGTGAAGGCTTTGGGCACCTTCCCCACCTCTACGGATATGCTCATGCATGAATATCACACTAATTCCGAGCAAGGAAGATTGAGATCATTCAGTGACCACATGAGTGTGTTAAACAAGAAAAAGAGGTATCGCAAGATCCTTCTCAACAACAATGTTAGGTCAGCCGGTACAAAGAAAGTCCATGAGACATACAATACTGGTGGGAAGGAAAAAAATGATAAGATGAACAATCTTTTGTAACCTTATACAAGTCATGGTGGTAGAGGAGGGAATGATAAAGGTCATGGTAGAGCAAGAAACAATCGGAATATGACTTGGACTCGCCAAGACAATAGCCAAAACTCCAACAAGAATCAATCTAATTTCAGTCATAGGAATGGTGGAAATTCTTCAAATTCCACTTTTACTTCTAGCATGGAACCTTGTTATATGTGTGGTTCTACTAAGTATATGCACAAATAATGTCGAACAACCAATGATATTCAGGATGCCTACAAAAGATGTACGCAATATTTGGCGGATGAGACCAACTATACTAAAGACCAAGAGATGGATGATTGCGGCGAAGCAAATCTTATTGTAGCAGATGACACAAAAGCAAGTCTAGTGACTGCGGATTTTTATTAGTCTACGTATTAGGTTCATATCTCTGCTATGTAATCAAGTTTAGTTTATTTTAACTCATTGTTGTCGATTTTTGTTTAAATAAGACAATATTTTGATGTTGGCAAAGTAATAAAAATTTATTCCTTTCGGCATTTGAAAGTGTTAAGAATGGTTATTTAACTTCAAATTACTTGAATGGTTCAAATTATACATAGTTTTATGGCACTATAACATCGAAATTCCATGAAAACGAGACAAGCAAAAGAGGATGGTTTGATCTTGGAAATTTTTGATACGTCGAGACTCTCTCAGGTCTCGACATATCGAGAGACACTTCCTGGATCAATTTTGGCACATTTCGACCCCTTGAAAAGTATGTCTACATTTCTTTCGACCTGTCGAAAGATGGTCCTCAGTTAAAATTTTTTACCTTCGACATGTCGAAGCATCATCTTGACGTGTCAAAGATGAGCTCATGTTTCCAAAGTTGTCCACATTCGACCCGTCGATGAAATTTCTCAACCCGACAAAAATATATCAGAAAATCGATATTGGTTTTGGGTTTTCTTCGACATGTCGAACCAATAGTCTCGACACGTCGAAGAGGTTGTCGTGGACATAATTTCCATGATTTTCTACTCGTCAAAAATTATGTTCGACCTGTCGAAAATGGTATCGGAAATTTGAATTTTTTTTTTGGTTTATTTCGACCCATCGAGTGGATTTCTCGATCTATCGAAACATATACCTAGAATTGGTATCTTTGATGTGTTTTACATCAGTCTTATTGACAAATAATGGTTCAGAAAAAATCCAAACTTTTGCACATGGTAATCTACATCTAATGTGGTTTTACATCGGTTTTGTCATACCACGAAACGTAATCTACAAGGGTCATTTCGGCCGGTCATATGCTGTTTTACATTGGTTTTTGGATGTTACTATGATCAACAATCTAATCGAACCATGCCAAAATTTTAAAATATTTGTGCCAGCAGTGTTCACTTGGAATAATATTGTGTGAATAGAAAAGAGTTTTGTGTCAAATCTTCATAGAATGCTGCCAACAACGCAACCTGGGGAGATTTATGAGGATTTGTAATGGTTTATATCTTACTACGGTTTGAATCATTAAATTAAATGCAATCACTTATATTATTATGTATGACTTGGCATCATATGAGCTTTTGCATTATGATGATCAAGAATTTGAGAAATTCTCATGGTCATCGGTTCTTACAAGCAAAGAAGCATGTGAGAAAATCTACAACCATCGGTTTAGATGGGGGGAGTGAGAGTATTCCACTCGATTTCGGCTCGGTCTCCACGATGAGTACAATACTTTCCCGCTGGATGCCTTTATGGCAAAATTCAATGTATATCGCTCAGTTTGTAAAGCCTTTTCATGTCTATAATGTTGTTTACATGCATGGCGGTCTTTTGTTGTAGACATGACTTTCATTCCTCCACAGATTCCAAAGAATACATTTTGTGGACCAATCAGACCGGTATGTTGATTGTTTATATATGGTTTTGATTGCTGCATCGGTGCATAAGCCACATGTGTTTGCAATATACATGGTATGCTACATTTGCAAAACTCATAGCATAAATTATTAAGCTTTAGACTCACCACTCGAACAATCCAATCAGGTCTATTAGATTGGATAATACAAGAGTTCCCCATGTTCATTCACAGAGCGGTCTTGCAGAGGCACAAATCAAACGATTACAGCTTGTGGCCAAAGATTTGGTAATGCATACAAATGTATTGGTACCTGCTTTTAGATATGCAATGTTACATGTAGTTATGATTATTCGGTTGAGACCCGTAACTCGCCAACCATTTAGTGTGTACTCATTGGTAACTAGATATGAGCATGATATCTCACACCTACGCATCTTTGGTTGCGCAATATATGTGCCTACTACATATCTACTGCATACAAAAATGCGTCATCAACGATAATTGAGCATTTATGTTGGTTATGATTTTCCAACTATTGTACGCTACTTAGAACCTTTGACGGGAGATCTCTTTACTGCTAGTTTTGCAGTAAGTCATTGTAATGAAACATACTTCTTGCCATTATGGGGAGATAGAAATAGTTTCATTCTGGTTAAACGTCAAAAAATTGACGTGGTATGTCCCCACTATGTCTTATCATGATCTCCACACATCTCAGTGTGAGACTGAAGTGCAATGTATTCTGGATCTTCAGAAAGTAGCAGATTTGATGCCTGACTTCTTTACTGATATCATGAAAATGACAACATTAGTTATACATGTTGTAAATCTTGTAAGGTTGAAAGCCTTTGACATTAGGCAAGATAATGCAACACCCGGGTAAGGTAGTGTTTCTCCTGCCCATAGTGGGGTAGCATCAATCAAAATCTACTGATGAGTTGCCTGTAAAAAGGCAAGTCCTCAAGGCACAACTATTCATCATCAACACATGAGATTGTTTCTGACTGTAAATGTGTCTAAAAATCGACATTGAAAAATATTGGAGGATGCCTCAGAGTCAATGACGATTTCAGTAAACAAAGAAATCTCACCAAGTTAAACAAATGCTAATGGTATTATGGATGGTTCTTCCAGATTCGTTGATGATGCATTACTTATTCCGTGACTCAGTAATTGATGACGATGAAGTAGAACTTTTCTTAGTTGCGGATTGTCAACATAGAGCAAATTAACCAATATGAAAAGTTCCAATCTAGGCTGAACTAAACTCTCTTACAAAAGGAAAATTTTTGGTATGGTAGTACTATAACCACTTAATGGTAAGCCAGTTAGACACAAATGAGTCTTTTTTTGAAAGCACAATGAGAAGAACTTGTGGCGCAAGGATTTTTTCAATGCCTTAGTATTGATTATAACGAAATGTATTCTCTGGTTGTGGACATCATTACTTTCCGCTACCTTATCAATTTGGTAGTGTCATAAAAACTAAACGTGCAGCTAACGTATGTGGTTATAGCATATCTCTATGGGGATCTTAATTCAGAAATATACATGAGAGTGTTAATTGGCATGGTTATACCCAAATCAAGTAACTCTAAACCACATAGTGTCATGTGTTCAAATTGAGACGTTCACTATTCTAAGTGACTAATTGATTAGGAAGGGATACAAGAATGATAAGTTATACCTATGCATGTTCAGCAGATGAACAAGTTGTTTGAGATGATAAGACATTGGTAGGACTCGACTTATCTTGGTTTAGAGATGGAACATCGAGTTGGTGGAATTCATATTCACCAATTTGCTTATGTCTAAATCAGGCAATAGACAAAGCACACCCTCTTATGACACCAATGGTTTTTTGTAATCTGAAACCTAAAATGATCCATTCCATCAGTAAAGATGATGATGAGAAACTTTTGGAGCTGAGATTCCATATCTTAGTGCGATTGGAGCTTGGTTATATATAGCTTGGTATATACATCTAGATATTGCCTTCTTAGTCTGTGCCTACCCAAAGTCATTAGAATGGTGTAAAGCACACCTTCAAGTACTTAAAAGGATTCATTGACTTGAGCATATTCTTTCCTTACGAAGAAATAAGAGAGAGATTTGAAATTCCGAAAAAAATAGAGGTTGAAATGCAACTGTCAAATTCTGGGATTTTTGACCCGTCGAGTGGATCTCTCGACCCATCGAATGGTAGCTCTTGGACGGATCAGAACATGTTATTCGACCCGTTGAATGATTCCTTCAACCCGTCAAAGGCTGTTTCGGTTGCAAGCACTTTACCTTCACTCAGTGTGGTCCCCTAGTCAGAGACATGTTGTGATGTCTTGATTGGTTTTGCTGATGTGGGTATCTCTCTGAATCACATAAATGACGTTCCTAGATGGGTTATGTATTCACATAGGGAACACAGGGATTACTTGGAGATCAACAAAGCAAATCCTTATTGCTACTTCCTCGAACTATTCTGAGATTATAGCTTTGCATGAAATGGTTAATGTCTGTGTCTGACTTATATTCGAGGGTTTAGTAGATTGACATCTACTACGACAATACCAACTTGTATATTTGAGGACAATGTGGCTTGCATTGAAAAAATAAAGTTGGGATACATCAAGGGTGATCGTACAAAACACATTTCACCGAAGTACTCCTACAATCAGCAACAACAGCGGTTTTCGAATATATGTGTGAACCGGATTGGTTCGGTGTATAATGCTGCATACTTGTTTACCAAGTCATTGCCTAAATCTATATTTGTGAAGCATGTAAGAAGCATTGATATGCGCAGGTTATATGAACTTCAAGATTGAGTTACTAATCATGGGGAGTTCATTTCGTCGACATTAGGAGGAGTCTACATCACAAGTGATCGTTTATGTAGTTGATGTGTTATATTCTTTTACCCAAGAGGTTTTTTGTTTGTTTGACAGGATTTTTAATGAGGCAACAAGTTATACATCATTTATTAGGATCGCGACACAAGGGGAGTGTTTAAGGATATTACACTTTTAGTATCTAGATATGCGTCTTGTCCTAATTAGCATAGAAATAAATATTCTCTCAATTGGTGATTTATACGGATATTGATTATAACGGATTATAATTATATAAGGTCATTTATCAATGAATAAAGTATAGTTTCAGTTTATTCCGTATTTATTTATTTTCTTCCTTCAATAGGTTAGAAAATAATTACCTAACCTAACAACTGGTGGGTTAAAATGGTAACTAAAAAGTATCTTAACATTTTTTTTTCAACGTAAAGAAAAGCAGTAATACTTTAGTGGCTTGGAAATGGATTCTTGATTGTAGAACCCTCATATCTAATGGGATGAGGTGAATTATAGGTAAAAATGATGTAATCTTTTGACTTTTTAATTGGGTGTTGCCTTTTTCTCTCAAGGATATTGTTGATACATGTAGTGTTGATATTAACCTTGATAAAAAAGTGAGTGACTATATTCAGAGTGGTGCTTGGAATAGAGATAAGCTTCTTAATGTCCTTGATCCTACTATTGTTGATCAAATCTGTGCAATTCCAATTCCTATCTATGAGCATAATGACAGGTTTGTTTGGAGACTTTCACAGTTTTCCCAAATGGTTTATTTTTCATTAAGTCTACGACTTGATTGCAAAATTATCATCTCCAAAAACATGAAAGAGCTGGTGTTTTGAATAAAATTTGGAAGCTGAATCTTTCCCCAAAAGTAAAATTATTTTCTTGGATACTCATTAGAGTGAGACTTAAAACAATAAATAGACTCCACATATTTGGAATGGTTGATACTAATGTTTGCTTTTTATGTTATAATGCAGAAAAATATGCTTACTACTAAAGTCAACTCACTTATCTAAATATGCAGTTGAGAAACATACGCACTCTCATTCTATTTCCACATCGATCAGTACAACAGTAGTAAATAGTTCTGCAAATGTTTGTTAAAACTTTGAATTTTGTAAGTCTTAAGTCTTACGTGTCTCTTAAAATTGTCCCACCTTAGTCATTTTTCACTAATTTTATAAGTTACTTTTAGTCAATTACTAGAGTGAAAAGGGTAATCTCTTAGAACATCTCCAGCGGATTTGCCAAATCTCAGCTAGAACATGCAACACTAATAATTGACAAAGAAAGACCTTGCCAACCTAAATGTCAAAACTAAGCTGGAGCCACCGTGGAGGGCAGATTGAATTTTTGCTGCCAAATCTCTCTCTCTCTCTCTCTCCCCGAATATATTGGATGAGAAGAAATCTATAAGGTCAATAAGGAGGATTGAGATAGTTTGAGAAACTGAATTTTTCTTTTTCAGACGAAGAAGAAAGGAAGATCGGAAGATATCTATAGACAAACAAATTAATAAAATAATAATATCTTATAAGATATATGCTGGGGGTTGAAAACCGTTTAAATGCTAAAAGTCACATCATCTGTCACATTTAAATTTGACACTAGTGAGAAAGCGTGATCACGGGGTTGCTCTTAGTTGCCTAGCTCCTTTCTCCTTTTATATCTCTTAGTCCTTGACCTTACATAGACTATACTTTAACTCAAAAGGGGAACAAGTTAAACAGACAAGGCCGGGGGCAGTTGGCATGGTTTGACATTTTATCCTAACATGCATGTGTAATTTGTAAAGTTTGGGAGCAACTTCGATCTGTAACACATTGAAAACCTCTTATAATAATGACCTAATCCAACGTCTCCGAAACACTACAAGATGCCCTGCATGTTTTGCAAAGGCGTTACATTTAATTTTTTTTTTTAAGAAAAATTAAAAATACTTCCAAACTTGGTTGCTTTTATGCCCTTTAATTTTGATTTATCATGATAATGTCTTGCTAGTGAGAACAGAGATGCCCCATGCAAAAACAAAAAAGGATGGCCATCTGCTTCCAAATATCAAGGGAAAACCTAGAAGCCATATGCATCACATGAAGATGAAATCAATTAAATAAAACAAAGCATGTCGAGCGATAGTGGTGGATAGGAGAAGCAAAAGCTACCAGGAATAATCAAAATGATGAAGCAGCACTACTGGGGACCTAAAGAAAGTAAGAGGTCATCAGCACGATTCGATCTCTCAAATGCCATAGCTTTTGCTGTTGTTGGCATGGCAACATTTTAAATCTACCTAATCAACAAAAGACGCCTCTAAAATTCTAAATTCCCAAAATCTTGAGGAAATTTCCTACCAAGAAATTGACATCATGCATGTGTTTTTCACTGTTGATATCGATGTTCCCGGATCCGATGTTCCCAGCCCACAGCTGTTTCATTACGGAATCATTTTATCCCGAAAAAGCATATGAGGTGACCAGCACCAATTCAATTCATTCTTAGTGGATGGTGTATATGATTATGTGTATATCACTCGCTCGAATTGTAACCCCGCTACATGATAAGAAATAACTCGTGTCCAGCAGATCAACATGAAAAATTATTCAGAGATGGAGGATCGTTTAATACAGAGATTTACCCAAAATAAAAAACTGACTAAAATATGACCCTCCAAGGGTGGGAAAAAATACGAGAAAAAAGAACTATACTTAGAGTATCATTACACTAACCAAAGGGAGCAATAGATAGACATAAGGGAATGGAACCTCACACTCGCTATGTATGTACTACACAAATATACTAAATTAAGAAATTTCATTATACAAGCAAAAGAGTTGGAACTTGGAAGAAAAATGTCCAGGCTGAAAAACAAAGAGCATGCATTACAAGATCAGTATCTCTGCATTCCTGCTCGATCAGCCTTTTCGACTGCTGAATCATCCGTCATACGGCTTGGTCGATTTACTCGATCTTCTCTTCAATACAACAATCCAAGTGACTGTTTCCAAGAACAAAGAGATCCCACCCAACGATGCAATTGCGATAATGTAAGCGGATTTCCAGTGCTTGGCGGGGTTAAGTATCTCTAGACCTTTGAACACATTCAAAATGCCGAGGACGAGGATCACGTATCCGATGCTGTGGTGGTAGATGTTCCAGTAGAGCCTATACTTGTGATCTTTTCCAGGTCTGAGGAACAATGCAAATATCTGTAGAAGTCCAAGGAGTGCATTCAATCAGAAACACTACGTCGGAAGAAAACAAAGTGGCACAACAAACTAATCTGACTCAGTTTCCACAATGCTTATATCAACATAACCAATTCAAACCATAATGTCAAACAATGTGGCATCACACAACAACATATATCCAAAGTCCAAATCATCGATCGTATCAATTGAAACTTTGTAATTAATAGGGTGGGATATGAATCTTACTTGCAGAGTTGCAATGGAGAAGAGAGCGATTCCGATGTTGCGGTGACCGGTGTATACAACCCCCTTAGATTCACTTCCCAGCTTAATTCCGGTGGCCCAGCCGGCGACGCCGATGGCATAAGCGGAAACTTGGCAGAACACATGGAGATAAAACCATGCCGGATCGGCAGAGGGAAAAGTCCTCAGGTACCTCGCTATGATGATCCCAATCGGAAACAACAATCCCCAACTCACAGCATTCAGAATCCCATGAATCTGAAACAAGCAACAACAAAAAGTCCCCCAGATTCAACAATTTGATCACCAAATTTACTAATATTTCCAGATCAATCAACAAAACTAAATTTTCCTTTACTATAAATTTTCAAATATTATATTTTTTGAAAATTGGCAAAACTCACATTTCTTTTCTTCATCTTGGAATCGATGGAGGTGGTGGTGGTAGTGGGGGTGGCGCCGGCGTTAGTTCCAGTCAAAGTGAGAGCCCCCTTGGCCTGAAGATTAGGTCCGTCGATAGCATGCTTCGCGGGAAACCCGGTCTCCGACACAGAGGGCCCCACCTGCCAGACATGGTTTACCTGCCCCTCCTTGACCTTCACCTTAGCGAACAGCCGGAAAACACCGTCGGACGACTCCGCCGCCGTGTCCCAGACGTCAAACGCGAGCTTTCCCTCGACGATGGAAGCAGCCGAGTAGGAGCTGATGTTGAAGGTCTTGACGGCCATGGAGCCGTCAGACTTCTTGTAGGCGAGGAGAGTCTGGGCCCCGGCCATACCGTCTTTGGTGGGGTTAATCGCCCACGAGATCCATCCGTCGGGCTTGGACGGCGGCGCGATGAAGGCGACGGCGAGGGAGGAGTTGGCGGTGTCGTATGTCCAGTGGAGATACGAACTCAAGGTGGGGAGGTCGACGCATTGGGAGTAGAGCTTGTTGTTGGTGAAGGACTGGGACGAGCAGGTCAAGGAATTCGCAGCCGTTGAGATCGACAGAATCACGGCCAGTGAGATTAGCGCGGCCAGTTTAGCCATTGTTGATGAAGCTTGAAGGTGACAAAATGCTTTTGCCACTAAAATTTTGGCGGAATAAATAGAAAGAGGGAGAGAAGGAAAGAGAGATGCACTAGCTAGCTGGTGTAGAAGACTAGAAGGTGAGGGACTGATGTAGTGTGTAGTTAGAGTTTCGAGTCAATGGAGCTTGTCTTGTCCAGTCCAGTCCAGTGAAACTGAAGCGCATGAGATGCTTGTTTTGTGAGTCCACGTGGCGTTTCCGCAGGCTGTGGAGGCCACGAGTAATTTACGAAAAATAATAAAGAAATTCGAGGAACGTGAAACTGATCTAACGGCCATATAATATGATGGACATTGAAAGAGGGGAAACGAAAATCACGGCTGCAAATCAATATATATAAATGAATGGCAAGGAAAATATAGAAAGAAACTGTATGTAAATTGAAGCAAAGAATCACCGGGGATTGGGATATGTGTGATTTTGAAAGATTGCAAATTAGTGTGGGATTTGGAATGTTTTGGCCAGCTAATTAATTGTGATTTTGTGCCGAACAAGATGTGATTGAACTAAGGTGATGCAAGCTCAGTGTCATGGTTACATCAAAATCACAATTATGTGTGAATTGAAAAAATTGACTTTTTAGACTCGGGAATCAAATATAATATAATTATAATAAAATTTTAATAATTTAATACTTGATTAATTAATAATTTTGTTAAAATAATATTCATTGGCGGTCCCAACTTGAGAACTTGAGTATTAATTTTATACTCGATTAATTAATGATTTCGCTAAATTAATAAATTTTGTCAGTTCCGAGATTATTAATCTTCAAAATTTTACTGTATCTAGTACTTATCTATCAGAAAAATTATACGTGTGACCATTTTAAGGAAATTATGCGGGATTTTTAATCACTAAAAATATCATTTTCACCATTATCTAGTCAATTAGATACATATCATTGTTCGTCATCAGTCCCTCAAAACTAGTATCTCATGCGAGTGAGTTGGTTATTATATATGACCGTTGATGTTTAAAGACTCATGTTTTCTCAATTAATCGCGTCATTTTAAAGACTATATGGACGATTAATTTTTTTCTTCTAGTCATATTTATAATTCAACAACAATATTTTGATGCGGTCACTGTTTGAACACATAACATAGCATTCCACATCTATAACGTTCTGGTGGCGAGACTTGATGTTTCCATTAAACCACTTGCCTATGTTATATTTGTAACTAAAGAAACTAAACAATCCAAACGAAAATTGCAACTATCTTTGGTTAAGAAAAAGCAATCCTTTTTGTTTTTTTTTGTATTAATTGACTCAAAAATTTAGAAAAAACACATATATAATATTAATCAACCTACTATAGAACCATTAAGTTACTCAATACCAAACTTGGCCTTAATAAATTAAGGTTTCTAATTCTTGCAAATTTGTTTCCAAAACAAAAACAAGAAACTAATCCACTGATATTTGAAATTTACAATCATGAGATAGCGAAGCTTCAAACAGAAGGCCTCTAATTTATACGTTTTGATTAGAATCATGAGATATTGGATAAAAAAATCTTGGCGTAAACAAACACATTCAAGAGGAAACGCGAACTCAATTAATCGAAACCATAGAGACATACGCAAGCATGATGTAAGTAAACAATAGCAGAATGCCGGAGTAAAATAAAAAATTACGTGAAATCTAAAGCCAATGCATCTGCATGCGACGATCTAACAGCCATGAACGTGTCCTAAAATTTTAAGACACCAAATCAGGGTTTGCCTCCAAAGTCCAAACTGATCATAATCAAATTAACATCTTGTTCTTTTTGGTCAACTAGAGGACTTACGTAAGTACGCCGGCCGGTGGACGATATTATGGCATTTAAATCGGAAATGGTGACCAGCTGTACATATGGGCCATGACGGGTCTTGCTTATTACAGGGCTACACTGCCTACACCCACATTTTATACGTACTTCATTATAAGTCGGCACGTAAAATACGGATGTCGTAACCACAGCTTCGATCTGCGTTGACTTCAACCCCAATGACCTGTAATTTCCTAGATATACCTGACATGTACCCTAGTTTTATCTCTTTTACAAGGTAGCTGTGACAAAAATAGAAAAAGAAGGAAACAAACGCGAAGAATTACGAACAGAAACAATACAAATATCGGAGAACCAAACAACAAATTAGCTTGCCGGTGAAAGAAACAACAATTGCAAAAAAAAAACATAATTATACTAGAGAGGACGAATGTCGATGTAAGTTAGTCATCTCTAAAAATACTTGAATCTAGATTATATACGGACGGAAAAAGCGAAACAAATTGAGAACGTTCATAAACCTTCTCATTTGTACAAATTGAGAACGTTCCACGAAAAAAAATGTCATATGTATGAAATATTATATTAAGGGTCATAAGTCAGTTAGTTTGTATTTTGACCAAAAAGTCATGTAAAGTTTGTATTCATATCTATTAGTAGTAAAAGGTAATATAAATGGTAAATATAATATATTATATGGAAAAATATCAAATTGTATATAAAAAAACGTATTATATGAAAAAATTACCCTTTTCTCTTCAGAAAAACATAACTAGCTTTCGTCATGCCATGAATTCACATATGAGCTTTTTTGCCTATCTGGTTAATGATGAAAGCATACTCACTACTGAAAGTAACGATAGAATTGATGTTGTGGTAGAATACAGGGAGTTCACGGGTGTCCCGGCCAGATAGAAACGAACTCCCTTTGGTAGACTACACTATTACATTCTCGAGCAAGTACCTACATAGCTAGACGGGATATGTGTAGGATAAAAGTAAAAATAGTCAGGGTCTCACACCCTATCTAACTATATACACCAAACTACAGTAAAGTGAGTCAACTCTCCTCCGCCTCAGCCAAAGCCTTGGTCGCCTTTTCAACTGCAGCCTTCTTTGATGGAGATTCATGTTTTGAGACGACATGCTGCCCTTCGATCTGAGCCATCTCGCCCTGTGAAGCCCGATCTGGATTCACTTCACGTACTGGCATCTTCTTCGATCCCATGACACTGCCATCACCTCGTTGAACAAGCGTGAGAGTCATAATACCAATCTGCAATGCAGACCCATCAGCTTGCTCCAGTTGCTGTTGTTGGTCCCCAGGACCTGAGATATGAATGTGCTCCGTTCCAGGAGCTTGAGAAAGACCAATTGTGGTCAAGTAACCTGCATGGATGACACTTGGCTTGGTGCACCATTCCCAAGCTCCAGCATTGTCACGCCCGAGTTTTCTGACCGCCGGCCGGACCCTGCAATTCGCTCGGACCCATAGTTAAGGTGTGAGTGCAAAAAGTAAAAGATAGAACGGAAAATGGTAAACTCAACTCAGTTCTAATTTAAATAGTGAAAACTATATTACAAGCTACTAAAATAACAACAACTCATCTAGGCTCGACGTTCTATGCTCGACTAATTATTTTGATTCTTGGAACCAACCTGCAAAATCTATATAGGATTGAGCTTAACCTGACGGCTCGGTAAGGACGTAAAACCTCCTAATGGGTAATCGATGAGAACACATATTCATATAGTTTAAAATATAACACTAATATTTAACTATGATGCATTGCAACTCTACTTATCTACTCGATAATCCATATATTAAAACACGATGAGCCTATATGTCCCATACCATATATTTTACATTTTTAAGGTGACTTCAAATGCCTTAACATATGAACTAACATCCATCCCAGTCTATGTTCCTCTTTTGCTAGTCCTCTTGTTCAATTTCGATCACCAATTTTGTACATCTCTATTAGCCCATTTGAAATTTGGTCCTTACGAATTGAACTCAACTACACAAAAGATACATCCCACAGTTCTTGATACCATAACTATTCACCAACTTTACCCTACTCGCTATAATTACTTAATGAAATATGAATATGCACAAAATTAAGTTTATAGATAAAGATACTAACACATGATTTTCACATAATAAAACAAAGAATCAAAACACAAACCAAAACAATATCCAATCATATATAGGTTCCCCGAGAATTCTCCTACCTCAATTTCGATAGTCGAAGATGGTAACTACGCGACAGGAATGCCTCCCCGACAAAGTCTTCAAAAAAAATATATATTAAACTATGTCCCACAAGCTCTCCATTATCGAATAGAACTCATTAAGATGAATATGTAGATACTAATGGATTCTAATTCGAAATTACGAACCAAAGTTATGATCTATCAAAATTACACAAATTTTTAAAAAATCTACAGAGAAAAAGAGTTCCTAGAGAGAGGAACTCTCTAAAAATATGTGCGAAAAATGTGCGGCTGAATTCTCCTATTTATAGGGATCAATGGCCAATAAGAAACTAATATTTGTCACAAAGAAACTAGTGCCACTCCACTAGATCATCTCAACCACTAGCGAATAAGTGTCCATTGACGCACCATCTCAAACCGATATGATCAGTTTGAAATACTTAGCAATTAAACACCCTTTCCAACCAATGAAATATTTCTACCTCAACATCGTATGTCGTAAACTTCAACTTAAAAAAATCATAGAAAATAGTTCAAAACTCCAAAAAAATATAACAAAAAATCTGACAAACTCGTGGTAACGTTTACTACCAAGATATGGCCTTAAAACTTAATTTCAACCAACTTAAAAATTTAGGATCTTAAATGCATGTCATCCATGTGTGTAGCATGCACCACCTCGGGTCTCCCACCACTTGCCACACCAATCTCACTAGCGATCACATTCAGCACCGACTGAGACATCGACGTCACCGCCGTCATCGCGGCTATCACTGCCTCCTCTACTACCCTAGCCACCAAAACCTCACAACCACCTTCACTGTGGCCAAAACATCCCGAAAGAGCACAAAAATATTTGATCCCAACATAATCAAATGTGAGGATTGTTGAAACCCCCGCCAGAAACTGAACTTGCCGTTGCACCATCAAAGGTTGTCGAAGATCAACCGCAATCCACATCCACATCTCCTTTAAAGCACCAATTTTAGGGAGATCTATTTCCTTTATCTTTCCAATCTGCCGTATGATCCTCCGAGCCCATGTTTCGTTCATCCCACCATCCAACACATTCCCCACCTTCACCCATATAGGCATCGCCGCTGCCGCTGCCGCGAAGAATCCAAAAATACATTGAATCGCTCCACAACCAACGTATAGTCTCCAAAATACCACGGTCCACCTTGGACTGCTCGTCGCACTGTCGAAAAATCCCAGAAGGTGCAAAAGAACAGATCCAGATGAGCTTTCCGCAAATAGGACACCTTCACCGGCTGGCTTGGCGTGCCACACAGTCAAGCCATCATAACCCGCAACCCACTTTCATGGCATGTAGGCAGTGGCTCCATTCCAAACAGCTTCAACACCCTATAAAAACATAACGAGGCCCCTGTATCATCATCAGAGTTTGATAGATCGATCTCCTCGAGTCGAGCGACCCTCGCTCGATGAATTCCATTGCTGCCACATATTGATGAGCAACGTCATCGGTCTAATCGGCCATGCAAAGGTTGAAATAGGATGAGAACAAGGAGAAGGAGAAGAATATGTGGGTGGATTTTTGATCGATGAAAGGAAAGAGTGAAATCGGTAGGAAAGGAACGACGACGGTTTAGGGTTTTTGGAAAAAAAAAGGGGGGAGATTTCTCAAGAGAGCCGAAAAACTTCGCTAGTGTGACTTTAAATTTTACCTGTCGAAAATACTTTTTAATTTATGAACAGATGAAAACTAGGATTAGAATCTTGACTCATCAGTGAATAAGTTCAACACCTTGGCCATGGAGCAACCCCAATTCTCAAATGGGTTGTTATTTAGAAGATAATACCATATTTCTTCTCCAAACATGGAGTATTGGGATTCATCAGTAGATAAGTTCAACGCATTGACCAACAGAACAACTCAATGGCTCAAAATTTTTGACGAACAAAATTTTAGCTAGAAAAAGATACTCTCTTTGTTATGGAAATATACTATCTATGTTAAGTCAAGATACTAAGATGCATAATTTTGTTAGTTGTACCCAGATAAAAAGATATATACTAAGTGTTCAAAATAAAGATACTAAATGTTAAAGAGAAATATACTCAGGATAACAAACAACCAATTTATATTTATAAGAACTTGATAGTAATATTTTTTTAAATTTTTTTGTGTGTATACCAAACTATAGAGTGTAATGATGAAATTGCAAGCTGCTCATATATTGGCTAACAAAGACATTCAAGAATGTGGAGGAATATGAACTACGAACCTTAAACTTATCAGACTGAAAGTGCACTTTCAACCACTCTCACTCATCTTCCCTTCCTTTTTGAACTCCTCTGGTATCTTTTCGGGGTTTTCCTTGTACGTCGTGTGCAATCGGTACTTCCAATCCTTGTAGATATCGTGAGCGGTCTTGTTTACGTATTCCACCATCTCCGGCGTATGATCGATATTAAAATGTAGCTAACAAAAAATATATTTAAAAAAAGTAAGAACAATAAATCCTATAATTTGTAATCAATTAAAAAAATAAAATAAAATAAACTCTATTACCGTGAGTCCACGGAACACGCTGAACCTCTCCTCATCAGGGAGCTCATCTCAAGAAGAGGCTATCATGCGTACGTGACTTCGTATAAAACCCATGATCTGATAAGCAGTCAAACAAGTCAACTTCCTTCCTTCAGGGCATCTGGTGAATGTATTTAACGTGATCTTTTGCCCCCCCCCCCCAATTGTCTTTTTTAGGTTCTCGACTTTGCTTCCATTGCAAATTTTCCGAGTGCATTTGGGGAGTGGAAGTGAGGGGTTCTTCCTGGTTCGTCGTCTTGCGCTAACACAATCAGAATCTTCATCAGAAGATTGAGCCGGTTATGACAACCTCTAGCCGTCCGGAGATGGAATCTCTTAGTTGATCGTATAGTCTATCGACACTTCATTGGGAGCATGCAGAATCCTCCGTGACCTATTAGCAGGCATGCTAGCGGTATCAGACCCATCTGATGGTTGGGTTTGCGGTTGATACCAACCCATTTGTCGAGCTACGAATTGATAATACGCAACATTCTCTTCTGCAGTGTGCCTATTCAGCATTTTAACGGTCTAAAACAAAAGGCAAACATCAACTATTATGTTCAATACCTATATCTACCAAACTATTCATAACTTACATCAACCAAAACTGTCCAAAACGGCAAAACCATTCCTAATTAACCATACGAAAACATTCACACATATTGTCAAACAATACTGCAACACACATACTTCAACACATATACATGTCAATTCATCCGCTCAAATGCAAACACACAAACCACAAACCTTAGCACAAACCACAAATTGGAACAGTTCATTACATCATCTATTTTATCCAAAATTACAGCCCTAACTGACATAACCCGAAACAACACATATCACAAACCTCAATCACAATAGATATCATAGTAGAATCATCTAAATTCCTTGTAATCTTAATCAATCCAATATCATAATAGATATCACAGTAGCAATCCAATATCACATTAGCAATCCAATAAAATATAACCATCCTTAATCACAGTGGCAATAATCAAATTCAATCATCAATCACACCTCCATCAATCATCAAATTTAAAACAGCAACCCAATAGAGAGAGAGATAGAGTAACCAGTTATTGGGTCAGGTCCGGTGAGGATCGAGGACTGAGAGAGAGGACGATGGTGGTGAGGTATGAATGAGAGATGAGGAGAAAGGAGGTCAACCCACGACAGTTGGAAAGAGAAGTAACAGCGATACCGATTCAAACATTGAGATAAGAGAGAGAGCCGAAATCAGCAGGGTATGGGGTAGCGACATCGGCGTCAGTGGGTTAGAGGTGGCGTCGGCGTTTCCCAGAAATCGGAGGCGGAGAATTTTAGGGATTTAGGAAAATTTTAGAATTTTGGGGAAAATGGTCAAATAGCCAAACTTAGCCAAACTTGTTAAATGGACTTAGGCGACGAAAAAAGACATTTCATCATCTAAGTTGTTTATTAGACCACTTAGACGAAGACATTTCTTGTTTCGCCGCCAAAGTTCTTTTTAAAATTTCCTTAAAAAATTTGGCGGGTGCGAAAAACCACCAAATAATTGACCTTAGATGAAGAAACATCTTTTTGTCGTCTAAGATTGCAACTAGGCGACGAATCTAAAGTTTTTCGTCGCCTAAGTGTCAATTTTCTTTATTTTGAGAGAAAGAATAGAATTTAAATATTTTGGATACCTGCATAACAAAGAAACTGTTAGATGGAATTGTTGTGTTCATATGAAATTGTAGAAAAAAATTGAAGCCAATTTAAATGTGTTTGTATTTGATTGATGTAATTTTGTGAATATCGATAAAAGTGAGAAAAACATAAATGATTGTAAATTATTAATCTTAAAACTATTTCTGACGTTACAAGCATTTTCACTTATGTCGAAACTTTATATACCATTAGATACAAATTAATTGAAATTTTACATAAAAAGTAGTTTAACGAGTTATAATACTTGTTATACATCTACTGATGTTGTACGTATAACGGCAGTGTTCGTATGTCCCTATTCCCCATATCAATATTAAACATTTTAAATTTGGACAAAACAATCATTAGATATATTCATCACAATGTAATATCTAATTAGACAAATTTTCAGTCAATAAGAAGTTCATTAAGAGTTTGATCAATGTAGTCAACCACAGTTTTATTTCTTCGTCTAAGTGTAGTTATTTAACATAATTGTGATCCTCCTTTCGTTTATTCCAAAATCATTCATGTAGGACATAACAAGTATTAAAAATACTCTAAATGAACCTCTTTTAGTGCCTTGAAATTTGATATATATAATTCAATTCGTACACGTGCAAATTAATTAATTAAGTTCGAATTCAATTTAATTATCTCGATCAATTAATTAGTAATAATTAAGTATTATATATATATATCAATCACTTCCATCATTATAATCTTTATCAACGTTTTCCTCCTCACTCAGAACAGATTCTTGATTCTCATCATCATCATCATCATCATCATCATCATATGTGACGAAATCTTCATCCTCCAGTGCCTCTTCAGAGGCATAAATATTGGCTACCTCCTCGATCTCCTTGTCATTAGATCCGTGTCAACTTTAGGTGTGGGTAAGATTTTGTTCAATCGAATCAGTTTCCTTGTGTTGGGGATGACATAAGTATTAATCTCTTGATATGCATCGACATTATTCCCTTGAGTGTTTAATGTTGAAGTCGCTTCACGTGTTGTGGCACTTCATATTTCTCGGTGAGACATATCCTATACTATTTTCTAACCTGCACTTAATTTCTAACCTGCACTATTTTGTGTTCACACCTTGTCCTACAGAGATCCCACTATTTTGGATCATCCAGATAGAAAACATGCCTGACTAAGGTGGCAAGAGTGAATGCCTTATCTTCATACCAAGTTGAGTTTGTATCGACTGATATGAGGCCTAGATGTTCCTTCGTACGCTTGGACCATTTACACTTGAATAGAAAAACTTCTATATCATTCTCATATAATAGTTGAACGACATTAAGAACCCCAAAATATACAGCATCACCTTGTCCTACAGATATCCCACTATTTTGTGTTCTTCTTCCTTCATCTTGGTAGACTGAATGAAACTTTAACCATGAACTAGATTATGGTCATCCGAATTGTGTAGATCATTCATCTGCAAAATTGTGAACACGATATATGGATGTCTATTTAATTAATAATTTTTTACAAAAAATTTGACTTAGATTCCCCTAAAACTAAAGAAACCCATAAATCTGCATGCATGCATAAATTAAGGAAAAACACTACGAAGACACAAACACCAGAAAATCAACATCTGAATTTCTCAACCTCAAATAAATTAAGCACAAAACCTATAGACTGATGTTTTAACATACTTAATTCCGAAAATAATTAGGGAATCTCTTCTTAACTTGTCTTTCAACCCAGAGTTGACTACCGTCCGGGTTGGATGCCTGAATCGTCGCCCTATATGTATCCATGAAATCCTCGACCTCGTCACAATCTCGCAACACTACCCAATATGATTCATTAAGTTCTGCCTGAGTTAATTTTTCTTTTAATATTCTTCTAAACGGTCGTATAACATCTGTGACGATTGAAATATTATGGCTAACATGTGTATTGGAAACGGTTTGGACTAGATCTTTGAGGTATATATTACAGTATGTTACACACTCATGCATTAGGTATGCTTCGGCTATAGAGCCATCCAGAGCAGCTTTATTTTTGATAAATCTTTTGTACTGTCCGAGTTCTCTACAACAATGAGGTAAAATTTATTTCACATTACTACATGTAAGAAAAAATAAAATATATATATATATATATATATAAATGATGAAAGTTGTATTTAACAAATTCAGTTACTTGTAAGAGTTGTACCTTTTCTGAGGATACATCCAAGTATAGTGGACCAGACCAGAAAGCAGCACTTGTTCGAGAAGGTGGACCATGAGGTGAATCATGATGTCAAAGAAAGCAGGGGGGGAAATTCTCTCTAATTTGCAAAGGATATAGACAAATTCTTGTTGTAGTTCGAGAACATCTGATTTCTTCAACTCTCTAGGGCATAACCTCTACCACCATTTACACAATGTAACTATTAGTTTGACAACGTCTTTAGGAAAATAAGGTCGAATTACCACTGGAATTAGACGTTGCAATATAACGTGCCAGTCGTGAGTCTTTAAACCATTGAACTTGTGATCCCCAACATTGACAAATCAATATATATTCGCTGCATAATTTTAAGATCTTTTCACGCTTTGGGAGTATCCTTAGTTTTGAGCTTAATATCAAGATTTTTTCCCACCACGTGTCACACACATTCTTTTCTATGTGCATGACATCTAGGTTGTTCCTGAGTTTCAACTTTGACCAGTACGGTAGTTCAAAGAAAATACTCATGTGGTGCCAATATTTTAGCTCATCTAGAGGGTTTGGATTAAGCTTCTTCACATCATCGTCATTGCTCGACACACCAAAATCGAAGCCGATTAACCTCTAAAAAAATCTCTTCATCAAACTACTATATGGGTTGTGTATTTTCCTTTATTGTTCAGTCGAAATCATCCTTATTGTTTCGCCATAGGTGATCATGAGGAAGCCATCTACGGTGATCCATGTAACACATATTTCCCGCGTGCCAACTAGCGTTGACGTCGTCCAAGTAGACAGGACAACCTTTGTACCCTTTGGTTGTGCAAGATGCCAACATCCCATATGCCAGAAAATCGTTGATTGTCTACATTACAACTGCTCTCATCATAAACATTGTGTTAGTAAACTTATCATAAGTTGGGACTCCTTTTTCCCACAACAATTTCAGCTCATCAATCAATGGTCTGAGGTATACATCTAAACACTTTCCAGAAGATTTAGGACCTGAAATTAGCAGAGTAAGGAAATTAAATTCCTTGTTTATACACATCCACGGAGGCAGGTTGTTCGGCCTGAGAATAACTGGCCAAGTGCTCACGTCAGTGCTATTATTACCCCAAGGATTGAATCAATATGTAGAAACTCTGAGTCTAACATTTTGAACCTCTGCTGCAAAGTCTTGAAAATCCTTGTCGAAATGTTTAAAAGCCTCCCTATCAGTTAGATGTCTAAGCACATCGTCACTTAGTCTTTGTCATTCCGCGTACCATCTTATCGCTTGTGCTGTGTTTAGAGACATGTACAAACGCTATAGTCTAGGAATCAACAAAAAATAGCAAAACACCTTCACGGTAACCTTCTTCTTCGAACTCCTTTTATTAGACTCTTGGACTTGTTGCATACAAGACAATAGTCCAAATGTACATTCTTGCACACGTGAATTTGCTTATACTTTAGACCGAGGGACCTCAAGATCTTTTTTACCTTGTAATGGGAGTCGGGAAGGTCGTGACCCTTATGCAACAAATCACATATATGTTGTTGGATATTGTTAAAACCTTCATCAAAGATTTTGTTCTTCACTTTGTAAGACATTTGAGTCATTGTGGAGTGCAAGACATTCAATTCACATCCATGTACACCGTGGTTTGGGCTTGAAGTAGTATGTTGTTGAACTTATCCATCTCAACAATATCAATGTATGGAAATGCTGCAGGGACTATGCCATAATTAGGATTTTCATCACCTCCATGTTCATGTTGAAGTGTAACATGATTGAATGCCAAAAAATCATCATACACTGCATCCATAGAAGGGTTCCAAGAAGAGGTGGTAGTACTATTGGATGAGGCATCCTGTTGTTGAGCTGAAGTTTGGTGTTGAGTTGTAGTCTACTTTTTCACCGTGCTCACTCCATGTAGTGTAACTCTACATCATACCGTGTTCATACAAATGTTGAGACATAACATTAACCTCCACATACTAATTACTAAGACATTTTCTGCACGGACACCTATAACGCTTCTTTCCTTGACTGTATTGTATCGTAAACATCACAAAGTCATGAATTTCATCCATATACCTCACATCACTTCTATTCAACAACTGTATCCAACTCTTATCCATATTTCTAAGTTAAACGAAACATAAAATTTATCGAATAAACTATAATTAGTTAACAATTTTTTTCGTTCTTACAATACATATTCATCTATCTAATTACGAAAAAAATCTTCTTAATTATCATTCATAACTTACATTAATATTCATGTACTACTATATATATATAACTAAATTACATAACACAATAATATAAACATGCATTCACATATTTAAATCCATAAATTAACAACTAACTTATCTCTAACATTATTTAATCGTGAGATTAATCAACACATGAATTTCAAGCAAGGTTAATAATTAGTTAGCTCACAATTAAACAAACTAGCTAGGCTCACATTCTATGTATATACATATATATATATATGTGTGTGTGTGTGTAAACAAAATCGCCAGAATGATAACCACTAGCTAGGCTCACAATTAAACAAACTAGCTAGGCTCATGAGAGGTTTTTGAGAGAAGTTGAGAGATGAGTGAGAGAGAAATGCTCGATCTGGAAATGGAATCTATTCTTATAATTGTGATTTTCTTAGATGACGAAATATTTTGTCGTTTAAAGAAAACTAAGGCGACGAAAATTGTTTCGTCGTCTAAGTGATATTTTAGACTACGAAACATATATTTCGTTGTCAAAGTATAAAGCCTAGGACGACGAATATTTTTTTCGTCGTTTAGAAATGTAACTTAAACGACGAAATACATTTTCGTCGTCTAAAATATCACTTAGACGACGAAACAGCTGACAAAATTTTTTTTTGTCGTTTAAGTGGTCTCTTAGATGAAGAAAATGTATTTTTTTTTCGTCTAAAGTACACTTAGACAACGAAAGTTTTCTCTTAGACGACGAAATATATTTTCGCCATGTTAGTTTTTCCTAGGCGATGAAACATTTAATCTTTCGTCGTTTAAGTGAGTTTTTTTGGTAGTGTATATTGATAAGGGGAAAGAATAGTGATATATACAAGTGGATTGGTGAAATACACAAATTTGGTGACCTTTGGGTTAGTAGAATTCAAGTTTGATGGTCTAATGCTAGCTTTGAGAAAATTGAGTGACTTTTTTTTTGAGGTAAAATGGTAGAATATGAAGTTGGTAAGTTATAAAGAGGGACGTCAGTGTCCAGGCCGATAGAAAGACCCTCTCAAAATCAAAATAAACTATTACAGTTCAAATGGGTACCCAACTGTCATAGCTAAACGTGACTAGGTGTAGAACAAGTAGCTAAACGCTACACCTAATGAAATCGTTGGGCTCACACCCTATCTAGCTATGCACTCCAAACTATAGTAATGTCAACCGGCGCTCATCTGCTTGTATCTTAGTAAGTACCACCTGGTCCATGGCTGCCTTCTTCTGAGGGCACTCCAGGTTATGTGCCTGTTCGATCCATCCACTCCCCACCGTGGCTACTGGTGGAGGAGTTACTTCATGAGTAGGCCGCTTCAGCGAAGATGCCCCATCTGCATGAGTCTTTAATTTGTTGGGTGCTTGCGCTCCACCCTAATAGAAGAAACTAGAGTCTTTAAGGCTGCCACTGAACCTGCAAAGGTATCCGAGGTGACCCCAACTGGCCGTGAGATGTCACCACTAAGTGAACTTGTAACCTGCATAGAACCAAACAAAGTCAGTGGGCTCCCCTTAAATAAAGGGTTGTCTTGCATGTAGGGCATGTGCTCATGTGTGTCTCCAAAAGTCTTTTCCATGTTAGACACATGGTTAACATGCATGGCCTCGGGTGCCACGACCTCTATTGGAATCATTATCTTCTTAGTCACCGTCGTCGCCGCCACCACCAGAAAGTTCTGGCTACCCTCAAAACCTGGCGGCACTGTCGGTGTCAAATCATTAGATTTTGGCCCCGAAGGTGCTTAGGCTGCCGTTGCCGCCGTCAAGGCCACCAGTTTGGCCTTTCTCATCTACAAAATGTGGCAGCTAGCCGGCTCATGCACAAATAGGCCAAAATGCTCACAAAATCCCCTCACATCGGGGTACTTAAAACTCACCGTCTCCACACATGAAGGAGTAAAACAATAGTGTTTGCTTACTGCCACTCCTTGTCGAAGATCCATATCCACCAAAAGCTTCATCGTGCTGGCCTTAAGAAGAGGAACATCATACTTCTGGAAACGGCCAATGGCGTTCCCGATCTTGCAAGCCCATCCTCAATCCATGCCGGCATCCGGAAACTGCTTCACAAACACATCCATGGTGACCTTCGCCGCTGGCATCGTCTCAATGGATGAGAAACCATCAAACTGCTCCACCATCGTCGTGTACTCACGAAAATACCATGGACTTCGCTGCACCGCCCTTTTCAACGCTCTCAGATCCTTACACTTGACAAAGAACCGATCGGGACTGCATCGGGTAAGAGAGATTCATGCTAGTCCTAAAGCTCCATGCCAAAGCATCACCATAGATGACTTGAAGGACTGTTCAAGGTCCTCCGGCAAAGCCATCAGATCAAACATCCTTACCACTGCATATTGGCATGCATCCTCATCATCACCACCATCTGCCTCAGGAACGAGATCGACAATCTCGATTTCGTTAAGATCCGGGTTGAAACCCATAGCCGCAAGTCGATTAGCAACATCTTCGGTATCCTCCGCCATGGAGCGGTTGCACCGAGTGAGAAGAAGAAGAAGAAGAAAGCAAACCAAACATGAAGGAAAGAAGAGAAGGAGAAGAGAAGAGGTCTATTCGATTGCTAGAGAAGAGATCAACTCGATCGGGTTGTGAAATATTTTTGGGGGGACGACTATAGTAGAGTTTCTCTCTAACACTCAAAACGTCTCAACTTCCTCCTTACTTCTTGCCACTCTTAAATTGGGTGACTTTTGAGTATGAATTCGGTGTATAGATGACTTTGAATAAGTAACTCTTATATTAAATTGGTCCTCAAAATCTACAGATGAAAACCCCTTGAAACGGGGGAATAGAGAAAAATAAAAATTGGGTCTAATTATTATTATTTATCGATGTGAGCAGCCAACTAGCTAAGGTTTAGAATTTTTAAATTAAATGGAATTTGTATATGTAGGCATTAAAAGAGACTGCTACCGGAACTAGTGGCCGATCACTGGCTAATCCTCCAGTATGTTGCAGATTTTCTCTGCAATACTATAATGTATAGGCTCATTTAGCTTTTTGATCGGATTACAAAAGGAGTGTGGCAACTACGAGCTTCGTGTGCACTTTAAAAACTTAACAGAGGACAATAATATCTGGTTTCTTTCCAGATTCGCGCAAAGAGGCAGGACCTTATTTCGCCTTCTATATATCGTCTTCCCAGACTAAGATATGATAAACCTCCAAAACTTTCAAATTTTTTTGATAAAACTCCATAAGGATAGCGTAACGGTGTATCTCGTAGTGGCAATGGTGACGCTCTGATGTTTAATGTCCATGTGAACTTTCATGTGACAGGCAACTAGAATTCTAAAACTAGTCCACATTCGTTTCCTTCCTTTCTGGCCACAAAAATCAAATTCCAATTCCTCAGCGGCATTTTCTGACCATTTGCTAAAGTGGCACTTTTTGTTTATGGGTCACTCCACTAATCAAACAAAAACGACTGAAGTAAGTTTATTTTAATTTATTTGATAATAGACACAAAGTCATGTATAAAAAAAATCATAAATATGCCAATTCGATGGGGTGAAATCACCATGAACTGGTCTCAATATGATTTTACGGATCCAAATTATAGAATAGAATTGTTTAGTTTACGGTACACAGAAGAGTTAGAAATAATTAATAAATGACCCAGTAACAAATCGTATCACATATCAAATCAGTGAAAATCATCTATCATTTAATGTAAAGATATTGGACACTAATAAAATTAGTATTATTCTTCCATCTAAAAGTTTTCTGAAAGCTCCGCATCTCCTTCAGGAGAAACGGAATTCAAATAGAACGATAGTACGTGAGCCAGTCAAATCAAATTGGGGAATACAAGAGAAAACCTCCGACCCCAAATTCAAAACGGAAACCAATTTAGGGACTAAATCTAGAAAATTACAAGAGTTCCGAGGACCAAGAGGAAAATAGAGAACAAACCCACGTGTCCCCCATCTCCAATCCTCAAACCCGCTCCACTCTTCCCACTGTCTGTAGTCGTGTTGCTTCCACCCGCGGTTGAGTTCGCGGTGGCCCCGCCTCTCGTACTAGAGTTTGTAGAAGAAGTTGACACAAGGCTCAAGGGACCGTAGGCCGCGAGATTCTCGGGGGCAAAGTCGTGCTTCATGAGCAAGCCGTTTGTCTTGTTGATGCCGGGGCCCACCTGCCAGACCTGGTTGACGGACTCGGCCTTCTCGGGGACCTTGACAGAGGCGAAGATGGTAAGGGTGCCGTCGCTGAGCTCGGCACTGACGTCCCAGACGTCGAAGGCGAGTTTTCCGGGGACGATGGAGCTGTAGGAGGAGATGTTGTAGGTTTTCACGGTGGGGGTGCCGTCGGCGAGAGTGTAGGCGACGAGGGCCTGAGAGCCGGCCATTTTGATGGCGGTGGGATTGATGGCCCAGGAGATCCAGCCTCCGGACTTGGAGGGGGCTGCGACGAAGGCGACGGCGAGGGAGGAGTTGGAGGCGTTGTAGGTGTAGTGGAGGTAGGAGCCGAGGGAGGAGAGGGCGGTGCAGTTGGCGTAGAGCTTGTTGTTCTTGAACTTCTGGGAGGCGCAGGTGGCTGCGGCAGAATGTGACGGTGAGACTAGCAGCGCCGACGCCGTAAGGGAGATCAGGAGGAGGAGAGGAGAAGAGGAAGCCATTATGGAGCAATGTAGTAGCTAGTGCGTGAATTGCCTCGCTAAATGTAAAAGAAGTTGGCTTTTAGGGGGGTGTATTTATACCCATGGAGAGTGGGAAAAGAGTGAGTAGAACGTGGCGGGATATGATTGGGGGGCACGCAGATTATCCGAGTTGTATTTATTGTGTGATCAGGCGGTGGAGCTACTATTTAGGGCCTAGCAGTATTGGCGGAGATTAATCGGATTATAGGCGGCGGATTATTATTTTATCTTTTTAATTAATTGTATATTTATGTAGTATATTATAATATGAATAATGAAGAAAATATTATAAAAAAATGTCATCAAAATACATTATCTCTAAAATAATGTCATCAAACATCATTTGAATTACGGATTAAATATCATAAGTTTTCGACATTGTAACAGATGCTGAAGAAGAAGACTCATTGGGTTTCTTGCCATTTCACCTGATTTACAATCACATTGACAATTAAAAAAATTATAAAAAAGAAAACACAAAAAACAAGTTATACTGTACAAGACTTTTTAATTCTCAAGTAATCAACTACTTCATGACATGAGTAGAATTTCATTTCTAATTGCTGATTTTCTGGGGGAATGAACAAAATTTCATTCTCAATTTCTCAACTCACCATTAACAACTTTAAACAATCAAAGATGTAAATAATTTCAATCTCTGATTTAATATTACGAGATAAAAATCCTAACATGTAGCAAAACATTGCAGCATGAGAGCACCCGCACCGGTAAATTGCGGTTGCTCGAGCAATTTGAGGAGGAGCAGACACTGTTTGAGGTGGAGCAGTCACTGTTCATCGAATAGGAGGTGCAGTTTCTGTTTTTCGCGCAGCGGTGTCCAAAAATAGCACGTGCTATTACTGTTCATAAATTAATTTTGTATTAAAAAAAAAATTTAGAAAAATTTACAGAAAAATACTAGGGTGTTATTTGCAATTTTTTGGAATTTTTAGAGATTTTTTTGCAATTTTTTAGGGGTTATTTTGCAAAATAGCAGAAAAAATAAAAAAAAAATCAGATATTACCGTTTTGGTTGAATCTGGACCGTCCGATCAGAATTTATGATTTGAAATGGACGGTCCAGATCAATCTGACCGTTACTTTTTTTTTAAATCCGGGCTGCCACGTGTCAGCTTCCTATTGGTCTGGTAAAATTTTTTTTTTTACTTTTACCGGCGCGTGTCATCGGCGCGTGGATGACACGCGCCAAGGTGAAAAAAAATTAACTCCGGCTGACGTCACCCACGCGCGTGGATGACGTCAGCGTGCTCGAGCAACAGAACGAGCAACAGCTGCTCGTGCAGCTGCTCGTCTTCGCGGTCAACGACCGGTCACCGCCTCCTTCTCTCCCCGGTGCACGTCTCCTTCTCGCTTGCTCGTGCTGCCGGTGCCGAGGCCCGCCGAAATGGTGCTGCTCGAGCTGCTCGAGCTGGCTGCGGTGCAGCTGCTCTGAAGGGGTATAGAGCATTTCAAGCTATCTTCTATTTGAAAAAACAATATCGGCTTTAGGCGGCGGTCAAGGCGCCATCAAAATGGCCTTTGTTGTTGACTCGTAATCAATAGACCTATTAACCAATTCAAGTTCTCAACCCTTTAATCAAAATCAATTTAGAAGATAATTAAACGGATTCAAACCTATTGCCCATTTAGAAGATAATCAAACCCATAAACCATTACTGAAATCGATAGTTTGATTAGTTTGAAGAGAGAGGACCAGAGGAATCAGCTGAGTTGTAGAAGATTGAAGAACTGACCTGTAAGTTGTAGAGCGATAGGCAACAACAAGTTGCGAGCGACGGGTGACGGCGAGCAGCAGGCGAAGGACGACGGTGGGCAGCGAGAGCAGTCGAGGGGTGAGACTGCAAGAGAGATATGCGAGACTGCTAGAGCGACTGTGCAAAATGGTTTAGGTTTGCGTTTAGCCCTTTTTACCCGGTAAGTAAAAAAAATGAAAAAAAAAACGATTAGTCGCCCGATTAGTCGCTAGGTGCAGAATTAGTCGTCAATTAAGCGGTCTTCGCCCAGGCAGTCTACCCAAACCAATTTTTAGGCGTTTTGTATATTTTTTCCAACTAGGCGGCCACCTAGCCCTTTTTTTTCGAACATTGGTTGTGTGTTCAGTCGGTACATACATTACAAGAGGATCTGTATACACGGTAAGTCCCAAGTCGTAAAAAAAATTGTCTTCTTTCCTCCAGATCAAGATTTAGTGTAAAATTTTATAAAATGTTTGAAAGTTCTTCGTCTAGATCGATTAATTTCCATGCCGACTAAAAATCTCGTTTAGTCCGATTAATCTCCTTGAACTCTCCGTCTAAATCCTTAGGCGTTAGCTCTCTTCCTCACTGTTGGATTAACATATAACAACTTTTATAACATTGAGATTATATGGAAAATTGTGAAAATTGTTCCGTTTCTGATTGGATATATAGTTAATAAAATCTGAGGTTGATATATGTATTGAAGATGTGTCACCAAGATCTTTTCTACGCTTGGATGGAGATCAAATATCACATAGAAATTGGGATTTGGGAGAACATGTGGGATAAGCTATAGCTAGTTGCATGAGGCAAAGTGTTTCCGTTGGATAAGCACTTGTGGAGTGAATATGGAGGGTAGTTAGTAGAATGGGGAGTTTGAGAGGAATTGGAGGACTCTTTCATTTTTTAGTCCATGTAGTAGTAGGAATTGCTTCGCCTCCACTTTTATGTTGGATACGACTTTATTTCTTTACAGAGTGTAAAAGGAACATGTGAAAGGACGACCCGGAATTTGATTCCCTTTCTTTGGGGAAAATACAACACCCACTATGATATGGATTAAGCGTTTTTGGTCAGGTCCCCTACTTCCAAGCTCCTGGCTAAACAAGGCAATGGAGTATGGACTGAAAAAATAGTGTGTACATTCAAAAAGTAGTATATATATTCGATGTTAAGATCTTCTTTACGGGTCGATGATAAAAGGAAAGAAATTGTTTTCTTTTTGTGTACGACAAATTTTTATCTCAATCAAGGAAGAGTTTTAAAATTTCAGCTTTCGGATTCTGTTAAGAAATTTTGGCAAATGAATTAGTGTATGCACTAAGTAGAATGTACTTCCAAAAAAACATCTTAATTTGAAGTATTGCTCAACATTTTTAGTGTTCGCGTAACTAATTAGTACGGCTGAGGTACATCAGGTTCAGCATGAATCATGTGGGTTTTATCCACAAAATAGATGGAACCAACTTGATAAAAATACAAGGCGCACTTATTTTGTAGGTAAAACTCACTTAATTTATGCTGAATCTGGTTTATAGAAAACCTCTTATAACTATAACTATAATAGTCAAAATTAACAATTGAAAGTTACAAAACCCTCACATGCAACGAAGTTCTACGTCCATATTTTTGACTTGCACATTTATTGGGTGTGTGAAACCCCCCAATATTTGTGGATTTAGAAAGTTTGTGATGATTTGAAAACTAAGCAATTTTTGGGTACAGAAATTGAGGTAATTGACACGATTGACTGAATTACGACTATAATTTTCATAGAGATGATAAAATATCTTTTTGAATGAAGATTTTTTGCGGTTACACACTTCACATTTTAACTAAAGACTGAAGATTTTCGTTGTAACATTATATAGACATGTGACAAGAGATCAATATCGTTTAAATTTAATTTTGGAGTGTGACACTTTTTTTTTAACCGTTTAAGTCCTTTTGTCGTCACGTCATGGTTCCTTATGACTCTACTTTCAATCTTCTTCTTTTTTCCTCAAATCGCTTCATTCAGCATGTAAGTAACTATACCTTAATTTGGTGATGGATGTAATGAAAACTGGCTGGGAGAGACTTATCACTAATGACCGTGTTGTCTGTAGACGCATGCAGCTCATGGCGTGGAACATGCAAAAAATTAAGTTTTACGAGGCGTTATCCTAATGTTGCTCGGAGCATGCTTGATTTAGAGCTTGCTCAGTTTGATAACGTACAAAGATAGTTTTAGTTTGGGAGCGAGGCTGCCCCTTGCAGTGGCGGCGGAACCAAGAATAAAATTTTACCCGGGGCTCATTGTAGCACCAAATATTTTCAAGGGAGGGGGGCAAAAAATGTTTGTGGGCCAAACAAATAAAAAGAAAAAAATAACATTAAAACAATGTTTTTTAAAGTGTTGGAGAGTCTAATCAAGGACGTGGTGCCATGCATAACACAACTGCTTTATTATTTAGACAATTACACATAAGGTCATTTAGAGACCCTACTTTACACATAAGGTTATTTAAACTTTTTATCATAATTAAGGTTACTTTTTTTAATTCATATTTTTTGTCTTTCCAATTTTGCCATTTTATATTTATTTTGAAGATCATTTATATTTTTATCTTAATTAAGGTCATTTTTTATCTATATTTTTTGTCTTTCAAATTTTGCCTCTTTATATTAACTTTTCAGGTCATTTTATATTTTTTATCCTAATTAAGGTCACTTTTTTTATCCATATTTTTTATGCATAAAGTTCCAGTAAAGTAGTACTATCCAACAACTAGAGTAGTACTTTCTGAAAACTACAGTAGTATTTTCAACAAAGTTTTAGTTAGAATGCATAAAGTCCCAGTAGAGTAGTATTATCCAACAACTAGAGTAGTATTTTCTGAAAACTACAGTAGTATTTTCAACAAAGTTTTAGTTAAAATGCATAAGTCCCAGTAGAGTAGTACTATCCAACAACTAGAGTAGTATTTTCTAAAAACTACAATAGTACATTCAACAAATTGTTGTAGTGCTTTTCATGAAATTGCCAAATGGTGTTTTTTGCAACGTCTTCACTGTTTTTGGAGGCAATTTTATATGAAGTTCACCCATGATATTGCAGAAGCCTCTCAATGACGATCTTATTTGGACCTTGAGTTTTTTAGGGTCCTCAATTTGTGCAATTTCTGCAAAACAATAAGACAGACCATCAAAACACTACATACCACTTACATAAATTCTATATACTACTCACAGACAGCAGTACACACTACTCACAGACAGCACTACACACTACACACAACAGGTCTACACACTACTCACAGACAGCAGTGCACACTACTCAGGACAGCAGTACAAACTAGTTCAGAGCAAACAACAAACTACTCATGACAACACTGCACACTACACATAACAGTTCTACACACTACTCACAGACAGCAGTGCACACTACTCAGGACAACATTACAAACTAGTTAGAGAAAACAACAAACTACTCAGGACAACACTACACACTACACACAACAGGTCTACACACTACTCACAGACAGCAGTGCACACTACTCAGGCCAACAGTACAAACTAGTTCAGAGCAAACAACAAACTACTCAGGACAACACTACACACTACACACAACAAGTCTACACACTACTCACAGACATAAGTACAAACTAGTTCAGAGCAAACAACAAACTACTCAGGACAGTACTACACACTACATACTATGCACAGCCAACAACCAAAGTACACTACAGTCTGTACATACTACTACAGAGTAACATATGTACTACCACAGATTATTATAGACACTACTACGTACGTAACAACCAAAACACAACAATCTGCCTAACAACCAAAGCACACTACAGTCTGTACATACTACTACAGAGTTACATATGTACTACCACAGATTATTATAGACACTACTACGTACGTAACAACCAAAACACAACAATCTGCCTAACAACCAAAGCACACTACAGTCTGTACATACTACTACAGAGTTACATATGTACTACCACAGATTATTATAGACACTACTACGTACGTAACAACCAAAACACAACAATCTGCCTAACAACCAAAGCACACTACAGTCTGTACATACTACTACAGAGTAACATATGTACTACCACAGATTATTATAGACACTATTACGTACGTAACAACCAAAACATAGTTCAAACTAAATGGGTTTAGGGAAAGATAGAGGGAGGCTTACGAATCTCGTTGGTTTGGTTGGAGTGGAACACCAAACTGAATTACACTTGTTCGCTCTCACCATTCACCATGTACATCCGGAGCACCACTCACGAATCTAGTTGCTGAATCAATTGCTCGAGGCCGGAAAGGATCCCCTCCAGCGTCGCCACCGGTGCTGTCAATCACGAACTGAACATTGGAGCCGCGGGCTCTTAGGTTTTGCAGATAGTTCTGGAGAAACATGAAGGGGTCGAAAGCGTCGGGGTCCTCAAACAGAATTGTTACCTTAAGTTTGGTGCTTCATATCCTTCAAGATCAGTAAACATATAAATCAAACTGTGGAGGTGTTGGGAGAGAGACGACGATGGAGAGAGACGACGAGATTTGATTTTGAGAATTTGAGTCTGATTTTGGTCTAAAATCAGAGAGAGAGAGAGAGAGAGAGCAGATTCATATAGATGGCATTAAACGTAAATAAATTGAATGTAAAGGTTTTTTGTTAAATCAGGTGACCTTATTTGAGTTAAAAATACAATATGACCTTATACATAAGTGACCTTACGTAAGTGACCTTATGTGTAATTTACCCTTTATTATTTTACCATCATGAATTTATTGTATTTATTGTAAGAAACTAGGAATTTTATTCAAAGTGAGGTGGGGGAGCCTAGGCCCTGCTGACCCCTTAATAACACTGCCTCTTGGAGACTTAGTAAGCATTATCCTCACACATAAACTAAAAACACAACATAAAAGAAAAACTAACTAAACATTTATAAATATAACAAGACTAAATTTATAGTTCAATAAGATAGTTTTATCCTATAACAATCATAAACAAGCATAATATATAACAAGACTACAACAATCATAAACAAGCATAATTGCCATTTACGAAATAGCTCAGTAAATATAACAAGCGTAATTGACATTTGCGAAATAGATCAGTAAATATAATAAGCATAAATATAGCAACAATCTACAACAATCATAATCATAAACAACAATCTACAGCATAACTTATAAATATGAAAGAACTCAACCCTAGATTAACTAGTAATCTAGAGTCACGCCCTAACGACAAGGCTTAAACGACGGATTTCCTGTAAAAAAAATTGACATAGTTTCCTCTACGAAGTGGACTACCAGAAACCTGCAAGAAAATCACACTTCGGATTTCCCACAAACAATACCGTGGACCACCGATGTCCATCCAGATTTCTCAATAAAGTGCGAAAAGTAAATTAATTAAAATACTGGAACAATAATACAGGAACTGAAAACTCATAATCCAGCAATACTATCAATTCACAACCAACACTGAAAAATATTTACAATACTAGTATTCAGAGCGACTGCTAGAAGTTGAATAAAAAGTATGAAAATACATTGCTAGTGGGCCGGAACCTACAGAAATGTATGATAATCCGGTAGACTCAAAGCCTATGGGGATCAAAATTCAGCTCAGGAGAATTACTACAACCTGGGCACGGAAAACCAAAAGGCCCAAGAAAAAGCAAATAAACACAAAAAAAGGTCAGTGTGAGTGGACAAAAACTCACAATCAGTGTAAAACAGTAAAACATTCTATCTGTGCATTTCCATTTATTTCTATGAAATCATACGAGTTCAAAATAATAAACTGAATAAAATATGGAGGTTGACGCTCGAGGTGTTTGTCCTAACCCGAAGCGACTCCATGACTGTAAATACAAGGTGATGGGATCATCTAGGGTATTTGTCCTAACTTGAGACGATCTGGATCGGTAGGGTGTTTTTCCTAACTCGGTCTGACCCGACTAGTCAGTGATCAGCCGACTAGTCAAAACATCAATGCTGAAAATAAAACCATCACAAATATACTTCCAAACTCAACTGTAATAAAATACAGGAGGGTATAAATTTGCATAAACATGAACTCGCAACAACTGTAAAAAATAAATAAACGTCCACTCACAGTACTATGCCAGAATATTCATAAAGCCGAAACCTGCCAATCGGCGCAATAATCATCCAACACGGTCCGCTAACTCATAATCCTGAAACCACGATTATAATTAGTATCTAATAGTCGATATTCATAATGAATAACTACGCTCGTAATCCGACAAGCAATAATGTCGAGAATCTCGCATTCTCGAATAACGTATTTTTTGACTAATTACAAACTTAATCAAATTTTGAATTCAATTCCTTGCATTCCTTCACTGTAAATTAATTTTAGAGTTGCTACATAAATCTCAGACATCGAGCGAATAAAATTTAAATCGATAGTTGGATCGTCCGTTAATACTATCGTAAAATTAATTAATTAATATCTGATCAAATACACGTCTAAATTAATCAAGTCCATATCCATTCAAGAATCTCACCATTTCATTTTGCACGAAATTACGAGTAGAAAACATAAAATTTTGCCAAAAATTCCAACCTCGCCAGAGCTCCGCCGGGCACGGCGAGTGGGGCTACGCACCGGCGGCCGGAATTCCATTGACTCTAAATTGAGCAACCTATACAGAAAAACATACATCTCAACAAGCTCAACAACTTTGTAGTACAACTCAAAACCAAAAACAAACCGAAAAATAACGAACTCAAACGTTGAAGTTTTGAACCCTCGTCAGAAATCACTTCCTTTGTTCACCAGCGTCCAGCCACGGCCGAGTCTGAGATGCTTCGCGTTCAACTCGTCATTGCCTGGGCTTGAAAACCTCCATGGTCATGACCTCCATCGTTGTCGTGGGCACAACCACCGTCGCCATAAAAAACAACCTGGAACCGCCACTTCTCGGCCTCGAATTGTCCTCCACCGGTTACCAATGTCAGAGATATTGCCACCAATCAACAGAGGATATGGAACCCAACAATTTGCCACCAACACGGCAGGGGGTGGCCGAACGAAGGCTCACCGCCGGTGAGAACCTCACGGCGAGGAAATGGGTCGAGCGAGGAGTCAACCCAGTTGTTCAAAATAGAAATTTTTTTTACTTTCCCAAAATGGAAGCCCCTATATATAGTCACGATTTTACGATAATGTCTTTTCTGATATTTTCGTAAAATTTTCGCTGACCATAACTTTCTCATCGTAACTCTGATTTCAACACTTGACGTGGCCACGAATTCGTTTTGACAAACTCTACGACTTTATCCAAAGAAATTTATCGAAAACCATAGTCATTAAAATCTCGACGAAAAGCCAGCGAAAGTTATTGATGGTAAAGACTAATTATCATCGACGATTAATGTAATTGATTAGCGACTGACCACATAAGTTCTGATTATCACTTGATATTGTTTCGGGTCGTAACAAAATATAACCAATCTACAACAATCATAATCATAACCATAATCTACATAATATTTCTCACACCAAGGAATTTCTATCTTCATTCTCCAACCCTATTAAGTACAAGCTAAGGCTACTAGCTAGCTACTGTGCAATCACAATAGCTTAAATTTGGTGCAACCGTGTAATCACAATAAAAATCAATCACAATAGAAATCGATGAATTTGGGAAGATTGACAGATTGAGTCGCGAGTTAGTGAGAGACGAGGCGACCCAGGTGATTGCAGCGACTTAAGCGAGGAAGGCAGGCGAGGTTGAGCGAAAATCATTTAGGTAGTGGGTAATAGGTCAAGACTCTACAATCAACCACTTTTTTTATGTGAAGTAATTTTTTTTTCTGGCCCAAAATTCTTATTCGGACCTCTGTCCAAGGTGCTTTGCGCTGGCTCCACCACTGGCCCATGCCGTCATTTGTTCTAATTAAGTTTTGACTTCGATCTGCAACGTATATATACAAGGCGTTGATCACGCTTGCGCAGGTTGTACGTCCCATGGGGGGAGTTCAGGTCAGGTGATGAGTTAGCCTGCAATACCAACAGTCACATTTGACTGCAACTTAATTATGATGGTGACACACTTATGATAACACTAACACTAGCTAATTGGACATTTGGACACCATCAATGAACGCGATATGATCGTGGCTGGGATTTGATTATTTAGACCCGAATTCAATCATGAAGAAATAGGGAACATCCGAAGATATGCATGTACGAGGAGAACCTTATTGATCGATGAATATAATGAGCAGAAGTCGGATATATTGACTTTGATTAACAATTGCAAGAATTCTCAAGTTACGTACTCCGGGTCCAAATGAAATATGAGGATTTTTGTCGTAAAATTAAATCGTGATGTAGCTTCAAAGAGAGTCTGGATTCGCCACTGGTTGTAGCGTAGTGCATATTTCAATTCCTAGCTTCAATTAGAGCTGTTAGTGAAAAGATCCGACTTCGATTAAGATGTTAAATCAAAATTAGGCCATAACGATATAATTTAACACAATGAATCTATTGAAAATTCGACATAATTTTCCTTAAAATTAAGTGAACCCAAAACCTCCACTTGAAACCACTATTCTAATTGAATTCCCAAAAATAAACCGTGGAACGTCAATTGTCATTCGAATTTCTTAAAACACTTAAATTATACAATACAACATTTTTATTCGATGAGTCAAAGGTACTACAACAAAATTAAACTCAAATACTGGAAGAGTATTCAAAGAGGTACTTGTCATCAAAGCGACTCTAATTGACATATGACATAGGTAGTAGACTGAACTGGGAACCTACTAATAATGGCAGATGACACGATCTCTAAGCCTCCAACGAGAAAAAACAATCCCTAGACAGACTCTGCAAATTGGGCAACGTAAACAAAAAAACCCAGGGAAAGACATGAAAAACATGAAACACTGCTAGAGTGAGTGGACGGAAAATAATAACACTTTATAATAGGAAGACGTGAAAGTAACTCATATGCCTTTCCATCAGTGTATAATAAAAATACTGTGTGATTTCGTAAAGAACAATAAATATCGTCTAGGGAGTTTACCGTAACCCAAAGACGATAAAAGACCAATGAAAGTAGTGACTAGAGTACTCCAACCTTTAGCCACTATAAGTTGTCAGAGGATGTTGTTGTGGCCTAAGCATAGCCCATGATCATCTGGGGTGTTTGTCGTGGCACAGAGATGATCAAATGCAGGGGGTGTGGAGTTTATCATAGCCTCCAACATGCGGGGATTAACTGAGTAACCGATGCATCGATGCGACTACCTGGCTATAACGTAACCTCCAACATGAATGAAACTTAAATTATATACATATAGCCTCTGTGCGTGAAAGGACCCAACCCCGATTTAGTTTTCTAAACCGGAATCAAACCCTTTCTAAAAATGTGAACTTTCAAAAAACCAAAAATTTCGACAGAGTTTTCTCTATAACGTGTGATTACCATTAACCTACAGCAGAAAATACACTTCATCCTATGCCACAAAAGCCAAACCGTGGGCACCAATCCCATCCGGATTTCTCAAAATATATCATAATGTACAGCAATAAACACAACTGTAGCTTTACAGAAATCCGGGAAAAATCATTTGAAAATATAAACATATCCAGTATTCAGAGCGACCTCTAGTATATACATATATACAAATAGTAGGCCAAACTAGGAACCTACCTTAAAAGAAATGTAGCTCGAATACTAAGCCTCCAACTGCGACGTGTGACACCTGAATTCAAACTGCAAGCTGGACAAAGAAAACGAATAACCCAGGGAAAGACATATAAACCGTTAGAGTGAGTGGACGAAAATAAATGTCTTTCGCCAAATATTATATATGTTATAAAACATATGCGAGTCTAAATGTATGAAAAATATATGGTACACGAGGGAGACTCTAACTCCTCACGCGTACAGATAATGCATCAGAAATCCCGCAGGGCCACTCATGGAAACATCCGCGCTAGTACAGTCTGAATCACGGAATCCCAGACTCTCACGTGATTCCAGCCAGAAAGGCCTCAGGTTAGGGTATCTGTTCCCACCCGGTAAAATCATTGGAACAGGGTATCATCCCCCCCCCCCCCCCCCCCCCCCCCCCCGGTAAACATCCTCGGGGATCAGCCGGGATGCTAAGTGTATCGATACAACTATACATACTAAGATTGTACTCTGTGTAAACCAAATCATAAATAGTTTCTATGCAAATGTATAAAAGTATAATGTAAATGCATATTCGTATTGCTTAATTATAAAAGCATATTCATAAATGCTTATTCGTAAATGCATAAACGTAAAACACATGCTCATATAAATCATAATCGCATATGCATGCTCATACTCGTAAAACGTATAATAAAGACTCGCAACCAATCAGTGAAAAGAAATGTCCACTCACAGACTTACACATCGCAAAACGCGTTAATCCTGTGATCCGGCGGAAAATCCCTTGCCAAACGAACGATCATGATCTCCTGAATAATCATAAATACCACTGTTCAAAATCACAATTCAAAACCCTGAACCACATCTTGAGAACCAACCATTCCCGAAAATATATAACTTGAATATCGACGAAATCGTCAATATTGAGAACCAACCATTGCCGTTGTTGTGCCGGAAAGGTGCAAGACCACTTGGGATCAACTCACCATCCTAAGGTCTTCAAAATCCCTATAAGGTCGACCCCCAACTCGGCCACCACCGCCGCCTCCGAATCTCGCCGGAAAACCACAAACTTCGCCGTGTCGTTTCTCCCTCCTCCGGCCACCATAGGGGACGATCCACCTACCAAACTGAAGAGGAGCACGAGCCCAACACTTTTCATCAAGGGACCACGGCCAACCGTGGCCGGAATCCGGCATAACAACGGCAACAAAGCTCTGGCCTCAAAACGGGTCAAAAACACCCGCGGTCAACGCGATCAACAACCCAGTTTCCCAAATTAGAAAGTTTCCATAATCGTCATGTATTCATACCATATTTATACCGTACACGTACAGTCCAAAATGAATCGAAACCAAACTGATAAACACGACTAAATCTAACGGCCGAAAATATTCATAACTTATTCCACGTAACTCGAAATAATCCTCCGGAAATTCCCACGAGCTCGAAATTAAATTCTCTACAACTTTCGTGAAGGAACACAAATCAAAAATGGCTGGCCGGTGTGTTTTTCTAGGCGGGCTATCGGGTCGGGTCAGATACAACGTGGGTCCTTCCAAAGAAAATGGGTCGAGTACTGAAAATCAAATGGATCGGATTCCTGTCTAATTTCCTATTTATACCCTAAGCTGCTCTTAAGATCCACTGGCCCAAATTTGATCTCAGTCGAAATCAACGGCTAAGATCAAACTGTTATGATCCAAACTAAAATTACACGCTTATCGAGATGTATTAAGATTTATCGCGAATTAGTCGCATAAGTGAGTTTGTTAACGACTTTTTCATCGAGTGAGAATTTGCTGTGACTTTCTTCGCGAAAGTTGTAGAGTATTTAATTTCTTGCTCGTGAGAATTTTTGAGGAATTTTTCGGATTTGCAAGCTAGTTTTTATGTTTATCGGAAATCGGTGCGAGAAGTAAAATTAAAACGAAATGATTTTTAGTCAGTTAATTCCCGAACGTTTGATCGTGATAAGATTAATTTCGGACAGTTGATCGGATTAGAAAATTTTAATATAAATAGAGGATTTTTTTTGGAAATTATTTTCAGAAAAATTAGGAAAAAATCAAAAAAAATCACAGTTGACCCGTTTGCTTTCGCTGACCCGTTTTGATTCTCCGGTCAGACCCGTTGATTCAGGCCACCTCCGGCGTTGAGGAAGGTAGGGAGTAGAAGCTCTTGGCTTCCTGATGATGTTGGTGTGTTTGTTATTGAGAATTATGCAGGTATGGAGGCCACTTGAATTGGGTTTTATCCGTGGAGGGAAAATGATCCTCTTCCCCCCCCCCCCCCCGAGTCTTTTGCGTTAGGTAGAGTGGTCGGTCGAAGCTCCAAGGCGGAGCTTTGACGACAAAGGGTTTTCCGATCGAATTGGGTCGTTTGGTTTTTCGGCGAGATGGAAGCAAATTGAGGCACGTGAGGTTGGGGGTTTGGGTGGGCTTTGAGAGAAGATTGTTTTGGCGGCCGAAATTCCGTCATTGGTGGCAGTTGCCGGAGTTAGGTTTTCGGACTGTTTCGACTAATTCTAGCCAATCGCCAGCGAATTGGACCTCGGTCCAGTTGGGAAAGTTGCAGGGCTAAATGAGAGCTTTCCAATGCGGGGTTGAAGCCCCCGTTGGAGGTGTTCGTCAAAGGCACATGTGGTTCACGCGCTACCACCTATGGTAGAGCTTGACGGCCATGCGCCGCCGTCCACAGTGGAGCTCCGGCGAGGAAAATTGAGGGATTATTCATTGGGATTTTCAGGGTTATTTTTAGGGTCAATTTTCATGATATTTACATATTTTGATATCGTATGATCTATATTTCAGGACATTGAGATCGTGACCCTAGCAGCGAAGGAAATTCCACCAGATCCAAGCAATAGTCGTTGACTTATGAGTGGAAACCTTTATTTTCACAGTTGATAGCTAGTTCACGATTTTTATACATTATGCTTTACGGTCTTTTTTTTAGCGTTTATTTGTGATGGTTTATTTAATTGAATAAATGCTCTAGCTATTCAGTTGATCACTGAATAACCGGTCAGACCGGGTTAAGATCCCTGCCCGACCCTGATTATTCTCGGGTCAGACAACATTCTAGACGCTCCCATCACGTGTATTTTTTGTTTATAGTCGTACCAGGTTAGGAGCCTTGAACGACCACCTCCATTGCATTCCAGTTTATTTATTTTGAATTCGTATTATTTCACAGAAATTAGCAGAAAGGCATGTTAAATCAGTTTTATACAGATTATGTTATTTTGTCCATTCTCGCTAAAGTTTTATGTTTTAATCTGTCTTTCCTTGGGCTTTTCGGTTTTCGTTGGCCATGCTGCAGTTTATTTCCCGAGAGTGTGCTTGGTGTCGTCGTAGGCTTCGAGTTCACCAGTCTTTTGTTAGCAGTATGTTTTAGCTCACTGTCAATTTGTGTATAGGGGTCGCCCTAAATATCAGTTTACTATGTTATTTTAGTAGTACTCTTGTTATTAGAATGATTCTATAAACAGCCGAGTCAGCTACTTTTATAGTCGCAAAGTTACTTCCTTTGTATGCCGAACCAGCATGTTGTCAATATGTTTTTAAATATTCTTGAGTTTAGTTGCTGGTTTTTAGTTTATGTCATTTGTTGAGAAATCTGGATGGACGTTGGTGGTTCACGGTGTGTCTGTGGAATTATGTGTGGAGTGTTATCTTTCTGCACGTTTTTGGGTTATCCGGTTTTTTCAAAAGGAGTTATGCCAAAATTTTCACAGAATTTCTCACAATTTAGTTAGTCGTTAGGATTTAATTCTAGATTATTAGCTAAACAATCTAGTTTACTAGTAGTCTAGGGTTGAGTCCTTTCAAAACTACTAGAAATAACCCATTTTTATTTTATTTAAAATCATCAACAACTTTGAAAATTCATAAAAATTAGCTCGGGTATCCGAAAAATTCCTCAAAAAATTTCACGAGTTTGAATAAAATTCTCTACAACTTTTGAGAAAGAAGTTGAATCAACTTTTGATTAGAAAGTCGTTAATAAATCGTTAAGTTTCATCCTCGATAATGCGAATTATGAGTCATTAAGCATGACATTTTTGTTCGGGTCGTTACAATCTACCTCCCTTATATAAATTTCTTCCTCGAAATTTCATCTGCTGCGTCAAAAACCTGCTCTCTTCATCTTAGAGGAACATCAAGTTCATCGGTTGATGAACTAACGTGATCGACATAAGGTAATGTGTTGGCCTCAAAAGTAGTAAGTCAGTGACTAAATGACTAAAAACATTTCATGTACCAGGAATACCCTTTAGGTATGATCTGTCCTCCGTTATAGCCGTGGCGTGTAATTGACCTTGCGTAGTGGGTCACCCTCTCTGCCTTGTACCTTGCTGGTTTTGTTGTCCGACATTATGTGATTCTCCATCACCAGAAGTAGATCCTCGATGTCTATCAACATTCTTGGGAATAGGCCTATCAAAAGTGTACTTCTGTGGACAAGACCTAATATAATGGCCCTCCTGGCCACAATGGTAACATACTATAGTGTCGCGACGAGATTGACCAAAGTGATGTTTATTGCAATTCTCACACAACGGAAGGTCTCTTGGAAATGGTGGGTGATATTGACGAGCATTGTGACTTGATCTACTCAAGCTAGCGCTAGGCTGCTGCCTATGGGCTCGAGTTCGCCTCCAGTCCTATCGTCCACTCTGTTGATGACTACCTAACAAAAAACTAAAAGGTCTATCCACCGTAGATGATCTTGATCCTGAGGTGTCAAAACTCATTCTCTTCGAAGGACCCTGATTGGGTCCACCTTCTTTAAAGCAACGTGCTTGAGACTATCCCCCTTTTTCTTTCTCCACATCCTCATCTCTAATAGTTGTGCTAATAAACTCATCAAAGTTATTCCGAGTCATGGTTTTCAAGGTCCCCTTGATTTTAGATTCAAACATAACTCAAACCTTCTGCTTTTTGCCTCTTCAGTCGCAACCATACCACACACAAATTGAGATAATCGAGTGAACTTGTCTCGATACTCAAGAATTGACATTTTTCCTTGCCTCAAATTTTTGAACTCCTCATATTTTCGTTGTTGAGCTACTTGATTGAAGTATCGATGCATAAACAATGCCTTGAATAAAGACCACGGGGTATCAATAGCAAGTCTCCTAGAGTCATCCCACCAGAAATAAGCATTTGACTTAAGTAATCCAACAGTTGCTACAGTCTACTACTCTAGAGTGAAGTGTAGACGTTCACATACCCGCTCAACCTGAACTATCCAAGACTCACATGCTTCAGGATCAGTGTAACCAGGGAATGAAGCTGCTCCAGCTTTCTTGGCCTTTACTACAGGGTCAAAACGTTCATCTAAACGTAAAGCTCACGCAAGGTCTCGCGCTCGCTGGTCCTCATCATGATCTTCAGACCTATTGACTTGGGCTCCAAGTCGAGGAGGCATTCCTATGGAACGAAAAAAATACTAGTCCTCAAAACACTAAGGATGCAGTAATGAGACCTTAGACATTTAACAACACACAACACCATGAACATTAATGGGGATCCACCAGCCGGTCGGGCCGTCGCTCCAGAAGTGCTGTGCATTCTCAAATGTCTTTAGTAACACAACTGCAAAAGTCTACAAAACCTATCACCTAATGCTCTGATACCAACTGAAAGGACCCGACCCCGATTTATATGCAAAACTAAGATTAGGCCCTAACGACATAACTTAAACACAATGAATCTATCGAAAATTCAACATATTTTCCTTTAAAATTAAGTGAACCCAAAACATGTACTTGAAACCACACTTCTAATTCAATTCCCAATAAAAAAACTGTGGGATTCTAATTCCCATCCGGATTTGTCAAAACACTTAAATTATACAATGCAACATTTTTATTTGATAAGCCAAAGGTACTACAACAAAACTAAACTCAAATACTGAAAGAGTATTCAAAGAGATACCTGAACATTATTTACTAGACACAGCAGAAACAAAACATGTTATCAGAGCGACTCTAATTTACATATGACACAGGTAGTAGGCTGAACTGAGAATCTACTAATGATGGCAGATGAGATGATCTCTAAGCCTCCGACGAGAACCAACAATCTCTAGACAGTCTCTGCAAACTGAGCAACGTAAATCAAAAAGCCCAAAGAAAGACATGGAGAACATGAAACACTGTTATAGTGAGTGGACAAAAATTAATAACGCTTTTATAATATAAAGACGTGAAAGTAACTCATATGCCTTTCTACTGGTGTATGATAAAAATATTGTGCGAGTCCGTAAACAACAATAAATATCGTCTGGGGAGTTTACCATAGCCCAAAGACGATAAAAGACCAATGGAGGCGGTGACTAGAGTACTCCGACCTCTAACCACTATGAATTGGCCAGGGAGGTTGTCGTGACCCAAGGACAACCCATGATCATCTGGGGAATTTTTCGTGACCCAGAGATGATCAAGTGCCTGGGGGAGTTTATCATAACCCAACCCGGAGCTACTCGGAGAACAGCCTAGTAACTGATGCATCAATGCGACTACCTGATTATAACGTAACCTCCAAACATGAATGGAACTAAAAATATATACATATAGCCTCTGTGCATAATCATAAAAAACATATATTATATCATATCCTCATATATTCGTAAATAAAATCATAATCATAAAAGTCCAGAATCGTTAATCAACAGTGAAAAGAGTGTTCACTCACAGTATACCGCTAGTCCTGTTGTCCGGCAGAAGCTCCTTCGCCAAAGTCGTGGTCGTAGTTTCCTAATTACATGAAATCATTCAATATCGTGTATCAAATAGTGAAAATAGCTTGTAAATAACCCCATAAATCAATTCGTCAAAACTTAGTTTCTGCCTCGCCGGAGTTCCACTGTGGACGGCGGCGCGTGGCCACCACGCGCCACCTCCGGCGACTAATTCTGGCGACAACAAATAATCCATTGCAGGAAAGCTCCTACCATGTTCTACCACTTCCTTAACTAGGCCAACCCCAAAATCAGCGGCATTGAGGCAGTAACTGTTGTGACAGGTGGCAGTTCCCTCGCCGACGACCGCCACCAATGGCGTCTCCCCATACATCAATCAAAAGCTCGTACCAAGCCCATCAGTTCCTATAACTACAACAACTTTCAATTTGGCGGTTATAAGCCACCTCGACCTTCGAAATCCAGCGGCCCAAAATTTCTGGTTGAGCTTCCCGTTGTCGAAACTCCACCGTGGAGTCTCGATGGGAACCAATACCTACCCAGAATGACTCGTGAGGAGGAGGATTTCAATAACCCTCAACTCCCGACCTCCAAATTTCATCGGAGCGCTGCCGCTAGCAACGAAAATCCCACGAGTTAAACCTGAATCAAGTTGCTCCAAAGAAATCACCAATCACTAAAATAAACCCAGAAACATACACACAATAAGAAGAGTTTCAATTCCCTACCTGAATCCGATTGGTCGGGTTATCGGGTCGGGTCAGATACAGGATATGGCGCGGGTCTCTCCAAAGAAAATGGGTCAAGTACCGAAAATCAAATGGCTAGGGTTCTTGTCTAATTTCTTATTTATACCCTAAGTAGCTCTTAAGATCCAACGGCTCAAATTTGATCTCAGCTGAAATCAAACTACCAGAAATAACTCATTTTTCTTTTATTTAAAAGAAACAACTTTGAAAATCCATAAAAATTAGCTCGGGTATCCAAAAAAATTTCTGAAAATTTTCACGAGTTTGAAATAAAGTTCTCTACAACTTTCGAGATAAAAGTTAAATCAAAATCTCGAAGGATAAGAAAGTAATAAATCTTTAAGTTTATCACATACACGATAGTGCAAATTACAAGTCGTTAAGCATGACATTATGATTAGGGTCGTTACAGTTACACCCAATGACCCTAGTTAATTAGTGCTAGTCCTAATTATCAGATTCTCCAAAGCTGTTGGAAAATGGGGTTCCTTTTCTCGGATTAAGTAATATACTAATCATGAAATCAAGCATGCATGGTTGTGGAAGTACCCATATAGAATTTATGTAAAATCGATAATATCGGCGATATTTCAATTTTTTGGAATTATCTGAAAAATCCTTAAATATATCCCTAAATCTCCCGAAATTTTTCAATTTTTATCGATATTTCTAATATATCCCGGATATTCCCAAAATTTCCCGAAATTTCCATAAACTTTTCACATTTAACATTTAATTTGGTAAATATCCAGCCTTCACATGCTCAATGTCTAATCCATCATTCACGTGGCATGTCCAATATATGCAGAATTACATGGAAAAATAATCATTTAATCACTATTCTTCACAATACACACATGATTATGCACAGGGAGATGATGAAAATAATGTGAATTTCGAACCTCATAGGTCCTCTACGTGGTTTTGAAGTATTTATATATTTAATTTTGTGATGTGTGATGTGTAACATATTGTACAAAAGACGTGATGGTCTAGCCTTCCATTAAGTTTTAGCCATCAAAAAATAAAAAATTGAACTAATTCATATAGTAATATAGCAAATTTATATATCTTGATGTTTGATCAATATTTTCTTTTCACATAAGGTAGATAATTGATCATATAACAACCTCCAAAAGTTTCATTACAAATTTCCATGTATTTTTATTAGTTTCCGTCATTTCTGTCAAAATTTTCACTGAATCGATATTTCATTAATATTTCCGCCGATAAATCCAAATTTTAGAACGCCGATATATCCTCGATATCTGATATTTTACTCCTTGCCCATATATATTGTGGTGGGAGTCGGAATTTTTTGAAATATATATGATGTAGTTTTCTGCAAGTTCATCTTGCTCCCATATGTACCACTGAGAATGCATGTCTGAAGTTGTGCAAATGAACTGTTTCTAGCTAACCAATTCATTGCTTTGTCTGAGAACATTGGACAAAAAGAAGTCACATAATTATTCCATGTTTACCATGCACCACTATTCATCTCGTTTGTTTCTACATCCTTGAGTATACTTGAAAACAATACTGCAGAAATCGTCTTAAGTGCAGGTACTGCAGAATCTAGGTAGGAAAGTTTTATATTGATGATTAGTACAACATGTGACGAGATACTGCAACTAGAGGAAGAAAATAAATAGATTTTACAAAAGAAAAGCCGTTCGCCCGTTCCATATATAACTCCATGTTCTATATAACGGTGCTTAGAAAAGCAATACTAAACTTGTTACAAAAACGCACACTGAAATGGTGACAAGTGACTAATACCGGTTGGCCCAATACATGTAGTTGAGAAAATTGAGGGAGTTGAGAATGCCAAGGAGTGTGTAAAAAGCGAGAAATTGGAGGAGGTAAGTAAATGGGGATCCCGAAACGGCTCAGATTATGGCCGAAGCTTTACATGGAGAAAGCGACAATATTCCTTTTTTGGATCCAAGCGGCCATGATTCAAGTTCATCCCTCCAAGCCACTCTTCCCCAATTCTTCCACTCACTGAGTTTGCCAAGGACACCAGCACTGAGCTCAAAAAGTATCCCATCGACATCGAGCACCATGACAAAGAGGTGCACATACTTCGCATGCTATTTGGTGCCTGGGAGTAGAAGAACTGTAGCATTCCTCCAAGAGTCAGCATATCAGAAACTCCTAGCAACAGGAACTGCCACCCGAGCCAGAACACTGATACCACATTGTTCTCGGTAGACTCGGCGCGTCTCTTTGATTCCACAACAGCGGCTACGGCCATTGCGCCCGAGGCTAGTGCTAGCCCAGTCCAATCCTCCAAAGAGGTTGGAAAATGATGTTTTTCCCGGAATGTAGCTTTTCGTATAAGGGAATAGAGGCGAGCATGATGGTGAGAGGGAATACTGATAATGATGGAGTTGGGATTTCGAAATTGCGTAGCTTTCTGTTCATTATGCTCCCTTGTACCACGGAGAATGTCTGAAGTTGCGCTAGGCAACAGTTCATCATGATTGTGCTAGCAAATATTGGTAAAAGGCCAAGAAAAGTTCTTGTTTCCTTAACTTCAGCGATGCTGATTCTGCTGTCGATTAAAGCTTTGTCCAGGAACCTGAGACATCATAGTAATTCTCATGTGTTAGATAAAAGATAACACAAAATTATTATGCAGGCTACACACACACACACACACACACATATATATATATGTTAATTACCATGCATACAACAACACAATTAAGGATAAGAGAGACGCAAAACTTTTTTCTCTTGATATATAGAAACCTTTTGTTTAATTGCAAGATCGCCCTCGAAGATCATCACTGGAAAATTCAATCAAATCAGAAATGGTTCCCTCATATAAAGGTTACATTAATTACTATTACCTAACTGTCTATGTATTTGATGTTAGCTAGTTATATGCTACTACATTTAGTACTTCATTGAGATGATACCGATAGAGGTTTTGAAAATTGACAGTTCTGATTCTTGAATATCTACTTGAAGATGACAACGGTAATAAATTAATAAGGTGTTCAGCACTCTGCCTAAGAACAGATAGAGAAGACGAGAAATGAAGAAGTTACTTAAGCTTGTGGTCTGTATTCGCTCTGTTCAGGTTGAGTGCAGATACTGCATACTGGTCCTCCAATCTCTCATTTGACGATGTATTCCAGTTTCGAGCAGCAGAAATAAGTACCTTCCACATCCAACATAACCAAAATAGACAAATTACAAACACCTCGGTCTATAACTGCATGTATTCTCATAGTACGTACTTTTCAAGTGTAATTTCATAGATAATTTTGAAAGTACCCGGATGATTCTTGTCAATGCACTCCCAGTAGGTCGTTTGTGCCTATAAAATGGACTTCCACTTATGAAAATAATTAGTGCCAAACACAAAACTATAACTGTTATGGGAAAGCTCCAATTCCAGCCCTTGTTTTCTTCCACCCAAACCATGACAGTGCAGCTAATGAATCCACCAGTGCACAGGGAAAAGATAAACCAATTGAAGAAAACAGAAATCTGTCTCTGATTGCTGTGTTCGAGCTGATCAGCACCATGTGCAGGTAAGTTGGCATTGAGTCCAGCAGCCCCAGCAGCTACGGCGTAAAGGCCAGTGTACAGAATTGCTGCTTGAGACTGAGAAGGCTGTGATTTTGTTGACGCTGCAGGCCGTAAACTTGTGACTTGAGATTGGATTGTCAGCAAGATCAGACCCTAGAAATTGAGCAAGACGTTTCCATGTTAAGACCCGTCAGTATTAATTAATTAACTTGAATACAAATGATATATATATATATGTACATAGTTCGTAACTTCGTATATATAAGTTTATATACCAGCAACTCTATTATGCAGGAAATGACGAATGTGGTGAATCTAGTGAAAACTGAGTCACTGATAAAGCCTCCAAAGATAGTGAGCAGAAAAGAGGTTCCCATGAAATTTGTGACCATGTTTGCTGATGTAGCAGGAGGATAATGCATTGACTTCGTGAAGTATGCAACAAAGTTACTTGCATTGCATAAGAAAACCATGTTGGTCAGGACCTCAACAACTGCGTACCACAACAACAATTTAGACATTTAGTCATTACCAAAATCAATATATATCATAATCCAATGTTACAAACATCAAAAGACAAAACTTTTCGATCAAAGTATCAAACTTAAGTCGTTGTCAAAGGTCTAAATATGACAAACAGATGAGAAAGGTCAGAGGTTCGATCCCCTCCAATAAAAAAATATAAAAAGTGTATCAAAATTTCTTTTTATGCGTAATTTTGTGTGTGTGTGTGTGTGAAATTAATCAAGATCCCATATCCATTATACGAAACAAATGATTTAAGATATGTGCAACATAATTGCAACTTGCCAAATACAAAGGCGGTAGCTCTAATTCCACCATGAACGTTTTGAGTTTCCCTTCTTCCTTTCCAATCAAAATACTGATCATCGCCCTCTGTCTGGTACATATCTATCTCCGTACTCATCTCCGATCCAACCCCTTAATTCAAGGAGATCTCTCTCTCTCTCTCTCTCTCTCTCTCTCTCTCTCTCTCTGAGGTTCTATTACTGTTATGAAGATGTGATGTCTCCTTATAAATGGGAGTATGGAGATATTTTTCAAATTCAAAAGAAGAATAGGGACTGTGATTTATAAGTTGGTGCTTGATCATAGAGATCAAATATATATAGTTGGAGGATAGGTTAAAAAGGAACAGGGACAACAATCATATATATCTCTCTCATTCTTGCATGTTGGGAAATAAAGCTATGCGGACACTTGTTTCCAAACACTTTGATGTAAAATTTGGAAAAGGTTCACGAATTCTCATTTTTGCATGTTGGGAAATAAAGCTATGCAGACACTTGTTTCCAAACACTTAATGTAAAATTTGGAAAAGGTTTCACGAATTCATGTCAGGGGGGTTGAATTGACGGTGGAGAATTTAGCATTAAATTCAATGCCATGCTATTCACACTTGCGTGACACCTTGAACTTGAAACTTTAACATTTAGAAATAATGTAGAGATGGTTCTAGGCTTGTAGCCAGGCCGACCGCCACCCTATAGCGTGCATGCAAAGTTTTATCAGAACTTAGAAGGTGTATCGTCATCATCATTAATTCTGTGTTTTTTTTTTGCATTTTACATCTAATATACCGATCATTGTTTTGAAAATGTGATAGGTAGAGTACGTGTTTGACTGTTTGGATGCGACAGATGGAAAGAATGAATTCGGATACGCTGGTTTATAAGTTTTTATTGTTTCTGGGTTTGGGATGTTGTTGTTTCTGTAAACCATCTACGCAGTCATATATGAATGAATTTGTATACAGAAAAAGAAAGATACAGCATTTCATCATAGGAGTGATATATAGAAACACTGCTTCTCGCCCGCACATTGCAAAACTGAAATCAACTTATTCGACTCATTCGAGTGTCGAAGAAATTAAGAAATAACGTTACTGTCACATGTGCTTCATGACTTTCACAAATTCATGAGTCAAGAGTGAAAAATACATTGCATGCATGAACAGAAAATATGGCTCATCGAGCACCACCTTAATGTAAAGCAATGGGCTCTGTAGGCAGCCTAAGTTATATTTCTCCCCAAAAGCCCAAGAGTTAGGGAATGTATGGTAATTGTGCAATTGTATATTTATAATCCGTAAGGACAATTCTACCAAGAGGGTTGGAGTTGAATTTGGAACATATTCTAACTTTTTAAATTTTCAATGCTAGAAATTAGGAATTAGAATCTGGAACAGAATGAGAGTTAGAACCAACTTTCAAATCAACTCTAACTTTTGTGGGATCCACCAAAAAGTAAGTTATTCACTCGTGAGCCCCGCGGCCAATAATTAGTATAATTGAATAGAAATTAATGTGAGTTAAATGTTAATTGAATGAAATTGTATTCCAAGTCCCTCAAATAAAACTCACTGTTGGAGATGAAAGAGTTGAAGCCAAATAAATAATAATAAAGAGGTGCTAAAATGACTCCAATTACCCCAAATGACTCCAATTCTCTTTAGGAAATTGCCCTAAAGAGAAACCTACTGGCTGCCTCTTCACTCTCTGTCTCTCTCTCACGACTACACATATTGCGAAGTGTCACGTACGTGCTCTTATGCGGGTTGTTTATGACATGCCAAATGTCATTCTGCTTGGCAACAGACATAGATCTTTAAATAGTCCATACTAGAGAAGAGGTTGAAGGCTCGAGTTTGATTTTTTCTGATTCTGTAATCCAGACCAATCAAACTGAGAAGAAAGATATCTCATTTAACTCACACATTGACAGTAAAGTGTATAGGATATCTCCAATGATAAAGCCTTATATGAAGTCCTAAATTAAATTTCTCCCGAAGGCTGATTCCAACAAAAGGGTTAAAGTTAGATTTGGAACATATTCCAGCTTTTATGATTTCCAATGGAGGAAATTAGGAGTTGGAATCCATAACTAGACTCATAATAGTAGTTGGAATCTATTAATTTGCATCTTTCTATTTGGAAATCGAGATTCCTAAGTTAATGAAACTAGGTTCTTCTTTCCGAACTACACATTATTGTAGCTATCTATTGTGTTTTAAGGTAGCTGCGTTAGAGATTGAATGGTTTCTATGGCTATGCATGGACAACAGAGAAATGGGTCAAACATAGGAATATTGCATTATTGCCAAGGGATCTAGATTCTCTACCATGGGTTCTTATTGTGCACTTTAGCAAGAATCTTAACCATTTGGACAAAATTAACGAATCTATTTTTGCTAACTACATATACATGCATGCATCATGTGTGGCGTTTCATTATGGTGAATAAGTGAATTGGTCGATTTCAGGTTTCATAGCCACTAGCGGACCTACATAGTTTCTAGGGTGGGCAGTTGCGCGGCCCTCCCTCCGACCAAATGCATACCTAGTATATAACTATTGTATACAATTACCAACTTACTACATGCCAATGTACTTAAATAGTGTTTTTCTATCCATAATGTCGCATTTTTTCCTATGCTTGAATGACCGAGTCAGGAATCGTCACTGAAAAGATGGTGAGAATCCAGTGGGCCTTGAAATAATGATGGAGAACTTGCTGGGTGAGAGGGTTGGGTTTATGCCACAGAGAAGTTCTTGACGTAGGTCGTTCCGACTCTTGAGACTCATGCCGTTATCCCTATTTTGAAAGGAGATCCATGCCTACAAAGGTGAGAGCCTTCGCAAACCATGGTTCCACACCCTTAGAACAAGAGAGGGATGGTGGAGGAGGAGGAACATCAGGCAAGGATTGCCTCCTGGTGCTCGACACCAACGAGGCTATCGCTAAAACATCGAGGTTGTCGCCAAAAACAACGAGGTTGGATAACAAGCCACAAAGCAGCAGAGCAAAACGCATATTACAACTCACGTATAGTCTAAAAAACTCAATAGTACCTTCAAAGTGAAGCTATTCGAATCAGTACTTGTTATGAGACTAATGCAGTTGATTTAAGCATAGCTAAACGTTTTTTGGTTAAACTAATCTTCTTCTCTATTTCTTCTGCCTTTTCAGATTATATCTCTATTCATTAAGAGAGTAGAGGGTTTTACAGTTCTGATAATCAAACATTCAAAATTCTTGAAATTGTCCTTGGTATATGTCGAAAAACAAAACAAAAATGAATAAAATTAAGGATAAAATTGTAATTTCAGCAAATTATAAAATTAAATAAAATAATAACATAATTCCTACTTTTTCTCTCTCTTTCTCTCTTCATAACTTGTCTAATATAATCCTACATAAACTACTTTCTTTATTTTTTTTTCACGAATGATTTTGAATAACTATAGTACTGCTCACAATTTTCCTTTAATACTAGAAAAATACACACATGCTATGCATGTGTTGGAGGAGTTTTTTTTTAAAAAAAAACGATGGATTTTTCTAAAGTAGTTTTTTTTTCCGAATAAACCTGTGGTAGTTTTTTTTGGGAAAATATGACAAGTTTTTTTATGTAGTTTCCTCTAGTTTTTTTTATCGAATGGGTAGTTTCCTCTAATCCATCTCTAACCTTTTCTTATTCCTTTTTTATCTCTCTTTTATAATTACAACTATAACCCTATACATTTTTTCTTATCCACACTATTTTACTGTTAGAGGGATATTCCCTAGGTTGCATGGAAGTAGGTGTGGATGCGGGGAACTGAAGCGTGAGAAAACACAAAAATATTTTTTTCTTCAAAAAATAGTGGAAACGGGTACGCGAAAGAAACGTCTAATATATAATAAAAAATTAATTATATATATAAAAATATATTTGATAAGTAACGTAAAACATGATTATATATATAAAAATATATTTGATAAGTAATGTAAAATATATTTGATAAGAAACGTCTAATATATAATAAAAAATTAATTATATATATAAAAATATATTTGATAAGTAACGTAAAATATATTTGATATTTAATTCTAAATTGATTGTTTTTAAACAAGTACATGCATAATAATATGGGGGAGGAGGTATGGCAGGAGGTCGCGATGTTGGATGTTGGGTTCGAGAGGTGTTGGGCAGAGGAGGGTGGCGGAGGGCTGTGGTGTGGCTCGTACGGTGGTGATCTTGCTGTGAGTTTTGTTTGGGCTTTGAGATGTTTTGGACTTCATTCTTGGGCTGTATTTTCTAGGCTGTATTACTCTAGGTTTTTAGATTTTTTTAGCTAATCATGTTTAAGGTCCTCTATGAAGGATTCTTGAATCAAGTATTGTTGGTACTAGGGCTTATTTGCATCTTTTTTGGATTGCGTAATTCATGGGGATGACATACCTACCATAATTGAGTACTTAAAGGTATGTTCATCTCCGTTTTATGTATCTTCATCTGTCTTTGAAAGATGTAAGTAAACTCGACTTTGTTTAAGCTTAGTGTTTTAAAGAGTAGTATTTGCTCTGACTAGTCTATCTTTCTTTTGTTTAGATGTAGAGTTACTTGTCAGTTGTGTATGTATTGTTCTGGCGAGAAGGCTTAATAAAATCTTCTTCTTTCGAAAAATATAAAAAATACTAAATTTCTTTCATGATTTTTTTGTGAAACACGATTTAGCATTTCCAATATGAAATGTCAAGTTTTCAAAAAGAATATATTTTGGAATCGTGCTTCCAAAATGCTTCCAAAATGAATATTTTTAGAATTCTGCTTCCAAAAGCACAATTCATGCAACTTAGGATATTCTTGTCAAAATTTTCAGTTATGATTAACAATGAATGTTTCTTTAATATGTAATATGTAGTATAGATTTTCAGAAAGAAAAAAACTCCTCTACATCTCACACCCATACCCATAGAATGTGTCCGTACTCTAGTATAAAAGAAAAAATCTCACTCCGGCCAAGATCATATTGAATTAGAGAATCGGAAAAAAAGTTTCAATAGCATCACTCATTTAGTATGAGTGGGCTCCGTGTTTGCTATATATTTGGGCCCAACACTTTGGGCTTGGGCTTGGGCTTGACATTAGCAAATTAATTCTTATGGTGTGGTGCCGAGGCAGCAAAGCTCTTCTCTTCCGTATATAACTTCTCGCTTCGACTAAAACCCTAGCCTCATCTTTTTGCCTCCTCCTCTCTCACTCCCTGCGTCGCCTTTCCATCAGGTTTGAAACCCTAATCTCTTCTCACCACTCTTTCTCTCTCTATCTATCTATCGTGCTTTTCTTCTGCTTTATATTCCTGAGTTGTTTGATTGTGTGGATCGTAGTTTCAACTTATTCATTGAATTTGTTTGTGTTGTTTTGAGTGACAGGAAGAATGGCCGTGCCTTTGCTGAAGAAGCAGATTGTGAAGAAGCGCGTCAAGCAGTTCAAGAGGCCTCAATGGGACAGGAAGATATGTGTCAAGGTATGAAAATCTCCTTCTCTCATTTGTTTAGTTTTGTTTATATTCGTTTATCAGTTATTGAATGCATATGAAATCTGTGAGACACTGACATACAAATGCTAGTCTGGCTGCCTTGAATGTTTTAGTAATTGTTGTGTTGCCTTGATTGGTTAAATTAGATTTGCAAAAGGGCTGCAACCCAGCTCGACTTTAAATGTCTTGAGGAATTTAGTTTGCTCTAATAGAAGTTGTTTTACTTTATGGCCTTTTCGTAGAAATCGTCTTACTGTTCTGATCACTGAAATTGAGTACTGGTCCTGTTATATTTAGCAGGTAGGTAGTTGTATAAACATACATGCACTTTAATCGCTCAATTGCAATTGTTTTAGTTGTTGGTCAAATGTTGAGTTGGAATATGAGTTCTATTAGGATTTCAGTAAGGTTTTTATGTTTGCCTTCAAATGTTGAGGATTTCATGAAACAGACAACCATCAAAATGTCACGCTTACTAAAAGTTAATTTTTTGGTCCATTGCTTTTTTGTTTGAAATTATATGAATTTGACTAGTTAAGGTGTTTCTTTGTCTATACTAAGTGTGACATTTTGATGGCTGTCTGTTTCATGAAATTTTGCATGTTTTATTGAGCCCTGATGATAAATTTGTGAATGGATGTTGGTGCCTGTGGCAGACCAACTGGAGAAGGCCCAAGGGTATTGATTCACGTGTGAGGCGTAAGTTCAAGGGAGTCACTCTTATGCCCAACATTGGGTATGGCTCAGACAAGAAGACCCGTCACTTCCTCCCCAACAAGTTCAAGAAATTTGTTGTCCACAATGTGAAAGAGTTGGAAATTCTCATGATGCACAACAGGTGAGTAACATTTCCTTTCAATTGTTGGTGGACTTTTTCATGGTTTATGATTTAGAATGTGTTTGACACTTTGCATCTTATATAACTGTAGGACATACTGTGCTGAGATTGCACACAACATTTCAACCAAGAAGAGAAAGGAGATTGTTGAACGTGCAGCTCAGTTGGATGTTGTTGTCACCAACAAGCTTGCAAGGTTGCGCAGCCAGGAAGACGAGTGAGCTTTGGGGCCACTCTTGGTTACTTTGTTTTGTGTGCTTCCTAGTTTCAGTGTTTTTGGAAGAGATCTTATTCAGAATATTAATTTTTCAATTCGGTATTGTTGGATCTAGACTCTAGACTCTAGTCTCTAGTTTACTAGTCTGAGATTATGTTAAATGATATAAAGTTCTGCCTACTCGAATCAGTCTTGATTACCCAAGTGTTTAACATTTATCTAGTCTTTTTGGTATGTTCAATCCTGTTTTCCTGGGCAGAAGTTCATCCAGTAGTGAATAGCATATTTGTGCAAGTGACTGCTTTTTGCCGCTGGTAACAGTGGTAACCAGTTGATCAAAAGATCACTTTCACAATCTATTCACTATTCTTCAGTGTTCTCCTTTTTGAAGTTTGCTCTGTCACTGCTGGGAATGGTTTGAAAATCTTTTTTACAGCTTCAACTTCCCGATTCTTCAGAAAACATATGCATTAGAAATGATGAAAAGAAACATTTAACATTAAGATAGAACATACAGATACGATTTAACCTAGTTAGTAACAAAAATATGTACTAGTATAAATTTGGTAAAAATTCCGTCATAAAATTTTGAAAAACGTTAAATTATAAAATTCGATATATACCTTTAAAACAGAAAATAATTAAAATATAAAAATGAAATTCGGATATCATACATTACACATATCAATTTACAAAAAATAAAAGTCGAAATAGATCGAAAATATAAATTTACAAATACATTCTTGATATAATCATATAATTATACTCATAATAGTGATAGTGATGATATTCCAAGCTTGATCGAGGAAGCGAAGCCCTCCAGAAGTAGTTTGTTTCAAAAAATAAAAGTCGGCATCGGAAAATGACAAGATAGCAAAGAGTATCGTTTGTTAGTGCTTCTTGGTATTATGTATGCTTTAATTTCCGATTGCCTATTTTCACATCCGGTAAAACAGATAGAAGCAACACGGCCAGAGTTGGTTGCAATGCATGGATGGACATGCACGGCCTAGATCAAGGTACTGGTTCTATATCTCCACAGTTGTCCCTTGTCCATTTGCATGGCTTCTCGACTCCTCACACACCGGCCACTTATTCAGATCGATACTTACCAAGTTACAAACTATTCAAGCTTTGCTGTATTTCTGCAACAGTGCTTGCCAATATGATTATTACCGATCACTCCATGTACTTCAACTATTTCTTCGAACTCCAATAAAAATGTTTCAATCACTTCAAGAAATCGATCTGATAATTAGTATCGAATACATAATTCTATGAATGCATATTTTTATTGAAATTTGTATCAATTACATTATCGATCTGATAGTACATACCAAATATAATTGTTTGGTCAAGTTATGTAACTCTATAAGTCTTTGTCATGTATCATTTATCTTTTCCTCATTGATATTATAGAAAAAGGGAGATACTTTCGCTACTAATTGGATCAATTTGAGCCATTTTCATACTTCAGTCATTGTCGCATCGGTCATTTTCAAGCTTCTAATTATTTCTAGACCTCAAGTAATGGGCATTAGAGCTTGATATTTGTTCGATCACTTTTTTCTTTTTCTTTTTAAACAATAAGAACAATATTTTATTATGAAAAAAAATTGAAGCATTACATACGTTCTATGAAGCGGCTAATAAAGCTTTTGAAACATTAATCACTACGAAATAAGCTACTAGTTAATAAAAAATGGTACGTAAATTATACGTTAAAAATACGTATGTGTATAATTTGATAATTTTAATAGAATAAAATTCGTAAAAATTCGGCCATAAAATTTGGAAACGGCAAATTATAAAATTCGATACGTACGTGTTTATGAGTAATTATTAAAATAAAAAATGTAAAAATTTGGATATATACAATTGTGAAACTAAGTGAAACCATGGAATTTTGCTAAATTATAAAAATGCATTCTTGATATAATCATATAATCTACACCTTTGCATCAAAAGACAACAAAATACTAGGTACAATCTTCTCCACACTGGAAAAGTTTAACAAAAGGTATCACAAAACAAAGTGATATGCTTCAAAATTGCGTGTGAATTTGTGCACTAAAAGAAAAATTCTAGATAACTACAATAACTTTTTTTACAATTACTTTTGTAGAAACACAACATGTGTGTAGAGAGAGTCATATTCATTCCTTCATTTTTTTTAATTGAAAAAAACGTAAATACGTTTAATTTGCGTTTAATTTGTTCGGGTTCAAAACAACGCGTTTTTTTCTTTGGAATCTTTGCATTGTGAATGGAAAATTGAGGTTTTTTTTTTTTTTTACAAAAATGTGTCAATTCACGAATTAACTAACTAGACAATCTAGTCATTTAGACTCGGGTGTTCTAGTGTTCAAAATGTATGAAAGCCTTTCTGCACATATACTCTCGTAAAACCTCCGGTACTTTAACACCATCTTTCCTTTGGTAGTTTTCCAAAATGCAGCACATTGTTCTCTCGATTGCGGTAAGAGTGCCGTTCAACATGTGAACATATTTCTTCTCATCCCCCATCTGTCTGTATCGAATCTCCAATTTTCTCGAATGGTAATCTTTACAATTCGAACACGAAACTAGTTCTCTATAAGCATGTGATGCCGAAAACCAACCTTCAAGGTCATACTTCTTCACTGCAGCACCATTCAAAGCACCTGAGACAATGTTGACAACACAATAAGGAATGTTGAGTGCCTTGTAGAACTCTTCCGAGTCCATGATCATCTCCTTATGCATATTCCCAGAGTCGTTTCCATTCGGACCAATAATACTGAATTGTTCTACTTTGGCAAACACATGAGTTCTAAAAATCCCTAACGTATCTCATCCATGCGAGCCAACTTCTGTTCTGAAACAATACGAAAATCCTGCATATTTTTTCGGTAGCTCTTTCGGATTGAACCATGCATCCTTGTGACGAGCAGATAAAGGTTGCTCTGTTATAGCAATCAAATATTTTACGCCTCTGTTAGTACTCCATGTGCTAACCCCAGAAAAATATACCTTACTTAGCACCCAAAATAAGCCAAAATAGCTTTGCAAAGAGAACCATGGACAAAACAGTGAATCCACACGCAGGATGTGTGCCGCACGTTTTCAGTCATAAGAAGCGTCGTGCATGTCAGACTAGCTGGCATACAGAATAGGTTACCGAAGGACGGGAATGCCCTCTCTTGCATAAACGAGAAATGTTTTTCAGTCCCACACCGACGACCACAATGTATTGTCAACTTCAACTACCCATAATAGGAAGGTACTCACTCCAAAATAGAGGTATCAGACATCTGACCCATTATTCCCATACGCTTTCTGTCATATCTCGTACTGAATTAGGCATCAGAGCGTTGAAGGCGGGCCAGTCCCGTCTCAACTTCTTAATGCTTATTGTTCATTTTGCAGAATAGCAGAGCGTTCGAGGATCAGTGCCCGAACGCTCAGGAGTGATCCCCCCAACATCCTTTGCTCTTCTGCCTTAGTCCATACTGGATTCTGGTAGAAACAATTAGCTACGTCTAGCGGTCTCATTTTTTTTTTCACCCACCCAAAAAGCCCATTTTCATTTCTGGTTCCCAGCCTCTTCTTTCTTGTCGTTGTTATGCCGTCCATCGAGCATAAAGATTTCATTACACCCGCAGGGGACCTTCTGCGCACTTTCGATGGACGCCACAGATATTGCCACATCCATCATCCCCAATGATGATCACGTTCATCCGTTGGCAGAGATCGCTGATCTCCAAGCAGAACGAGACGTCACCCTTCGCAGCAACAAGCGTCTGCACGAGACGCTTGCCAACCTACATGCCCAACAACTGGAGTTAGAACATCACGAGGAGCAGTGCAACATGATGCACATGAACGCTCAACTCATTCATCCTCTGATTCTTGACGAACCACCCTTTTTGGAGCATAAACAACCAGCTCCCGATGCCACAGCCCAGATCCTAGCTCACCTATCTGAGCTAGGGGGGGAGGTCAGGCATAACCATCACTCCAACCCCCACGTTCCGTACACACCGCACACCACGCTATTCTCCACGACTATCACGAATATTGGATGTGACCCAAGGGCAAAGACTTGGAAAAATGAGCGCTATTTCGGGCGCGGTGACCTGGGTGCTCATGTAGACAGATTTTTTTCTTCTACCACCGACCACAGGTCTAAAGACGCAACGCTGTGCTATTTGTTTCTTGAAATGCTGACAGGCGACACACTCAACTGATTCTTTGAGCTCACCCCAGGTTCCTTCACAGAGCTTATATACGCTTTTCTCAAGCGCTACCGGTTGTAAGCACACCACAACATTGCCAAATCTCTCTTTTCCATTTTCCAGGGTAGATCGGAGAACCTCTCCTCCTACATCATCTGTTTTAGATCCGCCGCTCAGCTATGCTGAAACCAAGACAAGCAAACGGTGCTGAAGGCTTTGGTCGAGGGTTTACAACCCTCCCTCTTCAAAGAAAAAATAATCAAACGCAACTATCTCACCTAAGAGGAGGTCTTGGATATGATGGTTGAGAAGGATGAGGTCCATAACCGAGTCTGGGGCCAGAAGGAATGACACACACCTGGACGTGATTCTCCACTTCTGTCCCGTCGCAACGTTTCACCATCATACCACAATCATCGAGGCAAACGCTGTAGATCCCGTACGCCCGAGTGGAGACCCAGTCCACCACGACAGAGAACCCCAGAGCGTCGAAAATCCCCAGTACGGAACCCACCGAGGCATCAGAAGCCGCCCAAGCATCGTTCACCTGACATAGCAGTTTATACCGTCACAAACGCTACGTATGCTGAAATATTTGCCAACAACAAGCACTTGATTCCTGAACCCAAGCCCGAAACGAGGAAGGCCCCGCTCAAGCACACTGGCAATTTGTGCAAATATCATGAATCTGAAACCTAAAACACTGAGGATTGCGGCATCCTAAAAAAAATCATTCAAGAGTTTTTTAACAAGGGCGAGCTAGGCCAATACATAGTGGAGGGATCGAAGCAGGTGGTGGTCATAGAAGCCAAAGGAGAAATCAACACCATCTACGTTGGAAAGCACAAGGCGAACGTTCCCCCTCGAGTGGTCCTCTCCCTTACCTCAAGGTCAGAGCCCAAGGTCCCACACCGTTCATGGGATCCCATCATGTTCTCAAAGGAAGATGAACATGGTTCTCCAATTACGAATGCCCCATTCATCATCGACGCACTAGTATAAAGATGCAAGGTCAGTTGCGTCCTCATCGATTCAAGCTCAGCCGCAAACATGATGTTTTTCACAACTTATAAACAGCTAAGGCGTCCCCGCAACAAGTTGACTCAGGATAATGAATCGTTGATGAGCTTCTCGGGCGACATCGTCTACCCAAGGGGCAGCGACTATATATGTTTATGCTTGGGCGCTACGGGCACCCATCAGGAGGAAGTCTACACTGATTTCATTATCGTTGACTTATTTTCTTCTTATAACATTATCCTTGGCAGACCAACTATATAGAAGGTTAAAATCATCATTGCAAGCCACATGCTATACCTGCAGTTCCTTACTGACTTCGGAACAGAGTATGTACCTGGCTATGATTTCATCGAACGTTCCATAGATCCTAGAACGAGACGGGTAGCTCGGCATGAAGTAATGAATATAACCAATGATGACGTCCAAGCAACATAACCTGATAATCCCAGTTCCCTACTGCATTAACGCCCTCCGTCCAGCAGGCTCTGGGGACTCCTTCATGGAGGTCGAGTTAGACCCCATCCACCCAGACCACAAGGTTGGCATATGCGTTTAGTTGGACCTCGTCGTCAAGGAAGAACTGATCCAGCTCCTCATGTATTTCTACTGATTTAATTTCACATCAATTGAGTATTTCTCCTAACACCAGGCCTGTCAAGCAAAAGAGGCGCGCATATGACGCTGAGCGTTATGACGCTATGTATGCTGAGGTTGACCGGTTGCTGAAGATTGGTTTTATATGACCCGTTCACTACCCCAAATGGATCTCGAATGCGGTCATGGTAAGAAAAAAATAATGGCAGCTAGAGAATGTTCGTTGACTATACCAACCTCAACAAGGCATGCTCAAAGGACAGCTTCCTGCTCCCGCGTATCGACCAACTAGTGGACGCCACAATAGGATACAAATTGCTTTCGAGGTTGGACGCCTACTCAGGATACAATCAGATATTCATGCACCCGGATGATCAGGAAGCCACCACCTTTACCACGGATAAAAGGCTTTATTATTATGTGGTTATGCTGTTTGGCCTCAAGAACGTTGGGTCCACGTACCAGTGCTTCATAACCTACATCTTTATAGATGTAAATGGTACGGTGGTGGAAGTCTACATAGATGACATCTTGGTCAAGACCCCAACCACCTAAGGCCATGTTGCTAACCTTCGCATCATCTTCCAAATACTCATGGAGCATGATGTTCGACTGAACACAGCCAAATGCATGTTTGGCGTCACGACAAGCAAGTTTTTGGGGTACATCGTTACCCAGCGGGGCATTGAAGCGAATCCAGAAAAAATCAAGGCTTTCATGGACATGAAAGCTCCTATATTGAAGAAAGAGCTTTAAAGCCTAACATGCAAAGGACTTACTAGAGTAACGAAGTTTTACCCCACGTTTCACAAATGGGCGCTCGCCCTAGTGACCGCCGCTCGGCGACTAGGCCCTTACTTCCAGGCTCACAAGATCCAAGTCCTAACTAACCTTTCGTTGCGACAAATGCTCAAATATCCTGATCACAGTGGAAGCCTCAGCAAGTGGGCCCTTGAGAGCTTAGTGAGTTCGACATTAAATACAAACCCTGAACGATCATCAAAGCATAGGCAACAACAAATTTCATTGCTGAATATACGGACGTAGAGGAAGAGGCCGCCCAACAAGAACCTGTTCGACCATTAGTCGAAAGACCACACTCGCGCTGGAACCTATATGTGGACGGGTCCACTAATAAAAAGGAAAATAGCCCAGGTATCATCCTAATAGGCCCATGAGGCGTTCAGGTAGAATATGTCCTCAAATTCAACTTCAAAGGTTCCAATCACGAAGCGGAGTACGAGGCGCTCATCGTAGGCCTCCAGCTCACACGACTGTGTAATGCTTCTGATGTTAATATCTTCGGTGATTCTTAGCTTGTGGTCAACCAAGTGCATGGGGACTTTGAGGCCAAGGAAGAGTCTATGGCTTCCGACTTGGCCCTTGCAAAGCATTACCTCTCCTAGTTTAAGTTCTACAATATCACCCAAGTACCTCGAGCATGAAATGCTAATGCAGATGCACTCGCTTTTCTAGCTACCACCATAATGCCTCATTCTCAGTTTCAAACAAAGGTGGAAATCCTCGACAAACCAAGTATCCACAAAAGGTTCTCAGAAATACTCTCGATAGCGTCCATAGAGCCAGGCTGGATGGACCCTATCTATGCCTACAAAACCTTAGGCACACTCCCAGCTGACAAGATAGAGGCAAGGACGATCATAACCAGAGCTACCAATTTCAGTATTCGAGGTGGCCACATTAACAAGTAGGGATGCACATGGCCAAACCTCAAATGCCTTACAGCAAAGCGTTCTCTTCTAGAAGAGATACACAGTGGAGAGTGTGGTTACCATGCAGGCGCCTGCTCTATCACACACAAGGCGCTACGTTATGGAATTTGGTGGCCACTCATCCATGTGGACGCTACCATGATCACCAGTACTTGCAAAGCTTTCCAATTCCACGCACGCTAGGTGCATTCCTCTGCCATCCTACTCTCAATCATTTTATCCCTAATATCGTTCATCCAGTGGGGCTTGGATCTCATTAGTGAACTGGTAAAGGCCAAAGGGCAGTATCGATATGTGATTGTCATTATTGACTACCATACAAAGTTCATTGAAGCCGCGCTGCTCGTGAAAATCACAACAGGAAAAGTAACCAAGTTCTTATGGTGAACAATTTTTTCCCTTACGGCGCCCCTATCAACATCATTACAGACAACGGTACCCAATTCAACAGCCCTGAATTCATATAGTTCTACAAAAGGCAAGGCACGAACGTCCTTTTTTCTTCCCTCGCTCATCCACAGAACAACGGGTAGGTCGAGGCGACCAATAAGATAATCAAGGATGGTCTCAAAAGACAACTCCAGGCCATGAATAGGGGCATCCTTAACTACAGATGCTGGCCTGAACTCTTCCTATGAATCCCTGGTCCATTCGTATTGCAGCCACGTTCGCAACTGGAAAAACTTTGTATGCTCTCACGTTCGGTACCGAAGCACTTCTCTCTTTGGAACCCACTCACCAGAGTCCAAGTGGGGAAGTATTTGACCCCACCGCGAATGATAAAGGAAAACGTTTAGACAATGACCTTCTGGAAAAATAACAGAACACTGCTCATTATTACAATGCAGCCAACAAAGAAAAAAATTGCTCGTCTATACAATCAACGCGTTCGAGCTTGCCTTCTGCAAGTAGGAGATTGGGTAATGAAGGCCATCCATGGCATGGTCAAAAGCCTTTGTCCAACGTGGGAAGGCCAATATAAGATAGTGGACGTCGCCAGCCCAGGTACGTTCTACCTTAGTGACAAAGAAGGCACTGTCCTCTTTCATCCATGGAACTGTGCTCACCTTAGGAAATACTACCACTTGGCAGTTCTATGTTCAGGCATACTTAGTTCAAGTGCAATTCTCACTTTTTGCTTGTACGCTCTAATTTGTAACACTCTTTGACTTTGAAATAAGAATACAGTTATGCCAATATTGTGTAGTTTTTTCAAACATCTCGCCCACTATTACTTCAAATGTTAATACTCTACGTTCGAATAATAAAGGCAGACACAACTATTCCTAAGTACGTTCATTCAAAAGAAGCACACATACCACGAGTTAAATTTAACAACAAAGGCCAAACGCTTAACGCAACTAAATATATACATAGCAACAATCCTTTACAAATGGAAATAGATTACTACATGAGACGAGTACACCAAAATACCCCTACTCTTTTCCCCCAAAGAGCTTAACTGTATTGGCAGCCGAGTCTGCTTGAAAGCGCTCGCGATTGAAGTAAGGCGATATCTCGAGCAGGGCAAACATGTCTTTTATAGCAGCCTCTGCCGCACTCTCCTACAAACGGGAAAAGTCTTCAAATGACTTGAACGCCTCCACAACCTCCCCTTGCAGCTTGAGTCGAGCTTACTTGTCCATGGACAAAGCTATCAAGGACTCCACCTTCGACCATGATGCCTCAAGTTGCTACCTCTAAACGTCCACCTTACCCTGAAGCTCCTCTACCCTTTTTTCCGCCTGAGCGCATAGGTCTTCATCAAAAAATTTCTCAGCATGAGCGGTATCCAGCTTTAGCCCTAGCTCATTCACCTTCTTCTGGAGCTCACCCTTGGATGTAGTCAATTCATCTGCTAGTACGATCAGGTTGTTTACTTGTGTACGCTGCTCATTCACCATCTTGGTGAACTTTGCTAGAGTGGCGTGGGTGGACAACAAAGCCTTTTCTTTGCCCTTTAGCTCAGCCTCGAGCTGCTCGATCTATTCCCTGGCCACGCCTAGGTCATCTAGCTCTTCAAGTAAGGCCTGCTGGTGCATGTCGTGCACCGGGCGGGCGGCTTTCACTAGAAGGCACGAACACGTTTGCTTATGCCAAAGGAGGGCCAATGACCACTTACGCTGAGTAGTAGCCACCTCTGGTGTCATGACCTTCTTGCTAAACGTCATCGGTTGAAGAGAACCTTGGCGGTCGCCAAATCCACTTGGGGCACACAAAATAGACGTCGCAGACACCGTTCCAGTTAAGCTGTGAGAAGCTTGGGGAGTAACCGCCACAATCAATACATTGGAGACAGAGGACCTAAGGATCTTGTCTAGCCAGGGCACCCGATCCCTAAGAGGTCATGAACGCGGCGGGGACAGAGGGTGCTTATTCCTCGGAAGGGCCTGATTACCCCTATCATGCGAAGGAGCACGGTCAGCCGCTTGATCATTTGACTCTGAATCCGAGTCGCTCAGCAAATCAACGGAGGCAACAACATCGGCCATCTCTGCCAGCATTCACATCTGGAGAACGGGCTCACTTTGGAATGCCCCATCATCCACATCTTCACCAGAGGCAGAGGATGGTCTAGTTGGCCCATTTGCCTGTGAGATGGACTTCTTCGAGAAACGCGGATCTGAATGACGTACCGCCTTCCTCTTGTTTTCCTTTTTCTTCTTCTCTTTCATCACTCTGTGTGTCAAACAAGCATGCTCGGTCTCTGAGAGGCGATCAACAACATTCAGATGCTCTTATGCAGCCTCATCAGTCTTATGGATCACCTCTCGTGCATTCTGTTCTGCCTACAAAGGATGCTCCACACGCTGTTCAACCGACCCTAGACAAATGGTCGTCTGGTCCCCCATCCAACTGTGCGGTATTGGATGCTTGGGTCATCAACTGGTTCATCAGTCTCCTCATCTTTGCTTTCTGCATCACGTCCTCTATATTGGCAGCACTTTTGACTGTGAAGAAATGAGAGCATCGCATCCCAATCAGACCACCACCTATAAATTGAAAAGGAAAACAAATACTAACAAGTCCAAACACACACCAGGATGACGAAAGATTCCCGTACGATCAAGGATGTCCGGATGCATCAACACCCAGTAATTCCGGTATACGTTCGGACAGTCCCAGTAGTGCAACACCCGCTTAAGGCGACGAAGTTTAGTTTCGCATGGACAGAAACGATACCTAACTGAAAGATATACATAGAACAACATGGTGAGTGTATACAGTCAAAAGTAGAATGGGCGAAAGTATAAAAAAGCAAAACAAAAGATAGCACACAATGGACACTCTAAGACAACCTAGTTGGTGGAATGCCGCAGGAACCAGAGGATACTTAACCACACCCTGCCGATCACCAAATTCTCAATTTCCATCTGCCAAGAACGCCCTCTTTCCCCAAAATGCCAGCTGAGGACTGCATCTTCTGAAAGCACCACCTCTTCCTCTCTTTAGGGGCCAGAGTGATTGTCCCGTAATCATAATGAATTTTGGCGTAGGTAGGATTGTAGAACTAGGTGATCTCAGCTATCGTGGGACATCCGAGATGCGATAGTTTGAACACATTGAATGGGGCGGTCAGCACTCTCATCATTATTGGCCCGTACTGACCCAGAGACATATCCCAGTGCGTCAGTACAAACTGAAAAAATGAGTACAAATGCAAATTTATCCCGTTCTTAATTTTCCACTCATACACAAAGGTAAAGCCCTCGGGTGGGTCGGTGAATGTCTCCCCAGGGCCCAATGGCCTCATTGTGACTAAATGCGATATATCATACTTCGTGTAAAAACGCTCACATTCCTTGGTGGAGCAAGACGCCTCTGGCCCTTGAACATGCTCACTATCAGGGAAGCATCTTAACACGACTCCACCTTTAAACACCGACAGAGGTTCCTTTTCCCTTCTCCTTGGCGGTATAGACGCAGACGCTCCGCTTTGTCGCCTCAACGTGTCGTTCGCTGCCTCAACCCCACTTTTGCTAGACAAAGCCATCACGGGTGCTGCAAGATAAAAAACATTAAGTGGCTCAGGACTCATGACACTAGACTCGATTCAGTGCTAGATAGCGAAGAAGATGACGTTTGACTAATACCATATGGCCTCATTGAAACGCCTATCTCCCAACTCAGTTTACTCATTGACATGTGCTTCCTAGGATGCCTCCGTCTACCATCTACAACCTATATGACTCCTCATTTGAAATTTCAATGGACGATGACAGGTTCATAGTCTTAGCATGAACGACCTAGCAAAGAAAACACATATCAAGCCCAAAGTGTGCTGAGTACCCTACACGTCAAACACTCCCACTCTACTCGCCAAAATCCAGAGTTTCAACAATTATTCTATCCTAGCAAGCGATTCCTCACTCGACACATGCACAAAACCAAATCTACCACAAGACCACCAATATGTAGGAAATAGAAGCAACAACAGCCAGAATCCCAACATTAAAAAGTCCAAAAGCATACAAACCACATGTTATATATCTCTCGAACACTACAAACCTAGAAAAAAGAAACACAATCAACCAACGACATCAAAGTACAACATCAAGCAAAAAAGAGCATCACGAACCTTACCTTTGAGGAAGATCAAACACTTGATGAACACCTGAACGCGGTGAGATCTCTCTTTCTATGTAACTTCTTTACTATGAGTGCAGTCAAAAAACTTTCCAAAAGCACAACAACACTTCAAGATTCCAAATGAACTTCTCATCAAGTTAAAAGAGGCTATTTATACTAGAGACCTAGATAACCCTCGATCATCCTGGTCGTCCATAATTTTACCCCACTCATCATCGATTGGCAACACGTGTCCCACGTCATTTCAAATTTGAAGCAAAAACGTCACTTCACGAACCATAGTAATGACACCATCAAGACACCTGCTCCTTAACCCTTCAAAACCAATGCTAACTGATAGATATCACGCATGCAGGGGCCTAGCCCAATGGTCACTACCATAATAAGTACTATATCTGATGAAATGAAGAAAAATAAGTGGACGACAGAAATGATGTATCGACTATCGTTTTTGGTCGTCGGCTATAGTATTATAGCCGACGATGAAAAAAAAGTCATCGATGTTTGTGAAGGGAAAATCGTCGGCTATAGTTTTGAATAAAGCCGACGACATTATTAAGTTGTTGGCTATAGTTCTTTATTACAGATCTGGGCAGCAGCTCAATCATTCAAAAAAAATCGGTGAGAAAAACATAAATCGCTCTCAAGTCGTTGGGTGTTGTCGGAAGCTGTCCAAAATGAGTTCGTGAAGCTATATCCCGCTACATATATATAGGTACATGTGTGTGTGTGTGTGTGTGTGTGTGTGTGTGTGTGTGTGTGTGTGTGTGTGTGTGTGTGTGTGTGTGTGTGTGTGTGTGTGTGTGTGTGTGTGTGTATGTGTGTGTGTGTGTGTGTGTGTGTGTGTGTGTGTGTGTGTGTGTGTGTGTGTTGATTGTTGATTTAGAGTTGATTTTGAGTTGAGTTGAGTTTTTGAGTTGAATTCAATGAATATATATATATATATAATTATATGTTAATTGTTGATATATAGTATGCATATGTATATATGTGTGTGTTAATTTGTAATTAAGAAGTAGAAGAATTAAATGTAATTTATAGTTTAAATATCGATATATATATATATAGATATAATGATGAATTTTTAATTGGTGCATGTGTGTGTATGAGTATATATATACTGTTGCAATTTTTAGTATGGACAAGAGTAGTATTTGCCTTCCAAAATGGGATCGAAGATATGGCATTGGAATGTATAGTTTTTATGGAATATGTGAAGGCTCATGCTAATGGGAAAATAATTCATTATTGTCCGTGTACGAAATGTCAGTGTCACGGCTATTTGTATCATTTTTCTATTGATAAGTACACATGTTGGATTTATCACGGTGAAACATCATTAGCAGGTCAGCATGATCATGGGTAATTTCCTGAGAGGGCCAGTACATTCAATGATCCAACAACGAGATTGATCAACGATGTGTTTCTTTATAAGAGCATTGTATTTTCTCAAGCACAAGATATCCCTCTCGTCATTGAAGTTTTCTCTCTTATTGAGCCAGTCCAGCAATTACCTAGAGCTGTCAACTCTGCCGGTATTGACAAGTACAACAAGTTGATTGCCTTCCAACAGACCCCGTTGTACAACAGCTGTAATAAGATTGTTTTTGAAAGTGTCATAGGAGTAATTAAGGTCAAAGTGCAGAAAAAATTGAGTGTCAAAGCTGTTGATGATTATCTGGCGTTAACTGCTTCGATGCTGCCCCCCCCCCCCCCCCCCCCCCCCCCCCGATCATCGCCTTCCTACCACTCATCGTAAGGTGCAACATATCCTGAAACAGCTTGGCCTTACCTACATCAAAATCCATGCATGTAGATATGATTGCGTTTTCTTCTGAGGTGAAGATGCTGAAGGGAATGATCTTGAAAACCTTGATGCTTGTCCAGTATGTCACACATATAGGTATAAATTGACTCCTGCAGGGAATAAGAAAGCTGTGAATGTACTTCAGTATTTCTCGCTGATTGATAGGCCGAAATAGTTGTTCATGTTTGCACACACGGCCAAAGCTATGAGACGATATACTGAGAGGTATTTTCCTGACGATGATACCTTTATACACTCTGCTGACGGAGAGGCTTGGAAGCACATGGTTAGGGAGTTTTCTCATTTTGTATCAGAGGTCCGAAATGTTTAGCTCGGGCTCTCATCAAACGGATTCAACCATTTTGGCAACATGAGTCTTCAATACAGTATATAGCCAGTTATTTTGGTACCGTACAACCTTTCTCTATGGATGTGTATGAAGAAGGAATACAATATGCTGACTATATTAATTCTAGGACCGGGTTATCCAGAAAAGTGTCTTGATATGTATTTGAGACCCTTGATTGAGGAGCTTAAGTACCTGAGTAACGTTGGCCATCTCACTTATGACAAGTACAAAAATGAGATGTTCCAGATGCATGCCATGCTTGTTGGCACCATCAGTGATTTTCCTGCCCGCGGGATGTTGTCGAGCAACGTTACCAGGGGATACATGGCTTGTCCAGAGTGCATGGCTATTGATTGCGGCAGACTTCATTGCAGGAAGATTGTGCAGATGCGTCACCGTTGTTGGCTTAGACTTGATCACTCATGGGGGGAGGATGACCATGCATTTTATGGGACTGTAGAAATCGATGTGCAACCCAGGAGATAGACGTGGGAGGAAATTTTGGAAGTGCTGAATGAATACGATTTTGGGCAGCTCAACAATCATCCTGATATAGTGGCCGTAATATCTGACAACTCGATAGGTATAAATTTTGGACACACAAAAGCATATTCAGGGAACTCCCGTAAGCTGAATTGGGAGGGAAAAACTAAAGACGGCCCTAAGGCACACATTGATATTAAAAGAATGGGTATACGAAAACATTTGTGGTTTAGAGAAGGGAAAAAATGCCTCAAACTCCTTACACCGTCAAGCCTGAGTAGAAGAATGAATTTTTTAGGTGGATGGGTAATGTTAGGTATCCTTTAGGCTATGCAGGAAATATAGGCCGATGTGTTAATTTTTAGGGCAATAAGTCGTACGAATTAAAGAGTCATGACTGCCATATACTGCTTAAATGTCTCTTCCCTGTTTTCATTCGATCATACCTGCCCCGTCAGGTGGTGGAGCTGTTAGTAGCGTTGTCAAGATTTTTTCAGAAGTTATGCATTAGAAAAGTGAAAAAATCAGACCTGAGGGCAATGAAAGAGGACATCAATTTTATCATATACAAATTTGAGAGGATATTTCCCTCAAATTTTTTTGACATCATGCCTCACCTGATGATCCGCACCTGAAGGGTGTATATCTGAAGAATATCTTGTGCACACGTGTGTAACGTACACCAAGTTCTATTTGGGAGTATTGGAGGACCCTCCACAACATATGTCGGTAGATGAATCACAATTCAATCTTTCTATCATCTCTAATAATCTTGAAGTATATGAACAGTTGCCAAAGTCATACCAGTTGGAACCATATGAGCTAGTCATTGCCCACTGGTGGGTATTGATTAACTATCCAGAAGTTCAATACTGGAAAAACATCAATCTTTACTACCCTGCGGTTGCCGGTGATCTTACATACCACGATAGGGAGTATGCAAACTATTTTAGCGGCTGGGTACGTGTATATATATATATATATATTTACTTATATATATAAATTAATTTCAATGTTCAAATTTAAAGTTAATGGTTGCGATTTTTTTCCCAGATGAACCATGTACAATGTGATGGTGACCCACACTGGTCACACTAATTTAGGCTTTTCGTGATGAAGTCGATAACTTCAAGATTTTATCCAATATGTAAGATCAATGGTGTGCAATTTATATGTCAACATAGAGACGATAGACGGCGAACACAAAATTCTCGGGTAATGGTGCATGGTGGGCGAAATGACATTGACTATTACGGTGTTCTCCATTCAGTGGTTGAACTAATTTATGAGGAAGACATAACAGTGAACTTGTTTAAATGTAGATGGTTTTATACTAACCCTAGGAACACAAGGATCGATCAGTACGGTATTTTTTCGGTGAATACTGCTACAAGCTGGTATGAAGATGACCCTTTTGTTTTTGCCACATCCGTAAAAAAAGTGTTTTATCTTGATGATCTTGTGCACAAATGCGCGTGGAAATTAGTCAACCATGTTGTTCCTAGAAACATATACAGTGCTGCTACATTTGGTGAGGCCGCAGATAATGAAGAAGTTACTGCATACCAAGAGTCAAACGCAATTGGTATTCCAGAATCCTCTACAATTCGCCTTAATAATGTGAGACCGGGTAGCGTGGTTCGACTTCCTCGAGCAGATGTAGTCTTATTGGTGTTAATCCAAATGAAGACAATGAAGACTCCGGTGGCGAGGAGCGGCACATATTACCAGAAATTAGCTCGGACACCGAGGAAGACTTGAGTGATTATGAGCCTTAGTGAAACATGAATTTGTGTTAAACGTGTTTCATAGTCATGAGTCTATTTTTGTAAATTTTTTTTACACTTTTGAATATAGCAATTATTCTGATTATGTTCTTTAATTAGTTAAACAGGAATTTGTGGGAAACGTGTTTTCACATGAGCCTAACTATTTAAAAAAAAAATCACACTTTACCCGACGACATTTTCTTATGTCGTCAGCTATAGTTACTATAGTTGACAACTGTGACACGTGTCGTCGGCTATAGTTTTTGGGTTTATATCCCATGACAATCCAGAAATGCCGCTCCTCTCCTTTCGGTACAAAGTTATTAAAAAAAGTACCTAATAAAGATCTACTTCAAATTTTCGATACTAATCAAAAGAAACAGTATTTTTTAGAAATAAAGAAATTATGTTTTTTTTTATTTAAAAAAAAACGAAAAAAAACCGAACCATTTCTAATCAGTTTTTAAAAAAAATCAAGAAAACCGAATGGAACTGAACCGATTAAAAAATACGATTCGGTTTTCAATTCAGCCTAATAACCGAACCGTTTGTACCGATTAACAGCCCTAGCTCTACATGTCTCGTTCCTTCGGGTGTCCATATGCCACACATTCAATGTTTGAAGCCTTCTCCCTCTACAGCTCAGTCTCCACATTCCTCTGAGGTTGGTGCTTCCGGTAGTTCCTCGGAGGGGGTACGTGGTCCGCCGCCTCACCTCTTCTTGCCCCGAGAGATACCTGCCATACCTGCTCTCGATGATCAGAGAGTGCCTCTTCTAGCTTGGTTTCACTACCCCGGAAGAAGCATACATTTATGTGTCGTTTGATACACCTCTATATAGTGTGAGGGTATCAAAAACATCTATGTCAAAATCGGATAAATATTAACAACCTTGGTTGTTTAATTTCAAACTTATTAATAATTTGTATATTAAATTGGTTGCTTATGTTTTATTCTTTTTACCTTGTCTTAGCCGAAACAGACGCCGGAGACAACAAAAAAAAAATACTAGAGGCCCTGTCACTGACAAGCTACTTGAGAGGACGATCAGCGACAACGAAAAAGTGGTCATAGAGACCGAGCAGGATGGATCAGTGATTTTGAGAAAGAATACACGCAGGTACTCTGGTCAAGTAGGAAGTATCATACGTGACAAAGTCCCAGTTCTGTGGGCAGACTGGTCATCCGTGCCACAGTGTGTAAAGGACATGGTGAATAATGCAATGTCGATGAGTTAAATATATATTCATTAATTATGTATATATACCCTTATTAATTAAGTCCGAATAAATATATAAATATTATCATTTATATATACATTTGCAACTGTGGTTTATTGTGCCGGAGGAGCTCAAATGCACGTGGGCAAATGACGTGCAAGGAAAAAGATGATGGGATTCGATTAATATTTTATATATCGATTTATATTTTGTTGATCATTTATTGTCAATTTGTAACATTTGTGTTGCATTAATATAGGTACAAGGAGTGAAAAAGTGATACAAAGCACTAGAAGATCCATGGCAACTTCTGTGGGGGTACCCCTACAGAGTTTATGTATAGGAAGTATGAGTGATACTGACTTCTAGCCCACTTCAACAACCCAAAATTTGAGGTATGCAACATCATATTTATGTTTACTTGTATTGTATTTGGCGAAGATAGTTTCCTAATTGATATTTTTTTGATATATGTTTATCCAACAAGGCCATTTCTACAATAAATGCGGCGAACCGAAAAAAAAATACGAAAAACCATCATACAGGTTCTAGATCCTTTGTGGATTGGATGGAGGAGGCCGCCCAACACCCTGAAGTCCCCCCGTTGGAGTATACGTTGGAGAAAATGTATCATCAGTGCTCCGAAGATAATGTAAGTCTTATGCGCTTATAACTTAATTAACATATTTGTTTATTTATGTATTTTCTCTAAAAAAATTACATATGTTTACTAAAATGTTATTTTGTTTTCCTTGTCAGTTAGACGAGAGTTCAAGAGATGACTCCGGATATGTTGACTAAGATCGTGAAAGAGCAATGGCCTGAGACCCAGGAGGGGGACCTCCCGCGGGCCATCTCTCAGATTGATCAATCTGATCCAATGGTAGTGGCGAGGATCATGGCTCACGTTTTTCCACCACGAGGGAACACCTACTACTGCAGGGGTCTAGGAAACAAGGGCGACGAGGTCTTGAAGAACACTCCTAGTTTCTCGCATAAGTCGGGAACTTCCAGGGCTTCTCAGCTACAGGAACATTTTCAGAGGCAGGCGACAGAGTATCAGAAGAAGATGGAAGAGACTCGGAGACGGATGAAGGAGATGGAGCAAGAGTGATTAGCCGAGCAGACTACGTTGGCTTCCTGGTTTCAGGATTGGACTGCACAACTTCAGGCTTCTGGAATCCCGGTCCCGGCCCCTCCTCCGTTCCCTTTTCCTGCTCCACAGTCGCAAGAGGATCTGCAAGCTCCTGGTAGTGATGCCTCTGTTTTCGATTACATAGATTTAGATAACCCTTAGTATAGGTCTAATATGGGTGAATATGTGTTTTGTTGGTGATGATGTGTTTGTTGATGAATATGTGTTGTTGGCTATTGTGTGAATAAAATTGTGCAATTGCAAGTTCTGGGAATAGAAATCAAGAATCTGCATTTTTTTTTCTTCAAAAATCACCAACTATAGCTGACGACATTAGTTCCACTCGTTGGCTAAAGTGTTTAATATAAATTACAGTTTCATACTATAGCCAACGATTAGCATACTATAGCCGACGATGTTCAAATACTATAGCTGATGAAATGGTTTGTGACTTATCGGCTATAGTCTTATTTGGGTCAACCATTTTGACCACCGGAGAAGGTTTTGCCGACAACTTTTTTGTCGTAAGGTATAGTCTAAACTATAGCCAACGACAACCACAATATTCTTCGACTATACTTTTACCGACGACCTTCTCCCGACGAGGCTAAAGCCGACGAAGTATCGTCGGAGTTGACTATAGCCGACCACTTCTTCTAACAGGCCGACAACTTTTGGTCGTCGGATATAGTCATTATTCTGGTAGTGGGTTACTCCCACGCGTTAGCCCCACGCTCGCGCGTGTACAAGATCCCACTCCATACCCCCTCACTCATGTGGCTTGGTATGTAACAAGTCCCTAAAAATCCTAACTACGTCCGAATGGCCTTGATGTAGTGCCCCACCGAATGTTAAGTCACCATGGTAGGCAAAAACACATATGGCCCATGAACCATGCGTCGTTCACTTAGCCCAACATCAGAACGTGACGTCCTATGAACAACAATCAAACCTCAATACAGACTCCTTCAGCGGCTGATCACCCTAGACGTGATGTCCCCTAACATAGTCCTTGACCTTGTGACATTTTCTACCTAGCGACCTAAACTCCTCTCGGGCATGACAAAGCCCTAGCCTCCTTGATCGTTAAGAGGCCCCAGCGGCCAGAATGTACATTACTTCTCGCACGTCGTCCAAAGCTACAGACTTCCCTAGTGATTGATCATCCTAGGAGTGTCTCTTAATGTGGAATCCCGACCTAGTGGCATTGGCTACCTAGGGATTTAAACTCCCCTCGGGCCCAAAAAATCCCTAGCGCCATCACATCCTGTCAGGGGGTCAATACACCCTAACACGTGCTGGCACGTCATACGTCGTTCACTTAATCACATTGAACGCTCTCAAAATCCCCACATGTAGCCATTCCTGGGAAATCAGTCTCCTCTCATCCTCGTTCATCCGCAAGACGGGTGATCATCCAAGGGTTGGGCGACGAACAAACACGACTCAAGGGAATCGCCCTCGATTAGGGAGTTGAGGGACTCTGAGGTACATTACATTGCCTCAGCGAAACAGTGATAAGTAAGAACGCTTTCCAGATCTTGGTTCATTTATCACCCCAATCAAGTTCAAAATCCTTGAATCGAGGACTTAGGGGACTTGTTAGTACACCGTGTGCTAACCCCAGAAAAATATACCTTACTTAGCACCCAATATAAGCCAAAATAGCTTTGCAAAGAGAACCAAGGACAAAACAACGAATCCACACGCAAGATGTATGATGCATGTGCCCGGTCATACGAAGCATCGCGGGCATCAGACCAGTTGGCATACGGAATAGGCTGCTGAAGGACCGGAATACCCTTTCTTACACAAAAGAGGAATGTTTGTTTCAGTTCCACACCGAGGACCACAATGTATTATCAACTTCAACTACCCATAATAAGAAGGTACTCACTCCAAAACAGACAAACATCTGACCCATTACTCTTATAGGCTTTCTATCATACCCCGTACTAACTTAGGAATAAGAGCGTTGAAGGCGGGCCAATCCCAACTTAAATCCTTAACGCCTATTATTCGTTTTGCAGCGTTCGATGATCAGTACCAGAACGCTCAGAATTGATCCCCCCCAATATCCTTTGCTCTTCTGCCTTAGTCCATACCGAATAATGGTAGAAATAGCTTCCTTCACATGTTACCTTGTAAAGTTCATCATCGAACTCTTTTAACTGAGCACATTTAGCCACAACATCTTGTAACATACATAACAGAGTAATGGTTTTCTGAAATTCCTTGTCCTCGAGAAAATCTAGAGCGAAGTTCTTGATAGCTTCATGAAGGTCTATGCCAATAGCCTCTGGATCCAGCTACTTGAGCCATATTCTCAAAGTCGGCAATGTCAAGAAGCTTACAAAGCTCGACATGGTTTTTGAGTTCTGGTTTGGTCTGATTCTCTCCCCATGATCGAACCACAATATTGTTCGCCTCATCATCGCTGATGGGAACCGAATCGTGAACAAGGTTCCCAATTCGTTCCAAATTTGAATTAAAAAGTGTCAAAATCTCTCAAACTTGGACTTCTTGCTCTGCCACCAATCTCTTCTCTTCCTCTGCCTACTTGATCAGCTCTGTTGTGTCCCATCTTTTAATTGTGACATGAGCAATTTCCTTATTGGTCTTGTTCAACTTCTTTTGAAGAGTCTCGAGCTTGAACTGCTCTTCGCACCAGTCTTGATGCTAGAGGATCACCTCGTCAATGATATCGACACTCTCAAAATGACGACGCTGCGACTAGCAGACGGCTTTGAGGTCACATTTAAGGAGATTTATGCCCAACATGATTGTACGTTGCCCCAACTTTTTTCGATTATTTATGTTGTCCTAACTTTGGACAACAGCTTTTTATAGAGTATGAAAAAGGTCTAGTCCATGTAATAGGGAAAGTTCTAATTAAATTTGTCTTGGAGTTTCTTGGCCACCAAGGTATATAACAATTATCTCTTTCTTTGTATAATCTAATTGGTAAAAGATATAGAGAACGGTTATTCCTGGGTGGAGAAGTTTGATTAGGTATAATTTGGTGTTAACTTAGAGTAAGAAGGATGTCTGCTTCTTCAATCTTTGGGGCGCAATGTTCATACTATGAATCTATAGTCAAATAACAGAGATGTTATGCACAAGTGAGTAACTAATACCACACAGATTATGCAGATACTCCTCTCACTTGAGATAATGCGTATGTGATTTAAACACAAAAGATATTGGCATTAATGTGTGAATTATAACCTGTAACTCATTGTAACAAAGAATAATTCCTCATTTTTCTGATATGAGATTATAAATGAGTCGAGCCACATTTTTTTTTTTACAAAATGAAGAAGAGTTTATTAAAACCTTTATGGCTTGAATAATATATACACAATTGATAAATAGCCCTAACACTAATGAAGAGAAGGAAGAGAAGAGAAACTAATAAGAAGTAAATACTACTATTTAAATATGCTAACCTCAACAAAAGTCAAGCTTACTTACATCTTAAGAAGATCACAGGAAGAATTATAAATGAAATTGACGTACCCCTAAACACGCAATTGTGATAGGTAAGCCAAACCCAATAGATCACGACACCAACAATACCTAAACTAGGATCCTAAAAACAGAGGATGTAATTGTATTTAAAACTAGGAAAAACAGTTGAAATGATCACTTCAATTTGTCACAATCGACAATTTAATCACTAAACTTTACAAAATATTAAAGATCAATAAACTTTAATTTTATTTATCAATTTGATCAATTTGTCCATTGGACATAATGACTATATTAATAGAAAAAGTAAAAGTTCAGTGACATCTTTGATAATTTCAGTGACCTTTTTGATATATTCTAAAATTCAGTGATCAAATTGTCGATTTTGACAAAGTTGAGTCATCATTGTGGCTATTTTCTCTTAAAACTAAATACCTAAAAACCCTTTATAGACAGCTCTAAAAAAGGCCCAAAAAACTCCAGCCCAGGTTACTTCCAAGCCAACAGCCACAGATGCCGCCCAAGATAAACTGCAACCACACCCTTCAACCCACCGCCCCACACCACACCACTCATACCGGCCACCCAAGACCCCGTCGTCGACCCAAAACCCTCCTCTTCCTCCCAGTCAGGGCTCATCACCTGAGTACCTAATCCATAATAGCACGCCACCCATCAAACCAACCGTAAAACCGATGCCAACAAAAGTCTCTCCAAACCAGCAAAGCCATCTTAGAGAAGACTAAGCCACCACCAATCGACATTCCTTACCATCCAAGCCCGTCGTTGCGACATTCATGACACATGACGTTGTCGCATGAATAATTAAATAAGATTTCAGGTAAGATTTTCAACCAATCACGAGTTGACACGTGTCACACCGACATAGCGTTATCTTATAAATAATTGTACAAAAAATTTGATAAGATTTTCGATTAATCACTTGACGACACATGTCACTTTCACGTGTCATTGTCGTGTGAATAATTGTCGAAGATTTCTGGTGAGATTTTTGACCAACCACGAGATAACACATGTTGTCATTATCAGACATCAGATAACCTAAAATCGGCTATAAAAGAATCATCTCAGGCAGCTTATATTCTGACACCATCTACAAATTACTTGTTATTTCTTCACTTTCTAGCATCAGTAAGATGGATCCTTTTAGTTTAAACACTTTTTTCACGAGGAGACAACAACGCCGGTGAAATGCAGAAATAACTAACGCCTTCGTCACTAACGCGACCATAGTAGCTACAGCGTTCGATGATGAACCACCTTGCCGCTGTCCCAACGAAGAAAGGTTGAAGGTGCAAGTGGGACAAGATCTTATGGAAGATTACTTCATCGAACGCCCGGTCTTCAACGAGCAAGCATTTCGTCAGAGGTACCGAATGAGTTCGAACTTATTCAACTGTATCTACATGGATCTCTGCAACAACGACCCATTTTGGCATTAAAGAGCAGATGACATTGGATTGCAAGGACTTCTTCCACAATAGAAGATAACCGGTGCTCTCTGAATGTTGGCGTATGGCGCAGCCGCAGATTAGTGTGCTGAATATACAAGGATGAGTGAATCAACAATACTAGAATACATGAAGAAGTTGTGTACCCAAGTGTATGAGCTTTCCGGTGACATTTACCTCCGCAGTCCAAATGCACCTGACATCACTCGACTTCTAATGAGGGCCAGGCATCTGAGATTTCCAGTTATGCTCGGAAGCATTGACTGCATGCATTGGGATTTGTAGTTTTTCTCTTGAAAGAGGAGTTCGCTATGTGTAAAGAAAAATTGTTATCCTCACTTTATTTTTACGCGGCGGCCCAAATGGCTTGATTGGCCGCAATGGTCTTCAAAGCCTCATCTCGTAACTCACTTGTAGGAGTCATGACCTTGTCCCCCTTATTTCTTGCTTCTTTTGCCGCCTTCACTCCAAGTGGCCAAGGCGGACTCGAAGGACCTTCATCATTGCTCATTGGTGTTGCAATCACCTCATCTTTATCCAAATTGACGGTGTGAGGTATTTCGCTAACGGTAGGAGTAATACCTTCGTAGTTGTAAATACGTGGAGAAGTGGCCGTGGTTTCTCTAAAGAAAGAATGAATCTTCACCACTTCCCAACATTCAAACATCGAAAACTCTTTCTTTGTCTTCGAAACAAACCACATTTGGGATTTTCTTAACTATAAAAAATAACAAATTTCTATGTCATAATTTAATTATGTTTAATGGAGATGACAACATTTAGTTCATAAAATCAAAATAATAGACATGGAAAAATTACAAGGACTTACTTGATCTTGTGGAGAGGTGCCGGATGATGGTGGATTCCTTCGTGCATAACTAAGAGCTTTGCCCCAAAGATTGAAAACCGGCTTCAACTTAGTGAATCGAGATAAAATTGCAGTTTGGGTCCTATCTTCCTTGGTTGATTCACCATGACCAATCACCCAATTTTTGATATAATTGGAATCAGTGGCGGATCCAGAAAAAAAATTCAGGGTGGGCATGACTAAATATAAGAAACGTAAAATTTAATCGCAAAATAGCAGTATAATTATGAAGAAATAAAATTAACTATAAATTACAAAATCGGCAAAATCATGAAAATTAAGTTGCATTGTTCTTCAAATCGATAAATAATGATTTTGAATTTGATCACAAATGTTAAGTGTAATCCATAATGTGAGCTCGAAATGTATGATTTGAAGAACTATTCATTTAATTGACACAAGTACAACAACAATAAGACTTTAAAATACAATAAAATCAATTGACGGACAGTAACACAAATAAAAAGCCAAATTTGCACACAATATTTATGAGGTTGACGATCAAACAGAAAAAAAAATTCTAAACGAAATAGGGAGTACTTCAATTGTTGATTATCAAAAATAAATAAAATTCTTAAAATCTAATACCTCAATTAAAGTATAGGTCATACACATTCTCGTACGAGCAATGTAATTAAGGGAGGTGTATTTAGGGGTGGGACATTCGAATCGAAAACCGAAAAAAAAATCGATCCAAACCGAGCTGCGACCGAAAAAAACCGTATCCGATAAAAACCAAACTGAAAAAAAAAACCGAAATCGAAAAAAACCGAAATATTTGGTTCGGTTATGGTTTTTAATTTATAAAAATCGAACCGAACCGAAAAACCGAAGTATGTATAAATAGATATCGTTTTGGAAATTTTGTAATATATTATATAAATAATATATTCTCAATTTATTGGTAGATATGTTAAAGTAAAATTTCGTGTGTATTCATGGACCACTCGATATTCTCAATTTATTGGTAGATTAGGGGAGAGAGAGAGAGTGTTTCAGTCGAAGACAAACTAAGTAAGTAGAGTAGAGGACACAATCGACGTTGTTTTATTTGAAGTTTTGTGATCTCTTTTATCGTGCTTTCTTCGTTAAAGGGTTCATCTTCTTCAATAGTTCATCCACCATCTGCCATTTTTTACCTGGGTTTTTGCCATATTTTGCCCAAATTAAGAACACCCAACCTATCAAATTTAAGCTAAACTCCAAATTTCAGGTTGGGCAACTGCCCAATCTCGCCCATGAGTGGATCCGCCATTGATTGGAATAGACCTTTTCCCACAATTTGTCGACTTTTTGCTTGTTGTCGATGATAGGATCAATGCTAATATGCATATAAGAAATGCACAATTACAAATCTTCCGAAGCAAGCCAATTCGACATTTTTTTGGAGAAAACAACATAAATGAATGAGAGAAGAGATGGAGGGAGATGGCGAACTTGTTGTGCACAAATTGGTGTAGGAGGTTTGTAAAATTGATGTAGTATTTATAGAAAAATTGTAGGGTGGTGTTTGTAAATTTTTGAAATTTTTAAACAATTTATAGACTATTTTTTGGGAAAATTTGTGTTCTGCCCATTAATATTTCAGAAGAAAAAAAAGTTATCGTTTCCTTTGAATCTGAGCCATCAAATTCAATTTTAGAATTGAATTGAACGGCCTAGAGAACTTGACGGTTGGGGGTGAAAAGGGAGCAGCGCTGGGCCACGTGGCTTGTTCTTATTGGTCTGTTATTACATGGTTTAAAAAATTACTTTTATTAGCGCGTGTAACGCCATAAAGAAAAAAAATTGATGCAACCTGGCATCACCTACGTGAGTGGGTTCTGCCAGGCTGCTCGTGCGCAGCGACGAGCAACAATTGCTCGAGCAACTGCTCGCCTCGCAGTCAACAAGCGGTCTTGGCCAAAGATGATGCCACTGCACACAATTTTTCGGCTTGCTCGTGCTATATGTGCGGGCCCTCATTATTTTCTCTGTCTGCTCAAGCAAAACATCTGTCCGATGCAGATGGTCTAAGAGGCTAATAAAGCAATCCCTTTTTTCCGTTTTCTTCGATGAAAGAAAGCTATTCCTTGTTAAATGTTGATCATGACTAATTAGCTAGCTAGCTAGGTCGTTAGAAGTTGCATCCATATTACTTGGTGGGTCTTATTTTTCAAAGAACCATGCATCTCTTTCTCTTTCAATTTCTTTCATTTTTAATTGACGTCTCATTCCTACCGACGTTTGTTAACTTAGTTTTGAATATGTTTCATTAGTTTGAACACCTGTGATTGTAGTCTTTAAAAGATTGTGTGGTCAACAAGTACTGCATGCATAAAAGATTTTGTTAGAAATGTATTTTGCTTTAGTTTAGTTCGTCATGTGGAAGCTAATGAGAATTTCTTAAACAATATTCAATTGACTTGAGCACAAAGACCAAGCTTAATAAGTCATAGCTCGAAACGGTCTTTGATCGGTAACCATATATGTCACGATTAACTAATGGCAGGTTTACTCTACAAAATGCAAAATACCTATAAAAAAACTAATTAAAAAGAACAAAGCAATTAATTAAGAAGTTTCCCAAGCTACTTAACCCCCATTTGTTTGTCTCATTTTTGAAAAGAAAAGTAAATTTCCTAACTCCGCCGGCAGAAGAAAGTTTCCATGAAAATGATTTATATATGTTGTGTCTCTAAACCAGCGGTGCATCAAAATCGGACTTCATGGCATGCTTCTTGCGAAGCCGAAGTGTTGGTTAAATGACTTATATCGTCTTCTCCTCTCATGAGGTCCACACCACACTCTTGAATTGATTCTTGCATGGTTTTGATACTGGCCGGCTCTAGTGGCTAGGAATTTATGATTATTTTTCTATCTATTCCTACGTGAATAACCAGCTCAGCAAATTGAAAAGATTGGCAGGCCAAACCCATTTATGAACAAGGACCCCCAGACCCCATTGGCATATTTTGATGACCGGGATGTGCATGCAGAGCAAAGCAGCTAAAGCCGGTCTGTCTGGCTTGGAATTGTTAGCAGAATATATATGTGAGTTTCAACAGAAACGACCCACTTTGATATGTCATTTATGTAGAATTGCCGAACCGTGGACCAAGCTCAAATTAGATGCCCTGGTTGCACATGCCTCTTTCTTCTTGTTCTTGCATTATTATGGGTCATTTTGCATGGATATCTAGCTGGCCAGCTGCGAATTTACTGCAGTATCGTTTAATGGACCAAATGACAGTTATAACTCGTGTATGATGGATCATAACTAGGGTCCATTATCATTTGCAACAAGTTTGAGTTTCATCCTTCAATTTTTCACCAAAACTACCTCGGTTAGTATAGCACCGGTTTTGATAGCGCCCAAAAATATTTGATGTTTCGAAATTTTTCACCAAAACTACCTCGGTTACGTACAAATTATCGTTTGAAATTTATGAAAGTACGTACAAATTTCACTCTATTGTATATATGGAGTTTCATATTAAGTACAAAATGTTCATTTTTGCCATATCTTTGGTTATATATGCCTCTCAATTAGGAAATGAAAATTTTAGATAAAATAAAATAAAATAAAGAATAAAAAAAATTAGTTAGAAAACGGAGAATGTTTCAGGTTGAGTAGGCTGGTGATGATTCAGTAGTTCTTCCCATTTATGCTTATTATTCGTATCCTTATTCTCCTCCCCAATAAGTCCACCTTCATTACCGAATATTCCTTCCACCACCTCCTCCACGTCGATTTTCTTACTCCCCTCCTTCACCGTGACCTCGCCCGTAATTTCCGGGATGTACGGCGGCCGCGGCAGCTGCGCAACCGAGTCCCAGCACCCGTTTATTCCTCTAAAGAAATCGTGGCCCTTGATTTCCTCCAGCCCGATCCTCTGCTTCGGATCTTTCTCCAGCATTTTCCGGATCAGGTCCCTCAGCGCCGTCGGCTCTCCCGTCAACTCCGGAGCCTTGGTCAGTATCCGGTAGAACGTTTCTTTTCTGTTGGACCCCCTAAACGGCGTCGTACCGTACAGCATTTCGTAGAGGAGTACGCCTAGTGACCACCAGTCGACTTCGAAGCAGTGGCCGCCGGCGGATATGATCTCTGGCGCCACATACTCCTCCGTTCCGACGAACGAGTTTGATCTCTCCGACGATGAGCCCGAGCTCGCCGTTGACTCGGCTGCCGCCGGGGAGATGAGATCGTCCGGCGAGATCCCGGAGTTGCAGAACCGGTGGAACGGCGAGTAGTGCTTCTTTTTCTTCTGCTTCTTCGTCGGCGACGAAGATTTGGACAGAGAATTGGATCTTGGAGGCGGTTGAGGAGTTCTTATCGGCGAGAGCTTGGTGGAGAGATCGAAATCCACGAGCATAATGTGACCGTTTTCTTGAATCATAACGTTTTCCGGCTTCAAATCCCGGTAAACAATCCCTAATCCGTGCAAGTACTCCAATGCCAGCACCAATTCCGCCGCATAAAACCTGAACACAGACGAACACCTCAAAAATTAATTCAAAAGATCGATTCTGATCATAAAAAATATTACTCGGACTACGGATCATATCTCAGAATTTACCTGATGACGTCATCGGAGAACATGCGCTCGGTCTGTCTCTTGCGGAGTGAATTGAGATCGCGGCCGGGGCAGTAGTCGATGGCGTAGCCGACGAGCTTGTCGGTGTGGAGGACTCCGTGAAGTCTCGGCAAGAGTGGATGATCGAAGCGAGATAGTACTTGCTGCTCGAAGCAGACACGACGGAACTCGCTGCCGTCGCCTTTGGGATCTTTACTCTTGCGGTGAATCAAGTCTTTGGAAATTACCTTCAAGGCCATGAGCTCCTCGGTCTCTTCGTCTTTCACGAGAAAGACCACGCCCTTGGCTCCGCGGCCGAGTGGCGATATCACTCTCAGCCGCTGGAAATTAAAGTTCGGAACCAAAACGCCGTCGTTTTTCATGGCTAACGCGACGCGGGAGGTTTACAAGGAGAGTGAACAATTCTGTTCGGGGGATTTTATAGGGTGTGGTGTCTTGAGGAAGAAGGATTCCGCAAGGGTGAAGGGCCCCACTGAGTGGGGTTGTTGTGGGGGGTCTGCGGCGCTTTAATGTTCCCGTTTGGTGGAGTGTTGCTTTGTGATGCGGACACGTAGGGGTTATTGACGTGGCGGAGATCTATTGGGTTTTATTTGATTTGGAGCACGGGCGTATTGGGGTCGATGCGGTTGGGGATGACGCAGGTGATTACTTTGGAGAGAGCCAGAGAGGAGCTCATGCCTCCTCATTGCGTGAGACTAGGCGTTGCTTCTGGAAGTCGTGAAGAGCAGGGCATGTTTTCGTTCAAAAATGGCGGTGAGCGGAAAAAATGTGAAGGTCAAAGGCTAAATTCTAGGCCTTTAGACTGTGTAGTGTTGTGTGAGTAACTAGGCCCAGTTCGATCTTACTAGTTCTGGGCTTTCTCACCGAGTATGGACCACTAATTCCCGTGTCACGTATGGGCTTGGTCCTGTGTCATTCGGCCATGGAAGGTTGGAGACCCCATTCCTTTCTGACCTTCTGTGTACAGCCTTGGTCAATTGGTCCAATTCTCAGCATTTTGTTACCTGTATTAGTATAGATCATTACATCACTTAATTAGCGAGCGTTTAACTACTAACGGGTCAACACCCCTTTGACTAATGGTAAGACAGCAACCAGGGCTCCAATTTCACACAAGGAACCATCTTCATTCGAGCAGTCACGTGCCTGAACAAGAACTTCGAATATTCGGATCAGAAACAGGAAATCCCACATCAAAGGACAACAACCAACTATATGCTCAACTACCAATATAACCAACTCATTACTTACAGGTATAACGATCCCCGAACACCCAACTCTTACTATTAGTGTTATATTCGATACATTATCGATCTGACTTAAGCATCAGAGCGTCGAAGGCGGGCAATCCCCGTCTAAGTCTCTGACGTTTGTTTGTTTTGTATTCTCTCTAACAGCAGGAAGGCGGAGCAGCGTTCGAAAGCCGAGTCCTAACAAATATTACCACTACATCAAATTACCCTACTCGTGCTTCTACTAATTACCCTATGCGGAATTTGGTAGAAACAGCTAGCGCCGTCTGTGGGAAGTGAGCAACCATCAAACCACGTACAAACACCACCAAACCAAAAGCCCAAACTAGCAAAACCTAAGAGCGAAGATGGCTCACGAAGCCGGAGACACAACCGCAATAACGACACTCCAAAGTGCGAAAACCCAACAATTCCTCTCTGACATGGTCGCAACTGACATCCATAACATGACCGATGACGAGGTAGCTTATCAGGTCTTTCAGGAATTGTAGAAGGCCAGAGACGAATCCGACCAGAAACGACATACCCAACAGAGGCTGGATGAAAGGCTCGACACTTTCATTCGGGGGCAAGAGGCCCGAAATATAGAAGATCCGAGGGACCAGCAAGACGAGGAAACCCCTCCGATCAATGACAACTCAGCAATGCTCCGAAGGATGGAGGAGCTAGCAGCAGAGATTTCGCACCTCCAAAAAGATAAGTTGCTCGGGCAGGGTGAGATGTTCACCCAGCAAATCAGTCTGTTCTCGGTGCAGATACTACAACACGGAAAAGACACTAATGCAAAGACAATCAAGATCAACTGGTTCAATAGAAAGGGAGATCCGAGGATCCACATCGATGAATACCAGTCCACTACCCCTGGGACCCGATATTCAGATCCGACCCTGTGCTTCTTGTTCTAAGAGACTCTGACCTAGGATGCAAGGAATTGGTTCTACGAGATACCTTCTCGTTCGATACGATCATTTGAGGAGTTGAAAGAGTGCTTCCTCAAGCGTTATCGACTATAGGGCAAGTATAACACTGCGAGCATACTCCTAAAGGTCCGTTAGGGAGAAACCAAAAGTCTATCGAGTTACGTCAACTGATGGAGGGCATTGGCTAGTACTTGCGGGAACCTCGAGAAGAAGGTGGCCAAGACGGCCCTGGTGGAGAATATGATCAGAACACCGTTCAGTCGTGAAGCTTGTTTGGAAGGAACATCTCGACTACGATGAGGTCATGAACCTGATCGTACAGAAGGTACTTGTTGAGACATCAGTCTACGGTACATCTCATATACCAAACTATCCTACCCCGCAAAGCCAAGTTGACATCCACCCCCTACAACCAGCCGAAACACCACCCACCCCGATAATCACACCCCGGCCAAAGAAATGCAACCCCAGTTCAATAACCACAAGCGTAGGGGAAATCACCACCAAGAGAAAAAGAACAAAAAACCGTTCCAACAGCCCAATAATCGTCAGAATAACCTGTCACAAAATCAAGCACGACCACCATGACCACAAAAAAACCAATTTTGAAATACCAATCCACCCCGCTTTTCTAACCGAGAAGTCTTCTCTATTGCCCAAGCTCCGAATGAAGAGCTTCTCCGACTTAATAAGGGCCAAATTTGCCCCCCTCCCATCCCGAGAGCACCAGGCACACCCCCAATGCTCAACAACAGGAACAAGTGGTACATGTACCACGAGTCGAACACCCGTCACACCAACGGTTACGAGATACTTGCCAAAGAGACACAATAGTTGCACAAGAATGACAAGATCATCCTTCCGAAGCTGAATGAGGCTCGTCGGGTCACGAACATTGACACGAAGGGTATAATCAACACCATCTCGGGGGGAAAGCGGAAGTCAAAGATGCCAAGGGAGGACGTCGAGTGCCCGATGAGAAATGTCTATGCGATAAGCTTTGGGAAACTCGTTAAATCGAGAAAGAAGAAATGGCCACATATTACCCTCTCGTTCGATGAAGAAGACAACCAACACAACAACACCTCACCATTCCTAATCGATGGTATCATGGATCATTTTCTCGTCAAAAGGATACTGGTAGATGATGAAGCCTTAGTAAATGTCATCAAACTGGACACATACACGATTTTGGGCCGACCCGCACACAAGATGACTCAGGATCACGAGAGTATTTCCAGTTTCACGGGCGAAACATCATACCCAATCGGCAGTGATTACATGCGATTCGGAATCGGGGAATATGATTCTCCGCACATCGAAATCCAAACGGATTTTGTAATCCTAGATGTATGCTCCCCCTACAACATGATTCTCGGGAGGCTAAGAATCAGCAAACTGAAACTCGTGATAGTAGAACACATGCTCATATGGAAATTTCCAACCGACCATGGCACAGGGTATGTTCGGGGATATGATTTCGTAGAGGTGTTCGCCCACCCGAAAGAAGATAATGCCTGGTTGGAGGTATTAATACTTGAGGAAGCATCGCCCAAAGCAGAAAAACCAAATGACCAGCGCAATGGGTTAACTGCAGTACATCCAGTGGTCGAGCATGACGAGCTTTGGACAATCCAACTTTCAGACGAATATCCTGAACGCACTATGCAGATCGGTGCCCAATTGGCACCCGCACTCTCCAAACAATTAATCCAGATACTGAGGGAAAGGCAAGAGGTGTTCGCATGGTCCTATGTGGACATGCCAGAGATTTCTACCAATATTATATCGCACCCGCTCAGCATCACCTTGGAATAAGGCCGGTCAAGCAAAAGAGGAGGGCGTACAAGGAAGAACATTACGCCGCTATGCACGCGGAGGTCAACAGACTACTAAAGATCGGGTTCATTAGGAAGGTCGACTATCCAAATTGGATCTCTAATCTGGTCAGAGTGGAGAAGAGCAATGTGAAATGGCGAATGTGTATCGATTACAGTAACCTAAATAAAGTGTGCCCGAAGGATAGCTTCCCGCTACCAAGGATCGATTAGCTGGTCGACGTGAAAACTGGGCATGAATTTCTGTCCATGATAGATGCCCACTCGGGGTATAATCAGATCTTCATGAACCTTAAAGATCAAGATGCGACATGCTCCACGATCGACAAAGGCCTATAATTCTATATTGTAAAGCCGTTTGTTTGAAGAATGCTAGGTTCACCTACCAGCACCTTATGAAGCTCATCTTCGACGGCTTAACGGACAAGATTTTCGAAGTCTACATCAATGATATACTCGTGAAAAGTGTGAAGGCTGCAGATCACGCCGAGAATCTGAGGACCGTGCTCGACCTCCTTATCAAGAACGGCATGAGGCTAAACTTGGGTAAGTGCACATTCGGTGTCACCACCAGCAAGCTTCTGGGGTATATCGTAAGTCAGAGGGGTATCGAGGTCTCACCAACTAAGGTAAAAGCTATTATTGATATGAAACCTCCAACCAAGAAAGCAGACCTTCAGAGCCTCACAAGGAAGCTAGCATCATTGAACTGCTTCATCTCCCATTGTTCTGATAAATGTGCACTCTTGTTTAAAGCCCTCCGAACAACCAACAAACATGATGTCATTTGGATGCTCGAATGTGAGGCATCCTTCTCCAATATCAAGCAATATTTAGCTTCTATCCCTATCTTATCCAGGCCCTTGAAAGGAGAAACATTATATATATACACCTAGCTATTTCACTTACAGCCATGAGCTTCTCCCTTGTTCGCAACAAGGCGAATTTGAAGTTACGTATTTTTTTTGAGGGAAAGGCGTGTCAGACGCGGAGACCCATTATCCGACGATCGAAAAATGGCACTCGCATTAGTCTCTGCGGCCAGGCGATTGAGACCATACTTTCAAGCTCACAACATCCATGTTCTCATAAACGTACCACTCAGACAGGTCTTATAATCTCCCGATCATAGTGGCCATCTCACAAAATGGGCAATCAAACTGAGCCAATTCGACATACACTATCTACCCCGAACAACATTAAAAGGACATGTAGTGCCGACTTCATAAACGAGTACACAGAAGCTGAGACACCGTCTCCGACAGAAATCATCGCCCCGAGCATGACCATAATGCCTATCAACCCCTTCGCCCCAATGCCTCAGTCTCTTTGGAACCTCTATGTGGATGGATCATGCACGAAAAAGACAAATGGAGAAGGAGTCATATTAACCGAGCCTAGATGAGTGAACACTGAGTATGCTCTCAAGTTCGAAATAAAGGCCACGAACAATGAAGTTGAGTACGAAGCCCTCATCGCTGGGCTACAATTGGCCAAGAATTCAGAAGCCCCGAACATCAATATCTTAAGTGACTCACAACTCATAGTCAGCAAGGTAGAGGGGGACTTCCGAGAGAAAGGAGAGACCATGGCCACGTACCTCGGTTGTGTGAAGGCCTGGCTGAGTAGGTTCAGGTTTTTCAACATTACCCACCCATATCCCCATAGGAAGGAACGCGAAAGCAGACAAGCTCGTCTGACTAGCCACAACACCCGTGCACTCGAAGTACCAACAGAAGGTGGTCGAAGTCTTAAAATGCATGAGCATCCCCAAGTCACTGGAGGAGATAATTACAATTGAGCCGTATAAAGACAGTTACATGGACACGCTCACCGTGTACAAGACAGGGGGAAAACTACCAACAAACAAAGCAGAAGCTCGTAACATCATCACCAAAGCAGCAAATTTTAGCATCCGAAACAATTTCCTGTACCGATAAGGGAAAACTTGGGCGAACCTCAAGTGTGTGACGCTAGAGAGAGGAGAAACCATCTTAAGAGAGATACATTTGGGGGTATGTGACCATCGCACGGTGCCAGATCCATTGCCCACAAGGCTCTTCAGAGTGGATTCTGGTGGCCCACGATACACGCAGACGTGGTCGAAATTGTGAGCAAATGTCATCAGTGCCAACTATACACACACAAGAACCATGCTCCCGCTATACCACTCTCAATCCTCCTATTACCAGTACCATTCGCACAGTGGGGACTTGACCTAATCGGGAAGCTCCTGAAATCCAAGGGACATTATCGCTTTCTTATCGTGATTATTGACTACCACACCAAGTTGATTGAGGCCCAACTAATGGTAAAAATCACAACCGAAAAAGTAGAAAGCTTGCTCTAGTACTTTCTATATTATCGCTATGGAACACCGTTCAACATAATCACGAACAACGGACCCAATTTAACAACGATGAGCTAAAGGAATTTTGCAATCGACAATGCATGAACCTCATCTTCGCATCACCGGCACATCCCCAGAGCAACGGACTAATCGAGGCAGCAAAAACTATCATTAAGGAAGGCAACAAGAAAAAGATCATGGACGACGAATTCGAAGACACCTGGTATGGGCGATGGCTTGAGCTTGTACCCGAGATACTATGGTCCATCCAAACAACGGCAACGGAGACCACATGCGAAACACCTTTTAGCCTGACATTCAAAACAGAAGCAGTGTTACCTCTGAAGCTCACTCATCAGAGCTCAAGGATTGAGAACTACGATCCGGTCACGAGCGAAAAGGGACTACGACTGAACAACAATCTACTCAAAAAAGAAGAAGATGCATCACATCTACACAACACAACTAACAAGCAGTGAATCACTCAACTTTACAACCAGCGTGTTCGGGCCCGCCCATTACAACTCGGGGACTGGGTTATGAAAGCATTACAGAAGAAAGTGAAAAGCCTTCGACCATCTTGAGAAGGACCGTTCATCATCGACGAGATCGTTAGTCCAGGTACGTTTTACCTTAGAGATATGGGGGGACGAAGACTTTGTCACCCATGGAACACTCGTCACGTATGCAAGTATTTTCATTAAGTATTATCCGTTTATATTTACTCTTTTGTTGGTCTTCACCTGAGTTACCCGATACTCAGGGGACTCAGGGGTAAGCCCATAGTTCGCATTCGCAAGCTATTTTGTACGGAACTACTAGCAACTTAATGAGAATGGGATTATTCAGAAACATATTTTATGTCCGATAGTAAAAAGAAATACAAATTTACGACATGAGTAAATAGATATACTCGAATAATTCCAAAATAACCTTTCGTTAAGAAAAGCCATACAAAACGAAGGCTAGGCACTTACGAAGCACCATTCTCGCCCCCACCAGAAACAATACGTTCGTTCTCGGAGAGAGAATGCAAAAATCGCATGAAGGCATTAATGTACTTTACAACTAAAAAAAGCAAGAAAAATCCTAAAAAAGAAAGGAAAAACTGCATCTTGAACGTCTCTAAATTCCACCACCTCACCCTCTTTTCTCGTACCTGGCTTGGTCATCTGTTCAATGGTTTTCTCGACTATCTGATCAATTTCTTCCTGGACCGAGTGTTGGGCTGCCTCTTGCATGATCGAAGCCTGCAATTTTCTCGCCTGCTCGTCCTTCTAGTCATTGAATTTCTCTGTATTGAGGAAGGGCTTGATGATCTCGGCGTAGTAATCCACCTAACTCTGCCCTTCTTCGTTCATCATCTCTTCGGGCTCGACACTCTCCTTGAAAGCGGAAACCGCATCCGCTCTAGCCATGGAAATCATCTGCTCGAACTTGCCAGAACCCTTGAAGCTCTCCACTACACCCTTCTCGATCTCGATGCGTCATTCGAAGGTGAGAAACTCGCCCTCCATCTCAGATATTCGAACATGTCAGTCAAACACTTTCTTCTCGACTGCCTCCTTTTCCGCCTTAACTATCACCGTCTCATCGTGAACCTCCTTCAGATCTTTCTGCGAGTCTGATAACTCAATATTGAGTTTCTTGATCCGCTCACCCTACTTTGTCGCAAGATCATTGGCCTTGGTGATGGCGGTCTTGGCCTTGGCCCGATCGGATTCAAGGGTCAATTTCTCAGCCTTAACCTTCGCAAGCTCGGTCGTCTGAAGAAGATATCCTTCCAAGCCCTACATGAGATAGAGCTGATGTTGGAGCTGGCCACACGTCTGCAGAGAGTCTCAGTCGGAGTATCCCCGAGTCGGGGACACTTCTGCAGAGCTTCTATACCCACATCAATCGACTTCCAAACCTTGGCCATATAGTCGGAAGCATAGTTCTTGCCACCCTTGATGGAAACACAACATCCACAGTAGAAGGATAACTGAGCGCGAGCTTTTGGCGCTTTGAATAAGAAGAGTTGTCGGCGTTCGACCCATCAGGATTTGCCTTGCTCTTGCCCTTGGCTTGAGAAGACTGAACCTCATGGTCGGGGGAGATGGATTTTCTCCCAGTTCGGCGAGTATGATCGCTAGCTTGATGATCATCATTCGAATCCTTGAGCTTCTGGGACTTGATCATGTTGTGAGAATCCTTTTCACGCATCTTCACGTTCTTTCTCGCCCTCTCGGCCTCCAGGGCCACATCATCAACCTTTTCAAGAACCGGGGATCTTGGCCCGAGAGGCTTCTCTGCTTGGGGGATATGTTTGGACCCCACCACGTCTGGATGAACCACATCTTCGATCCGAGCCTCAGGCTCGATCATATCCTCGTATTCATTAAAGGGAAAGGGTTTGATTGTTGGCTGAAATTCCTCACCAACCTTGAAGTTCCCATGCTTGTCCTCAGGAACAAGCCTTCTCACCAACGAGGCAACACTCAAGGTCTTCATCATCCGCTTGTACGCGAGTTGCTGTTTGTCGCATGGACGGTGAGACTTGGACATTTTTTCTGCAAGACATAAATAAACAAAACATTGGAAAAAAATTTCGAATGTACGGAGCGCCATAAACAAGATTAATCTGAACTTACCAAGAGCCTTAGCAAGACCTCCTCGCTCGATTATCTCCCAACGAATATAGCCCAAAAATTTCGAGCTTCCGGTTGCGGATCGAACACGTGCTTGATGCGCGTAACTCGATGGTGTTCCAGGGCAGTAAGGGGATATAACCATCGATCTAAATCAGGCAAAAGATCGTTAAGTACAGAAAACCTATACGAACACGAACAGACAAGCACACAACACTAACCCAAAGGTTGGAACGACTCGAGGACTCGGTCAATCTTATCTCGATTAAGTGCTAACTCACTATCTGGGTTCTTAAACTCCCACTCCCCGAAAACTAAGCACTGGTATCGATGCCACGACGTCGATGACGTTGGCAGCTCTATGAACCACCACTTCGTTCGGGGATCCAAGGTCATCGTGCCCTGATCCTTTTCTCGAGGAGAGTACTTCAGCCGGAAGAACTAGAGGATCTCTTCCCAAGTAGGGTGATCCAACCCAATCAACCTCTAAATGTTAAAAATGGCAATGAGCACTCGGGTCATGGTGGGCACACACTGCACCAGCGTCACCCTGAGAAATGACAGAGGATATTGGAAGAATGGCTTCAAGGGCAGTTGAATTCCGCTCTTTAGGTGAAGCTCGTTAACGCATATATGTTCGAGGGGGGCTGACTAAACCTCTCATTCGACCCCAACGCCCGAAAACCTCGTAATCTCCTTTGCTGAGAGCGAACCTATAGGCTCCTAAACGGCCTGATTATCCGGGAACCTATAATAGCAAGGCCCGCCAGATCGGCGGATCAGTCCACTAGCAATGCAGTATTGAGGCCCCTAAGGTAAGTGAAAGGACTGGGCGTCCGAACATCTTCTTCTGTCTCCGAACGCAAAGAGTCCGAACAATACCTTGTCTCCGTCAATATTCTCTCACCAAAAGGATCAGGACCTCCGAAGACTTGCCTACACTCCACCATGTTCGGGCGAGCTGACCTAAGAATGGCACCACCAACGTTAGTGGATATGGGGGATACACTAAATACAATATCGGACGAGGAATCTGAATTTCTAAAGGCAATCTTAGGCTTAGCAAATCCTACATCGCACATCTGGTCGAGCTGACTATCCTCACTCGAGATCGGAATAGTTTCCATGGTCCTAGCGAACAAGAAAGTTCGACTGTGTGAATGTTTAGATATACCTTATAGTTAGACTACTCTAAATCAGAAAACAACAACAAACTACCTTACAGTCAAGAAAAACATATCAAACAGCCTAACCATCAAGAACACGAGGCTGTTCTTGAGCAAAAACCCAGAAACTCACCCGAATATGTCAAAACCAAGAATTTTACCAGTTAAAAAGCATCACAAAACGTCTTACTCTCACCCACCTCCCTGAAAACAACAACAGAATAGGCAACACATACCAAAAAACCCAAAAAAACTTATCAAAACCCATTCGGGTTACCCAGAAAACAGAAACAGTGCAATATCCATAGAATTCACAAAAACAACACAAAACAAGAAAAATAAGGAGAGGATTAAAGTTTTACCTTTTTTTGAAAGTTTTGGGAAGATCCACCAATGGTGATTGCTTCGAAGAACTTCAATGAACGCATCAAATCTAATCTGACAACGTTTCGGCAGAAGAGGCAAAATAGTGAGGAAGTGAGAAAGTCAAGAAGCCTATTTATAGGAAACCGGTTTAACCCTATAAGAAACTCTAGCCGGCCATGCAACAAAATGTGGATTGTTGGATCAGCTACATGTTTCCAATGAGCTACACATGTTCCCGCCTATTTTATTATCCTAACCCGTTTCGTATTCCGATGGACACGCGTCAGACATGCAAAGAATAACCGTTACACACGTCTCGACGCATGGCCACACGCAATAAAGTAAACGTTACAGTTCCAACCTCGGAGTACGAAAGGCCCTTCCGAAAAGCCACAGAATCGACGTTTCAAGGTATGAGGCACTTTCGCAACAGAATCATTTCGAGCTAACCCATGGTAGAGAAACGACAACAATGTTTGAAACTATTAGGATCTTGGTCAAATTAACAATGCCAGGTTTGAGCCAGATCGGCGATTTGGAAAGTAGTGACTTCGGAATGATCCATGAATGATCCCTCTGGTCAGCCCAGGAAGTCGAAACAGGCAAGGACATTTCAAGGTCTGATCCATGAATGCACTTTTGAAATAGGCAAGGTCATTTCGAAAGGCATGTGATTGAAGAACGACAGAAATTGTTCGGACTTTCTTGACCATGATCGAACAAGCCCCATGGTTCAGTACATGAATCCGCTTTCAAGACAGACAATGTCATCTCGAGAAGGCATGAGATTGACGAATGACAAGAATTGTTCGGACTTTCTCAACCATGATTGAACAAGCCCCATCGTTCGGTACATGAATGCGCTTTCGAGACAGGTAAGGTCATCTCGAGAAGGCATGGGATTGACAAACGACAAGAATTGTTCAGACTTTCTCAAACATGATTAAGTAAGCCTCATGGTTCGGTAAATGAATGCATTTTCGAGACAGGCAGGGTCAACTCGAGAAGGCATGTGATTGACGAACGGCAAGAATGTTCGAACTCTAGTAGCATGGTTGAACAAAACACTTTTGTTCGATACATGGGGATATTTTCGAAACAGGAAAGTTCATTTTGAAGAACATTCAATAACCGAATGGCAGGGATGTTCGGACTATCAAGGTCAACCCAGCAACATCAGGTTTGAATCATATAAGTGGCTCCAAACAGCAACATAGATTCGGAGTCCACCCGATAAACAAAGTGACACCGAACAGCAGCATCGTTCCAAGGTCGAGTAGTGACCGAAAAAAAAATACCACTTGTCACCACTTAGAATACATCACTCGAACCCTTAGCCCAACATTTGATACTCCGGGACTTAAAGGATTACATGTGCACCACAAACGCATCTACTCCACTCATGCACTTCATATGCTTGTCTCATTCTTATCACGTGTTTCGAGTGATGTATGGACTCTCAAGGAATGATCGAATAAAAACACTTTTGTTCGATACATGGAGGTTCTTTTGAAACAGGCAAGTACATTTCGAAGAGCATTTGATAGCTGAATAGCAAAGATGTTAGGACTATCAAGTTCAAAACCAGCAGCATCAGATTTGAACCATTCACACTTCTGAAATAAGCAACACCATTCCAGTGTCCGGACCAGCTCTTGATTGAAGAGTTGAGGGACTTGGGATGACAGGGCGTCAACCCCACCCTTTTTTTGGTTAAGAATGGTTAATTAGGCGAAAAAACATTTTCAACTCCCCAAACAATAGATGATCGCTTTGACGAGGGGACTTTAAGACTTGTTATTATAGGTCATTACATCACCTAATTAATGAGCGCTTAACCACTAAATGGGTCAACACCCCTATAACTAATGACAAGACAGCAAGCAGGGCTCCAACTTCACACAAGGAACCATCTTCATCCGAGCAGCCACACGCCCGAACAAGCACTTCGAATATTCGGACTAGAAACAGGAAATCCCACATCGAAGGACAACAACCAATTCCATGCTCAACCACCAATATAACCAACTCATTTCTTACAGGTATAACGATCCCCGAGCACTCAACTCTTACTATTGTTATTATATTCAATATATTATCTGACTTAAGCATCAAAGCGTCGAAGGCGAGCAATCTCCGTCTAAACCTCTGACGTTTGGTCGTTTTGTATTCTCTCTAACAACGAGGAAACGAAGCAGCGTTCAGAAGCCGAGTCCGAACAAATACTACCACCACCATCAAATTACCTTACCTGTTCTTCTACTAATTACCCTCTACAAAATTCGGTAGAAACAAGAGTGTTGGGCTAGTTTTTACTATAGAGTTGGTTCTGGGATTCATGATTGACCGAATGAATTGGATTGGGTATGGAATTTTCAATTTTGTACGAGTACGTACACTTTTGATAGTAGTCTTGGTTCATCTGTAATGTGTCGATGAGTTGTAATGATAATGAGGTCACATGATTGATGACACCAATAGTCGTCTGATTTCAGAAAAATAAAAATTCATAGTAATAGTTTGGGTATTGCGTAACTGGTGCACTCTCCATGCATTCAATAGTCTCGTTGTCATAGTTACTCAGCTCCGACAAACTCGATGAGTTCTCGATGAGAAATGACGAACCCTAGCGCTGCCTAGAATGTCAGTGATAGTTCATGACAACTCTTCTGTTCCTTTATTCTTCTTCTATCTTTAGCTCTGAGACCTATACCTAGGTTTGGGTGCGCCTTTCTGTGTTCATGTCGGCGGCGTTGGTCTCTGACGCTGGTAGACGTGGTGGTACAAGGGTGAGGCTAGATGGGCGTGGTGTGGGATGAGGGACAGTCAAACGGCATGTGGACGAGGGTGATGTTTGCTCACTGGGGTCTGTTGGTGCGGCGGGGTGGCAGAGGCTCCAGGCTCTAGATCTAGGGAGGCCTCCTCGGATCAGTTGGTTTGGTGGAATGTGACCAACCGAGCCCGATTCAAGGAAGGGAGGCGATGAGACGATGGCATGGTGATGCTTGGGGACGATGCCGGATCTGGGAAAGAGGAGGTCTGGTGATGGCGGCTCAAGGCGACTGCGATAGAGGAGCAGGTTGGTTGGCGTCCTTGTTAGAGGGGCAGCGTTGCAGTTTTGGCGTGGCTATGGTTTGGAGGATGGTGCAATTCCGGCGGGCGACAACGGTGCTGGCGAACCCGGGAAGTCACGAGCAGCAGCGTCGAAGATTCGGACGCTGGCCTCTTCTCACCTTGTTAGGCTTGCCCTGGCCCCACTGATCTCAAACTTCATTTGGGCTTTGTGTGATCCTAGTGTTTGGGCTGGATGCTGGAGGATTGACCAAGTCCTCTAATTTGATTAAGGCTCGTGAGTTTGGGCCCTATTCCCTGGGCTTACATTTTAGGTTGTAGCTCTTAGGTATGGAATCCGAGAGTTTTTTGTCTCAACATAGAGAATGTGTCTAACTAAGTAAGGAGTAGTACAATTGAGTTTTGATAATTACTCGTGTTATTCTAGTTTATTAGTCTAAATTTTTATGAGCTTCAAATTGTTATCTAGTATAGATTTACTATAATACTTCTCTTTGTGGGACCGGATCCAGTGGAGTTATGTATACCTAATACTTTTTTAATGAATTTTGATTGACTTCTCAAACTGATGCACTCTCCATTAGGGATGTGACTTCCAAACCGAAAACCGAAAAGAAAAAAATATAAGCCGAAACTGAAACCGAACAAAAACTGAACCAAAAAAATAAAAAAACCGAACTGATTTGAACCAAATTTATGCAAACGACGTCGTTTTGTTTTCCTTCCTCTGCGTGAAAACCCTATTACCTTAATTTCTCCGTTTGGTATTCACAGTTTTCACTTTTCACACATAAACATAGCACCTCGCTGCTTCGACCTCGAATGGCTGAGTCTTTGAACCCGATCCCGACATCTCTCCATTCTCTCCGACTCAGCGTATATCTTGAATCCCAATCTCAAGGAAGTTGTTTCAATTCCAAGGTAGATCGACCAGATTCTTTAGTATCAAGTATTAATCATTTTTAGTATCAAGTATTGGGTTATTTTTGCTAGACTAAGAATCAAAACTTCTGCTTAAGGTAGTAGTGTTGCCGTGTATTGGGTTATCTTAATATCTTTGTTAATTGTTTGCTGATTTACGGTTTATTCTTGTTGCAACAGACTAGTCGGATTAGAAAGAAAAAATTCAATTTTTTTCCAGAAAAAAAAAAGCGAAAAAAACAAAACCAAACTGAATCATTTTAATTATTTTTTTGTTAAAATTTTTTTTAAAAGAAATAAACCGAACCAAAATAATTAAAATTTTTAGTTCAATTCTCAATTCAACCTAAAAACTAAATCGTTTAAACCAATTAGCAGCCCTAGACTCCATTTCGAGGAGACAAAAAAAGAACTACTCTCGCCAACAAACACAGAAATGTAAGGCATTGTCTATGTTCGGTTGGAAATTACCATGCTTGGTGCTGGACTGCTGTTGACATAATTAAAGAAGGGAAATATTGAACATTGTTTATTTTATGTGGATAAGGAACGCAACGGACCCCAAAATTGTACAAAGCGACAAACATCATCAGCTCCTGTCCAGCTTCTTCTGATTATTGTTACTCTCCCAATTGGAAAAACATGGCACCTCCCAAATCCACACTCTTTCTCCCCACCTCTTCTTCTTCTTTTTCTGCTTGAGATAATGGAGTCGCGCAGGCTCGCCATTCTCTGCTCCCATATCCGCACCGGTTCGGGTCCCGCTCCAACCCGGCAGACTTCCTTTTCAAGGTCCATTTGTGATGCCGGGTCCAGTTCTGACCAGCAGCGAACCAGTGAGGGGAGTCACCCAAACGACTGCGTTTTCTGCAAAATCATACGCGGAGAGTCACCTGCTTACAAGGTAGACACGAGTCTCCTTAGAAAGACGTTTCCTCTTTTGAATTTTGTATAATTTTTTGCTATTATGTTTGGTATTTGTTGAATGTCCTTCCATGTTTTAGCTCAGACAAAAAATGTCATGTATATTCAAGCATGTAAATGGTGGGAAGCTAAAGAATGGAATAGGTAGCTTCTCATTTTGTACTAGGTTATGTAGTTGCTAGGATTTATGTTATGACTTTGTAGTCTTAAGATGTTATAATATGAGTAATCTATGTAATTCGTCTGGAAAATTCTTTCTAACTACTTTGGTTGTGCTGCATTTCTTACTGCAGATATATGAAGATGATGTTTGCCTCTGTATATTGGACACACATCCCCTGAGTCGTGGGTAAGGTATCATTAGCTGCAATTACTCTTTTCTTTAATGCCAGTGTTTAGCTTTCTTCATGTTGGAGATTTAGTGGTGATTTGGTAGTCTCTGGATAAAGTTCCACATGGGAAAAAGAGAGCTTCTCGATTTATCTAGTCAAGAATTGTAGTCCAAACGGGTCATATATTCTGAGGACCGAAAGATTTGATCTCAAACATTTTTTGTCATTGCTCTATTCCGATGTTGTATAATGATGGATTGTCAGTTTTCTTAGTTATACATTATTCAAATGAACCTTTCCCAAACAGTGAATGGTGCCTTTGCGTGGATAATGCTTGGGTTTCTTTCATATTAAGTTCAATTTCTGTGTGAAACACAATGAATAGTTATAACAATTAATACAACTCTTATAATCTCAAAAATGTCCATTGAACACTATTTGTTTATCCAGTTACTGAATTTCTTAGTTCTTTTTTCCCAGGCATTCTCTTATCATCCCAAAATCTCATTTTCCTTCACTTAAAGCGACACCCCCAGCTGTAAGTATTTTCCATTGATAAAGTTAGATCCCAATAAGATAGCAAATGGATAATTTCTGTGGCTGGATAACATTACATATTACATTTGACATGGTATTTAGTTATTAATAGGGTGAGTATCTTAATATGCATATGCAAATTGATAAATTAAATACATGAATGTGATAGAATGGTATATTCAATATTATTAAGAGACATAATTTCTCAGTGTATCTCATAAAGGTGTATACTTCTGTACGTGTGTGTATGTCTGTATAGGTAACAGTGCATGATTTTAAAGTAACTTGTTCCTCAGGTGGTTGCGGCAATGTGTTCAAAAGTTCCGTTTATCAGCAGTGCAATCATGAAAGCTACTGGTTCTGGTATGTGCTCGAAGCCATTTCCTGTTATCATCATATTCAATTTTTTTTGTTTTCCTTTTAGTTTACCTTCTTGATCAGCTTGCTATATAGAAATTAGGATGTACTAGAGTATGGGAAGTTAAACATACAGGTGCTACTTGTTTACTTACTAATGTATGGGAAGTTAAACATAGAGGAGCTACTTGTTAATTTACTTACTAATGTATGGGAAGTTAAACATAGTGGAGCTACTTGTTTACTTATCTGCAATTTGAACCTTGTCAAATTACATCGACTTGAGAGGGCAGTGTTATTCTTGTGCTAACATAGTTACCCCCTATCAGTATAAGCATCCCCTTTTCAGTAGTTACTGATAAATAGATATATATCTTTGGATGAAATTCTTTTGTGTTCTGAAGTCTATTAGGATACCTACCTGATCTTTACTGTTATAAAAGCTTAACATGGAAGTTCTGATTCTGCAGATTCATTCAACTTGTTAGTTAACAATGGTACAGCTGCAGGCCAAGTTATATTTCATGTGAGTCATTATAGTTCGTCCTTTGAGTATGCATTTAATCGACAACAATATACATGAGAAATAACATATATGCTGTCACTACCGAAATTTCACTACTCATACAATATTGGAGCTGTTGTTATTGTTATTAAACTAGACTCTTTTAACCTTGTAATCTAGTATCCCCCTGTTTAGCTTTAGGATTATGATGTTAATGTTTCTATGTGACATGATAATTTCAGACTCATATTCACATAATTCCACGCAAGGCACTTGATTGCCTGTGGGCTTCTGAGGTATGCCTCCTTCACCTTTACATTTCTTCTGAGGTATGCCTACTCCACCTTTATATATGAACAATTACTTTTAACAGAGTTTACGGAGGCGGTCCCTGAACATAGACCAGGAAGCATCTCGACTTGCAGACCGTGTTCGAGAGCAACTATCCTTATCAGACAACTCCGAAGGTAGCAAGGACGAAGAATCTAGTGTTGCCACAAACCAGATCCATGATAGCAAGGATGAAGGATCTAGTCTTACAGGAAACTAGATGCATATTGCACCTGCTGTTGTAATGTACACTGTACAATGATGTACTATAAAATACATCTTTAATTCTTTCCATGTTCAGCATTACTTGCACAAGTTTCTGTCATATAGTTTTGGCCTAGAGAGCCTCTCCGTTTCCCAGTGTAATATGCAAAACATAGTTGAGAATGAGAAATGGGTCGAGGCTCCTTTCATTTATGTGAAATGTTTTTTTTTATTCAAAAGGAAAAGGTATGAACACTATATACTACTTCCTTTTGAGCATCCTAGACCTCTGTGGTCATAAGAAATCATCCTCTGAACTGGGCCTGGAACTGCGTGCATTCCTTGTCTTGAGTATCCCATGTCTGCAAGTTTGTCAGCTGCGAAATTAAGTTGTGCTTTGCGAAGAATATGGCTGAATATAATTATGCCAAAGGTGCCGGGGAGGTAGTCTTCTTTGCGCGATGTCTTGAAATCTTGAATGATTGCTTTCGCCTCCTAGGGGTTTCACGGACTGTTAATGTGGAGGAGTCTTCTTTGCGTGGGAGCATGTGGTCAAGACCCCTTCCTAGAACTTGTAGTGAAAAGTTGGAATATTGGCCGGCCAAAAATCAATTTAATGGATGTTTAATTTTTTATTTTATACAATGTTGGACATTGATTGTGTTGCGGTCTGCTGATAACCGAGTCACACACATCGATTAATATTTTGTTGAATTTTTTTTTGAGGGGCCGATGAAAAATCCACTATAAGAGAAAGTTTGTAGCAATACAGGATTCTACGGAATTATCCGGCACGATAAAGAGAAATCATAATGTATCCCTACACTAATAAATATGATGGCAAACAAGCCCTAGACTAACAAACCGGACTAACACAAATAATTGTCAAACTTTCGGACGCACAACTCTTTAATTAGTTAGAAAACCCCTCTATTACTCCACGTTCCGACACAAGGCTTCAACATCCATATCTGCTGGTAACATGATTGCAGACTTCTTAGGGGACATCTTCTTCATGCCTCCCTATCGAGGGCCAAGGCTGGATCTGTCCCTCTTGTTAATGGAGCGAAGCCTAGCCTTGCTCGCTTCTCCAACATTATCCTGGTCATCCATGATAATATCCTGACAAGGCTCATGAAATGGGACGGTAGAACCTCCACCAAACCATTAATCATTTGCCAACATGACAGTAACACTTGTAGGCATGAGAGTAACACCTGTATGACTCTTGAAATGAAACAGTGGAACCTCATTGATGACGTCAAACTGGATCGTCATCAAAGGAGTGTGAACAGTAAGTCTCGCCTCTGGAATAGGAACCTGCAAAACAACATTGACATTAGCAACATATCCTGCCGGTGGAGGGCCCATTTCTACAACCTGTGTCAGTGCCGGTATATCAGATAGAGTTGGTTGCAGCTTGCCCCCTAAAACAATATGGGCAAACCCATGACTTAGGCCCACATTCCAATGTGAGCTCAAAGCTGCAATTGGCATTGCTGATCCAGTCAAGGAATTATCTCCACCACGAGAGCCTTCCGATCCCAGAGCAGGCGACTCAACGGGTCCCGGACAGCCTCCCACACCATGCTTAAAAGCTCCACAAACTCTACAAAAACCTTTCAAACGCTCATATTCCACAATAACATCCACATAATAAGAATTACCAATATTGAATGTAGTGCTCACCATCAAAGGACACCGAAGATCAAGATCAACGTAGACTTTCATTTCTAATCGGTGAGTCAAGCGAAGGCGATCATGATCCCGGTAACCACCAAGCACATTCCCGATCCTCTTGATCCACTTGGTTTGCAACATACCCGCATCAAAACGACCTGACGTCGGTCAGATATAGGCCCATATACACTACCAGAAAAACTCACTTAGATGACGAAGCAATTTCGTCGCCTAAGAGGGTTTTTTCGTCGCCTAAGTGTCATTGTTCAAGTACTAGGACGAAGAACCAAAAATATTTCGTCGTCTAAGTGACATCTTAGGTGACGAAAAATTTCATTGTGTTACTTATCTTGGATGATGAAACTATGTCGTCATCTAAGTGTTCTTAGATGATGAAATAGTTTCGGCGTCTTAGTGTAACCCTTAGACGACGAAACTATTATGTTGTCTTAGTGTTACGGAATTCGTCATCTAAGATGTGCCACTTAGACGACAAAAGATGAGGCTTCGTCGTCTAAGTGTCTAAACCTAGACGATGAACATATTCGTCGTCGCCCGAGTGTAATTTTAACCTAGACAATGAAATTTAATGATTTCGTCGTCTAAGTTGTGTATTTTTTTATAATTGTTTTCATAAATATAAATCGAATTAAAATTAAATATTAAATTAAGAAAATACAAATTGAACCCAAAATTTATATATTAAATATAAAAATTGTACCAATCGAAATATACACTACATATGTAGAAAACTAAACCGAAATATCAACATTGGCGAGAGTTTGGACCCTGCTGATTCCCACGGTGTTCGGATCATCGTCATCGGGTCCATAATCCCGATGAGGGACACTCAGTTGACAAATGGAAGCCAAAACTTTGAGGAAGATCATTAAAGCATCGAGCTGAGCCATTATCACTTCACTTCAAGCGTTTGCCTCTTGAGCCTGCTCCTCAGCTGCTCGAAACCGCTCCTCAGCAGTTGCTATACTCGATCGCCTAGTCGCCGAAGCCTGGCTCAAATCTCGATGGACATCCCATCCAAGGCCACAAACCTCCTTCCCAGCTCGGCGGCTGAAGACTGTATCTACAATAGTTATCTCAAACTCCAAGGGTAGAGGAGGCAACTCTTTGAGCATCATTTCTGGGTTCTCCGACTACATGTGCGCCACTGCCTTGGCGGCCATTTGTTTCATTATTGCCTAAAATGGATATCGTGAACAATATATGAATGTTGATTTCAAAAAAAAAAATTGACATAATTTCTCCTAAAAATGGAGGAAACCAAAAACCTGAAAGGAAGAAAACACTTTGAATAATTAATTTCTAAAATAACATAGCGTGGGCACCGATTCCCCTCCGAATTTCTCAACTTCATAATCATGTTTAATATAACCAACTAAACAAAAAAAAAGAGTACAACCTAATTAAATGTCCTAATCATAATTCAATTTCTTCAAACCAACAATAATATTAAACTCATTCAATTTCGAAATAAGTGTTACTTACAGCATGTTGACTCTTGATATCTTCTTCATGCCTGGGCCTAGAGTAAGCATCCACGGAGGCATCAAGATGCGGGTGCTTCGAACCCGCATCTCTGTGATCCTTTGCAAGGTACAACATCTTCGTAGGGCCCAAAGTGTGTTCTCCTTTGACCTTATCTATTTCACAACCAGGAAAAATAATTACTAAGATAACTTATAAAAAAACTATTATATGATTAACTAACCAACAACAAAGAAAGACGAACCCCAAACTTTTCGGACTCAAAGTGGCTGACCAACCAATCACACTCGGGTTTCCTTTCCTCCTCAAACTCCTCTGGGGCTTTGCCATATTTCTTGTAGTGCTCGTTGTTTGTGAGATTTATCCCATCAACCTTTTGACTATTAATTAGTCTAAGGCTAAGTGAATTTCTCTTACCCGCAAATATACGAGGTCAAGTTATAGTATTTGTAAGGAAGTCGAGTGTCAAACCCAGGAGGATTGATCACTTAAGCTCCTTAGCTTGACTCGATTAAGCTCTTTAAATCATATATTAACTAGACACAAGGCATGACACTAAAACTAAAGCAAGATATGGAAATGTATCTCACAAGACCTAGTCCTTTGGAGACTTAGCATTGCAAGGGATGGTTGAACTACGATGAATGATTATCTGATTGATTGAATGTTTACTACTAACTAAATTAAGTGAAAACATAAAGTAAGAGCAAAACAAAATATAAATATTTGGTCAGCTAGAGATATCTCCACTAGCCAAACCAATGTACCAACAATATACGTCAAAGTTATGAGTTTAGTCTGATTCACACGTGATTGTCCAATTTGTGATCTTTTGGAGTCATCATTGGTTGTGAACCGAATCTCCTAGGCCATTAGGGCACTAGAAGTGTTCTGGTCCAACATTCAAATATAAAGCAAACCAAAACTAGAATGCAACTCAATTACGAATCGTATCCTAATCATACCACATGCTTAATGAGTTCAATATGTGTTCACTTATGATGAATGTGAATGATTTTCCTTCCTAAGCCCCTATTAGAGGACATGAAAGTAAGTTCTAATGACTTTCCTAATTCACACATTTTAGAACATGAATTAGAAGAAGTAACGAATAGCTACAAAGCCTCTTCGAGTCAATATAAGATTGACTGAAGCTACTTGAGTCATTTGGACTTCAAGAAGGCTTCGGTCCATGCTCAAGCCTAATGAAAACCAAATCTTAAGTCCATCTTCTCAAATGAAACCTAAGTCATGTTTACATGCTTATCTTCCTTAGGTGAGTGACTAGTTCACTGAGGTTCACTTTTAGCTTCCCTAAACATATCTCAACTTAGTCATGGATAAGACATGAATATGAAAACATTGAATCAAGCCAAAAACATGCAAACATACTACAATCACATCACAAGCTATCAAACTCATTCAAAAAATATAGTAAACTAAACTAAATTCAAATCCATAACTCAAAACATAGTTGTATGTATATCAAATTGTCTAGGGCTTCCAAAAAGTAACTACTCACTAATCATAATGGAAAACTAAGTTTAGATACATGCTTAGAACTAGAAGAGTAAAGAGATAACCGAAGAGTCCCGTTAGCCAAAGCTCCACCAAATGACTCCAAGACTTCTAGCTCCACTTCACTCCAAGCTAGCACCAAATCTTCAAGAGGAGATAATGATATTCCTTAGGATTCCAAGGAGGCAAGGGGAAGAGAGATTACTTCCCACTCCTTTGAACTCTAAAAACCAAACCAAACCAAACCCTAGAGGTAAAGATGAGAGGAGGAACAATCAAAATAGGCCAAAGTAATGGTGTGGTGGTGGAGAAATTCGGCTCTACCCAAGCGAGGGAAGAGCTAGGTATCTAATGATGGTGGTTATGGAGGTGTTTTGGCCTAGAAAGGGAGGAGAAGAGGTAAAAAAAGAGTGGTAGGGGGTTGGAATAAGGATAATGGGTCTAAAGAGAGTGTAAAACTATGAAAAATATGAAAATGAGGTGAGTTCCCTATGTGTGTGAGGGGGAGCTCGACTCTATAGTGTTGAGGGAGATATTTTGGGTGCAAATAATTCAAATTCAAGTTTAGACATGATCCACATTTTTAGGCTTTAAGTGGTGGTCCTAAGATGACTCACCCATGTCATGTAAGTTGCATACGCATGTCTCCACACCAAAATATCTTCTTATGTGGGCTCTTGTGGGCTTGGGCATTAAAGTCTTGGGCCATCATATCTTGACCTGGTCATTGACCGGTGAAGACTCGCCGAAGTTGATTGTTGACTGTCGAAGTTGACCATTGACCGACAGTTGACTTTTGTTTTCTTCCCAGTTTTGGTCATTCTTCTCCAAATGTTTAGGAAACTTGCTTGGATTCTTCAAAAAGTGGTTAATCTCCATCTTTAAGCTCGTTTCCACCCAAAATCACCATTTCCTAGCATGACAAGGAAACGTATCAAAAACGATGCTTTATTCCAAGAAGGCAAGCATTAAGCATAAGGTTAGGCACATAATTAGAACGTAATTATGGACCTAAAACTTGTGCAACTCGTGCTTCCATCTCCTGTAAACATCCGCGGCTGACTTCTCTACGACTGGCCTAAGAAAAAAAAAAGGTTATGATTTATTTCTAAACCCTATATTTGTAAGTATTTATAAAATAAAATAAATTAAATAGACCATATTACCGAGAGTTCGCGGACAACTCTGAGCCTCTCAAACTCCTCTAATTTTTCCCAAGTAGGGGCTATTATACGTATCTTGCTCCGTACGATATTCCTGATTTAAGTCGAGGTCAAACTGGCAAGCTCCTTCGACGGAGAACCTTTGGTTAAAACATCATACGTCACGTCAATTTTCTTCCCCAGCCTCTTGGTTGTCTCCTCGACTTTTCTTCCATTCATAGTTTCCCGAATACGTTTGGAGACCGGGGCTAAAAGGTCCCTTCTGGTTGCTTTGCGTCGGACGCCAATGCAACAAGAATTGGCAGAAGACTGAGGATCTTATGTGGATGCCCTGACGTTCGAAGACAGATTCAGTAGCTCATTGACTGGTCATTAGGAGCAACGGGAATGGTGGATGACCTTGGAGCCGTAACAGCTTTCTTTAACCGTTAACCCCAACCCAACTGTTGGAATGATGATTCCAATGCGGCCCTCCACTCCTCTTTAGTGAATCTCTTCCTCCCTCCAGGCATCTTAATTAGTATCTATTCAAAAACCGAAACCATATATGCAACATTTACTCATCAAAATATTTAAGGTTTCTTCAAAACACATCCATACCTAAAACAACACAACCATTATGCACATTAAAGCAACATCAACACATTACTATCACAGACCATTCCTATAAACCCTTCCTAATTAACCATATTGTCCAAAACCAACGTCAACACATACTACAAACACCTACTGACATATCCCTAACCATTCACAATAGAAACTCACACTAGCTAAATCTTCATCAATAGAAATTCACAGTAGGAAAATCTCCTATTCACAGTACCAATTCACAAACAATTCAAGCAATATATTCAATCTAGTAATGCAACATCAACATCTATCAACATTTTAGCAAATACGCAAAAGTTACATTCAACTATTGATCAACACATACACCAATTCGACAAACCATTCATAAAAAGTAGCATAATCAACACAATTCGAAAAATACGCAAAATAATCATTCAACTATGGATCAACACATCCATCAATTCGGCAAACCAATAATCTAAACAGTACCACATACATATAATTCACATTCAAAAATTTATTGCATAATCTGGGTAAATTTGAATCAAATTATGGAGAGAGAGAGAGAGAGAGAGAAGGTCGACGAAACTTGTTTGTTTCGTCGTCTAAGTATAATTCTTTAATAAAAAAGCATCATCATTTGGTTTATTCCAAAATCATTCTTGTACTAAGACATAACAAGAGTATTACACTAACTATAAATGAACCTAGCTAGTTAATTTAGTGCCTTGTAATTAATATAATTGATTAATCGATTCGATATATATATATCAATCAATTTATCAAATATATTAGTGCTCGTACAAATTAAATAATTACATAATTATGTTTGAATTTGATATTAATTATTACATATATATATATATATATCAATCGATCACTTCCATCATGATATTCTTCATCAACGAAATTTTTTAAGAAGGTACTCACAAAATCTTCATCGTATAGATCCTCAAAAGAAAAATTTCCTATTAACCAATACATATCAGTTTTATCTTCAAATTATTGCATAGATATTCCAACGAAATTTAAACAAAATTAGAAAAATTAGCACTATCCTGAATCTTCCAATCAGTGGTGCAACCTTGTGAGGGAAGGTTACATATTTTTTATAAATTGAATTTTTTGTCCTTCAAAGACTAAAACAACCGAGTCTCTGTCCTCCTCTCTGAATTCTGAAATGGAATATCAAAGAAAGGTCCTGCCCTCTTAATTTTTGCTTCAGGTAAAATTTCTTCTTTCATTTCGCGCTAGCTTGATTTGTGATTGATAATATATAACTCCCCCAACCAAACCAAACCAAACGTCGTCTCCCCTCGTCTTCAACACTCCGTCGATTCGAGAGAGAGAGAGATGGGTCCCAGTCTGGCATTGTCTACGGCGGAGAAGCTCAGGCAAGACGGCAACACTTACTTCAAGAAGGATCGCTTTAATGCCGCCATCGACGCCTACACTGAGGTATCCTCTTCTTCTCCGATGCCCTAATTGTGTCAAAGACTTTGTCTTTCATCTGTTTTTTCTAACAGTTCAATTTGTTGGGTTTGGGTTTTGGGTGGTTTGAAGGCAATCACGCTGTGCCCTAATGTTCCTGTTTATTTCACCAATCGTGCTCTCTGTCATCTCAAGCGTAAGTATGTATGACCAAAACGCTCGCTCGCTCTCTCCCTCTGTGTTTTCAACTTTTCGATCTTTCTTTATTGATTATTGTCCTAACCATGTTGGATATATACATACAAACGCAGTGATTGGACGAGAGTGGAAGAAGATTCCAGGAAAGCTATTCAGCTGGACAATAATTGCGTTAAGGTAAAACCAAATTATGTTCCTGGGTTTTGCAGAAATGTGCTCTAGATTGCAAGAAAATTGAGTTGTTGTACTGTTTGTGCATAGAATTTTAGTAATTGTCTTCTAAGGCATCACAAGACCTGCAGTCTAGTAACACGATGGTGCTATGAGCAGTCGAGCACTTACATTAGCTGTTGAATTGGATGCTTAATAGGGGAGTCTCATCTTGAGTGTTTTGTGAGTCTTTAGTTTATAACTACAGTGTCATTTTCATATGAGGTTGAGTGCTTGAGTTTTAACCCTTGCATATATTTGAATATATTTTCCTAGATGGTGAATTCTCATCCCTTTTCTTGCTTCTCCAAAGTTGATCATGATGACTTAATAAAGAGTTATATTTGATCCGGATGCATAATACAGAATTTCCAACCTGATAATAAATTGAATGCTTGGGGTTCATTTCTATGCTTCGTTCTCCTGGCTTCCATTCTTAGAAGCTTGCTTTGAAGAAGCATTTCCTGTCATTATTGCCTTGATTGAAAGTAAAAAATTGGGTTTACTGTATACCTGTAATAAACAAGCATCGGGTAAAGCTGCTCCATAGCTTTCAATTGTGCTTGCTCTGAGTTCCATTAGAGTAATAGCGTTGCAACTTTGATGCAATGTCTTCAACTGCTTCAGAAACAATTTTTGTTTTGTTTCATATTGAACTATCATTGTTTATCTATTGATCGGTGGAATGACAGGCACACTATATGCTGGGGCTTGCATTACTACGGAAGCTAGAATATGGTGAAGGAGTCAAGCAATTGGAAAGGGTAAAACATTATTTTAATGATATTTGTATTATAATCGTGCAGAAGGTTTGTTTATATTCTTTTGTTTTATTTCCTTAGGCTACGTATGCCTGAACTTGCCTTTTTTCATATAATTGCTAGGGAGTGTCCAGCACCTAGTTATTTTTGTTTTTTTTATTTTTGAAGTATTTTTGGTTTTTTGAAACTGAGACTAAATTAATCATAAAGATTTGTGACAGAGTGTCTTGTACCTAGGTTGGTCATGATTTCATGCCATATGTTCTGAGTGTGAAATGAATAGTCACAGTTTCCTAATATGGCATCGGTTTGGATGGACCTGTAATCTCATATGTAGACGCCGGTTGTTTTTGTTGTTAAATGTTGTATCTTTTTAGTTTCTTTGCCTATTATTCTACAGACATATACCCTCATGGCCTCATCTATAGGATGAACAAACTTTATAAACAGTGTTCATACGCTAAGTTAAATTATATGATGTTGCCTCACTCAAATTAGAAATAATCATTTCCTTAGCAGAAGATAATGATAGAGGTAAAAGTTGAAGTTCAAAAGAGGAAATATCTGCTTGAATAAGTACAATTTAAACTAAAGTTTCATAATTTATATGGGAAGCTGAAGGATATATGATACTTGGAAGAATATAAAGCATAGAGATGGTTCTCGATTGAAAATTGCATATTCTCTCTAATATAACTTTCTCTTACGCATTAATAGGGAATGAGGAGGTTTAGGGTTATGAAGAGTTGTATTTTAGTTGCGTTGCAGTACTGTTGCAAGCTATTGTTTGTTGAAGTGGAAGCTATTTTCTGAAGCTTGGAACATTTTTCTTGTACATGAGGTTTCAAATTGATAATAGAGGCAACTTATGTTGAAACTCAAACCGTTAATTGGCGCCGACACTTAATTCTTTATTAAAAGCTATTTCCTATAGCTTTGGAAGTCTTTCATTTACATAAAATCTTTAATGCAGAGTGAGGATGGTATCTGAAAAACTAATTTAAGTTTGAACAGTTGGGCACCTGAGAAGTATCTCCTGCATGGGGTTTGTATAAACCTAATTATCCGTACTAATTGATAATTAGTACTTCACACGTTTTGCATGTTCTTTTGGTTTAAGCAGCTGTGCTGTGGGTGATCAAAATGTATGGATTGTGTGGATTTCTTATGGAACTTCTTTATAGGCTTTGGATCTTGGGAGAGGTGCCAATCCTAAGGGTTATATGGTAGAGGAGATCTGGCAGGAGCTTGCAAAAGCAAAATACATGGAGTGGGAAGAGGAATCAAGTAACCGTGCATGGGATTTGCAGAGCTTAAAGTAGGATTTCCATCTGAGGCTTATGTTGTACAAAATGCTTACATTAAATAGTCCTCTGAAACTGCTATTCGCTGCTTCATAAACTGCTTTCATGTTTCAGGCAAGCTTGTGAAAGTGCTCTGAAAGAGAAACATGAAGCTTCTCAAGTGGAAGGGTTTCTGGATGAAGATGGTACTAAACATATGAAACAGTTGGAGGCCTTAGATAGAGTGTTTGAGAAAGCTGCAGAAGCTGACACAGCAAGTGAGGTGAGTAGATGCCTTCCTTTCACTTCCATTCACTTTCTTTTCTTTGAAGAAGAAAAACCTCAGTTATGCTGTTGGAGCAACGGTTTAAAATTTCAGGTACCAGATTATCTATGTTGTAAAATCTCACTTGACATATTTCGTGATCCTGTGATTACTCCTAGTGGTGTTACTTATGAGAGATCAGAGATCCTGAACCATCTTGAGAAGGTACTGCCTCTATCTAGTAACCAAAAATTAGAGATACCTTTTGTTCATATAATGTTATCCACATAGATATCTGACATTTTTTTTACTTTAGGTGGGTGCATTTGATCCGATCACTCGTGAGGCAGTTGATCCATCACAACTTATACCAAACTTTGCCATAAAAGAGGCAGTCGGAGCATATTTGCTAGAGCACGGTTGGGCCTATCGAACGTGGTGAATGTTGTCTTCTGGATTTTTGGAACTTAGGAGTCAAATAGTTGTTCCATTATATGTAATGGACTACGCTAGTGTGGTGGTGGGCTGTGGAAAGTCCTTTGGTTTGAATTGTACAGAGAGATTTGTATTGACACTCAGTTATTGACTTAATGTTTGTGTACATTTGTGTCTTGAACTTTTGCACCATGCGTAGCAATCAGCAGAGTGAGCTACTAACAGTGCTTTATCGATCCCACGAAAGCATCTCAATATATGTCATCGGTGAGAAAAGCTTCAGCACCGTTGTGAGCTTTTTTATTGCGTGTATATCAGCTTTGAAGTTTTTCCTGACCATGAATTTATCCTATTGCTTTAGGATTTAGGATTTATTGTCTAAGAATCTTAGATGAATAGATAGAGGTTTTAAGGACATCTCTGATTCTTGATGATGTAGATTTGTAATCTTTGTTGGTTACAGAAATAAGAGAAAAAGAGAAAGCTAACACTAGTTAGAAAATCTATTCCTATTTAGTGTTGATGTTTCTTATATCTATATAAGGTTTCTGCTCTTGTTTATCCATCACAGAGACAAAAAGCGTAGTGTATTTCATTCTTATGTTAGAGAGTGAGCAGTGAGGAATGAAGAGAGAGAGACATGAAAAGTAGTCTTTTTTATCATTATTTATGGAAAGCTTGTTATTTTGACTTTTCTGCCTCTTCTTGTGTTCTTATTTTTGTATGTTTGTCTTGGTTTGCTATATGCCTATTCGTTGTTTTTATCCAAGATCACAATCCATTGCTCAGCTACCATATCTGTTCCAATGCCAATAGTGAATGTTAACATCAAAACTTTCTTTCACTGTTCACCTTTTTTTGTTTTTGTTTCTGTTTGCTCTTAAATCAGCTGGTGCTCATCATGGTGGTGAAGTGTGTTACGTTTTGTGTTTGTTTGTCCCATGCTTACTACTACAACATGATTCGAAACTGACACAGATCAGTGTGTGCTTTTCTTAATGTGTCTGTTTTTCTCTTTATGCTATCCTCTAAAGATTCTAACTTTGCAGCCACTCATCGGTTATTCCATCCCATCTTTTGTAAGGTTGTCTTGAATAGACCAAACCTCAATTATTCAACCTAGACATCTGCATATGAGAGACTTTGTTTTGAATTGGATCTAATCTACGCGAGTTGTGTGGAGTTCATGTGATAGATGGCTTGTAGTATTACTTGCCGCTCAAACTCCGAACATACTCTCTTTTTTAAAAAATAAAAAAAAAACTTTTGACTCCATTTTAGAGTACTATGTGTTGATAGCAACATTGATGGTGCTTAAAAGTTTTTTTTTTTCAATGATGAGAAAGATTTAATATAGAGAAATTTAGATATCACAAAATATCTATTATATGATAAAATATTTTTTTATTTAATGTGTCGGTAGTCTACTGAAATTCTCCATGAGCCTATAACTTTCTCAGAATAAACATTTGTTATTTTGCATGACACCATGATTAGAGAAAATTAGTTGTCGCATTCGTTTATGTATAATCTATATAGAGATAAAGTTCAAAAAAAAAAAAATCTAAAGATTAGGCAAAAGGTTAAAAACTGCTCCGTAATTGTCAAAGGGACAAAGAGTGGAGTCCCCATGAGTCCATGACTTTGACTAGGGATGAGTAAGTGGCCACTGGTGAATGGTGATAAGTTGGTTTATATGTATATGTATGTAGTTATGCACAAATGGGCAAGGAAACAAAAGTAAGTGTGAGTAAATAGCTCTTGCCTACAGTAACACCTTTGGTCTGTAACTGCTGCTGCTGCCATGAATATTGCTCACAAAAAAGAAAATAGGAGAGGGAGGAGCATCTTAAAAATTCAATGGACCACAACACCAGAAAATCACAGGCACCATTCAATGTGGACACATTCTTCTCGTTTTTGCATCTTCAACAGTTTTTGATCATCCACAGCACTAAAGCCAGTTACTTGGAACCATCCAATCTTGAAGTTGTCTTTTGGCTTTTATGCTATGGTCAAAATATGAGTAAAGGAACCCACTGGATTGTAGTGATCCAGTTCTATCCTCAATGTTCAAGTGTTCGATACATAAACCGTCAAAAGCTTTCATGGTTTTGGTGACTTCCGTGTACTAGTTGAAGGAAAAAGAAAGAAACTGCCAGTTTTGTGCAGATCACTTTTTAGTTCAGAAATAACTTCATTCTTGATTTGGTATTGTAAAGGAAGACGATTGACATGGGTACAGGTAAGTGTTTTGAGTGCATAAAACAAAGCAATTTGTTTGTTCGAATATGTATATATAAAGCTTGCTTTTTTATTTTCATCCTGGCTAGCTCCTGAACTTGACAACTTGACATTGAAAATCTGAAAGATGAGTACATAAAAATAGGGGACGGAGAAAGACTTTACATGATGCCGGAGTTGCCTGAGTACTATACCAACAATCCCAACTTTGGAAATAGGTGAAGAATTTACAAATGTAGCGTTCTGCAACACTGTAACAGTGAAAAAAGTGATCTCCCATCAAGCAGTATGTGTCATATTTACAGCTCTGTTCAGTCTATCAAGGATGCCACCAGCTTTCCGCTTAGCCCTTGAAGTTCCATTTTTGGCAAGCTCGGATATCGTTCTGTAGTTTTTCTCCTCTTCTCTCATTTCTTTCCACTTGGTTGGGTCGTGGAAACAGATAGTGTGAAGGACCGCGATGCAATTCTCCTTGCTGCGGTCACAATTGGTTTCCTTGATGATGCTTAGCAAGCAAGGAACAGCTCCAAAATCTCCCATTTCCTCAACAGCCTTGGGATGACTTGAGAGCAATGCAAGGATAGTCAACAACTCATCAACGTGCATACGACTTGATATCTTCCTGAGAATCGTCCTCACTGCACCGACTCTCACAGCTCTTGCCTTGTTCTCATGTGTGACGCATATGTTGAAAATTGCAGAAGCTACATCTTTCATAGCTAATGGGTGGCCCTCGTCAAGGAGGTCAATCAGCGGTTTCAGGGCACCAGATTCCCCAATAAGTGCCTTGTTGGAATCAAGAGCAGACAATGTGAACAGTGCAGCAGCTGCATTGCTCCTTGTTTGAATGGTTCCTGATTGCAACGCTTCAATTAGTAGGGGTATTACCATTGGAGTTTCTGCCACTAGCTTCTTATTGTTGTCATGGATCGAAAGATTCAATAGCGTTGTGATCACATCTTCTTGGAGTTCCGAGTGAACACCACCTTCAAACTTGCCTTCAGATAGTGGACTGAGCAACCTAGAGATAGCATCTAAAGACTCCCCAAATAGTGCCCGAAAAGAAGGTATCCTCCTTGTCAACAAGCGCAGCTCCTTGGCAGCTTCTTTCTGCTCAGGCAAGGCCGATGACATCTTCTGAAGCAAAGAAAGCAAGTGGTCTCTATCTGATGCTGTTATACTATCCTCATTGCCAAGGAGAGCAGGATCCGACAACTGAAGCCCTCTATCTTTACACCATTGAGATATCATTCCACGAACCAAGCTATTAGGAGTGACGATTGTGTGAGACAGTACTTGTTGGGTTACAGGACATATCCTGTTACCTGATTTCAGCAGTTTCTGGATGAATGGTCTATCATAAGTCTGTCGATAAAAACAACAAACATTCAAGCCAGTTAAAAACAAGGAGTAAGGATTTAAGAACAAGCCTACATGATAGACAGAAAAAAAATGCTTGGTCCATAAATTCAGATTGATTATCAGAGCTTGAATTAAAATTCTTAAAACTATTGGCCAATCAAACCGTCACAACACAGTAATAGACTGAAAGTGAAGCACCAAATTTGCTCCAACACAGTAATAGAGCTTGAATTAAAATTCTTAAAACTTTGGTCCAAATTTTCAGCACCAAAGAAGCACGACACAAATCGTCAAGAACACAGTTTGGAGGTTGAGAAAGTGAAGCAAAACAAAGCAATAAACTGAAATCTTTCCCATCTTTGAATCTGTCGAAACCTTTCATTCGCACATTTTCTAAGGCCAACTACAGAATAATGAAAGAACTTCCTACACATCAAGAACTAAAGTATCCAAAATTGATATCAACAAACAAGCCCCTTCTAACATTTTTTTTCCAGAGACCAAACAGAGCAAATTACATAGGAAAAATGACCAATTGGGAAAACAAACCTGTCCTGTAGAAACAACCACAGGGTCTCTCATCAACTCCTTTGAAATTGGGCACCGGAATTCTTCGGGGCAAGCCAAAATGTCCTTGAGCTTCAAAGACAGCGATCTCTTCTTCAACTTCAATTCCTTGAAAGCACAAAGAGTCTCCTTAGCCTGATCAATCATCTGGGTGCTGCAATCCTCGTCTTCCATTATAGTCCTCAGCACTCTCTGCAACTCCTTCTTCAATTCCGTGGCTTTGGCCACCGCCGCCGGATCAGAATCAAACACGCCCGTCTTCGCCATTCGGGTAAATTTGGGTTTATGATTTCTGGGTCGGAATCAAAATTCAATCTTTGATTCTGAGAATGGTGAAACAGAGCAAAATGGGAATTGGGTGTGTCATAGTCTGCTGCTCTCCTTCTCCTCTCTCTTTTTGCTTTTTCTGCGTTCTATTTATTCACAGTAGTAAAGAGGGAAGAAAAGTGAGCATGGAAGAGTTGAGAAAAACTGAGGGAAGCTACAAATAGTCAAATACCATTACCAGACACACACAAAGAGAACACACGCAATTCACTCTTTCTCTCTATACAAACAACCCTTCTTCTTCTTCTTCTTTCTCCTAATCTATAAAAGTAGGCAACTTCTTTCTTACGGTTTCGTCGCTTTTAATATCTTTTATCTTCCTTCTTCCTTTTTTTTTTTTTTTTCTTCTTATTTTTACTGGGTGCTCGCCTCGTCAACACGTTTAAAGGCCGAAAACCAGCACCGAACACCACCTGTTACAGCCAACGGTAAAATTTTCACAGGTAAATTTATCTTTGGGTTCGGCGACTTCTGAAATGAGTAAATGGCGTTTAAGATTAAGCAGCTTTTTTTCACTGTATCATTTGACCAGGTAATAAATGGAATAGGTTTCTCTGAGGATTTTCAGGTGCCACATAAATGTAAATATCTACTTTCCCTGTAATGAGAGGGTGATGGAAAATTGAAAAGGGTCGTGATGTTTGAGAATTATTACTTCTCTATTTGAGGTTGGAAATTCCCGATTTTCAGCGATGATGTGATTTGTATGCATGCCAGCATTGATCAACATGTTCGTCTCAAAAGAAATTAAGTAATTAGGATCACATTTTTTTTAAAGGGAGGATCACATAATTTTCCGAAGTGAGTAATTAGGTCAAGTGGTATGAGCCCTACTATTTAAAAAGTTGACTATTCAAGTTATGAGTAATAAGAGTTAAATCTTATAATTCTTTTTAAAAAGATAAAAAAAATTATTCTTATAAAAATATATATTCTAAATAGCTAGCTTTGAGGCATATTATTGCTTGTGTTTTGGTGTTTCAATGAGAGCATGTCAATTTCGTAATGCTAAAAAATCACACATGTCGTTAAATGCTCTCCTTTGAGAAAATGAAACAATATCACACACATACTATTTTGTATTTATGTGTATTTTCATCCTTAATTCATGTATCTGAATTTGAAAGACATGTGAATTTTGTGTATGCAAGTTGTTGAAGAATCGATCCAAAATTGCACTCTGTTCATCCTAAATAATACAAAGTTGGGTTTCTCCAATTATTATTAAAAATGTGAAAGAAACCATTTCGCACCAAAAACCAAAATAGACGACCATCAAGTTGTTTGTTATTTTATGAGATTTAGTACAAAACTTGTGCAAGTAAAACATCCCCATCTACGAAGCTAGCCACAAATGAAGGGTTTTGAAAATATTGTAATAGAAATCAGATCAAAGATGATGTACTAAGCAGTGTCTGTCTTTTGTCTATAAAAGAAAATAATGAAATTATGACCTCAGTTAATCAATTTTAATTAGACTAGCAAGCAAAGAACTATCAACTATGTATGTGTCATGCATGTGTGTGATGATGAAGTGGAGGTAGGACCATGCCAAGTTTCAGAATATGTCAATCAGATGGTCCTCCATGGCTCCATGCATGATCGATCCTATTCATGCAAGTTAATTCTGAATTTGCTGTCACGGAATCCATGGCCTCAACAGCTGGAACGACAAGTCAGCAGCCACAAGAACAATTCGATCACTAACTCACTCACTAACTGGGAATCGACCACGTACATCGAGCTTAATTAGGGAGACCATGCAGCCTCACTGCTTCACACGATCTCAAGCTCACACCAAGTATTTCTTATTGTGTCACTGGGTTGGGAGAATACTTGTTACATTTTTTTATATTAGAATTTTTAATTTAGGATAAAAATAGTCTAATTTTATATTTAGTACTATATAAAATTATTTTAAATGAATTTATGTAAGTCATTAGTTATGTATGTTACATCTTCTTATTCTTAGTTTATTTTAACAATATAATCTCATATTTGATGTCACAAAGGACTATTTTAAATGAGTTTATGTAACTCCTTGAAGTGATGAAAACACCATTTTTATCTTTTTATACAAAGAACCCAAAAACTTGCTCCTTATATAGCACCCTTTAATATAAGAAATATAGTATCTCTTATATAATGAGTCTAAGTATATAAGAGCTCAAATACTTGCTCCTTGTTTAACACACCTTAATATAAGAAATATACTATTTCTTATATAAGTAATATATGAGGATGTAACAATTAGTGTAAGGCACAATAAGTCGATCAACAATGAAATAGGGTTATTTTTATCAACAAGTTACCTAAGGTTATTACTGATACGGATAATGTTGATCTTCTCAATGCAGGTATCTGAAGAGGAAGTCATTGAGGTTGTGCATTCTATTGGAAGCTTAAAGGCTCCTAGTCTTGATGGCCTACATGCCATGTTTTTCCATGTTTTTCCATCTGGTGATTTCTCTATAAAATCTGCATGTTGGCTTCAATATAATGAAATCTAGAAACATGCTAAATGCAAAGGCTTTGAGTAGAATCTGGAAGTTGAAGCTTATGCCAAAAGTAAATTTTTTTGCTTGGATCATGTTGAGAGGTAGACTAAAAACAAGAGATAGATTATTGAGATATGACATTATCCAGACTAATGTTTGTCCCTTGTGCAGCAATGATGAGGAATCTATAGATTACCTCTTTTGCTACTGTACAGTGGTTAAAGAAGTGTGGAGACTGTCAAGCTTGAATATTTTTGGAATGAATGATACATTAAATGAAAAATTTTCTGTCTTATTACTCAATAACCAGAATTCAAATTTCCTTATTGAAAAATGCATAACTACTATCTGGCAGATTTGGAGAGCAAGGAACAATCTGATCTTCAAGAATGAGAAAGTGAATGCAACTTCCATAACAGCTACGACTGCTGCCATTTCACAAGACTATATCAATAACAACAACTGTGGGAAGGAAAAGAAGAAACAACAAATGATCATTATTTAGTAACCCTCTCTTCATAATTTCTCCAAGCTAAATTTTGATGGCTCGGTGATTGGACTTGGTGTAGCTGCTACTGCTGTAGGATTCATCATAAGAGATCACCATGGAAATCATGTTATTGCAAGAGCATCAAATCTGGGAAAAACTAATGTTCCCATTGCTGAAACCACTTCTTTAAGAGATGGACTTCTCTATGCAAGAAGATTAGACCTCCATAAGATTGTAGCAGAAGGTGACTTAAAGCTAATAATTGACTGTGTTAGAGGGCAGACAAGAATCTCATGACGCCTGAGATCTATTATAGAAGACATTAGAGGAATTCTCTAAGGGTTTGATGAAATCTCCTTCCACTATATTGATAGAGAAGCAAATTTTTTGTAGCTGACAAGGTTGCAAATAGAGGACACGGAAGAAAGCAGCAGAAATTGGATGGGAACTATTCCTGGTTACGCTAAAAATGTTTTATTGTTTAATAGAGGAGGGTTAGGTTGTCAAAGAGGCTTTTGCCTCTAACTTTGTTTTCCTTTTAGTTTTTGTATAAAAAAAATAGTAAGTCGATCAGTAAGAGATAAATGCAAATCGACTTGGGGTTGACAATGTTTTGTGTTGGCATAAGCAGTTATGTTCGCTACTTTGTATACACTTAGTTCAAAAAGGAATACCGAGTCCCACATTGGACAATGACTAAAGGACATCTTCATGAGTAAGTATAAATGTAAGCCTTAATTACATCACATAATGTTCGCTCGCTCTTTTATGTGCCAATCATATATACACATATACATGAGAACTGGGGGACTAGGCGGGCTAACCATAATGTGTATCATGTTACATTCTTTTATGCATCATGCTCACTTGGCATTTATCCATTATATTATGCGCTTCATGCAGCATCACACATGACATGATCATTACGCATCACTGCATATTCATGATACCTCATTGTCACTTTTTTCCTACGCGTGAGTTAAAAACGGGCAACGCTACAGTTTCTTCATTGCATACCTAAGTGTGCACCACAAAGGGGTCACACTTAGACATACAGGCGAGCGTTATAAAAGCGTTACGCCATACTATTTTGATGGGTGTAGAGATGTAGAACCATCATTCTTAGAGGACACTCATGACTGATCATCATAAGTGTTGTTTTCCTTAGCAAAATTTTGCAAACTTCGAAACCATACATCTCCCACAGATGATACTCCATGTTTGGTTCGATTGGTCCGAGCGCATATATATGAAGCTTATTGCTCAGATTCTCTTGTTTGGTTAGATCTATCCAAGCGTACACATATAAGCATACAAATTACATTGGATACATTTATCCGAACGTTGGTATCTTGGCGATCCGCCCATCTATGTTGATTATTCTTCATTGTGGAGTTGAAGGGGACTGGGGGGGGGGGGGGTACGTTATGATACTTAACGAAGGATGTCAAGTGTATACAAAGTGAGCGTACTTACTTTCAACTCCCCAATCAAGAATAATCTTGACATGCACTACCAGAATAAGTACTATAGCCGATGAAATGAATAAAAATAGGCCGACGAATTTTTATGTCGTCGCCTATACTATAGTGTAGCCGACGATAAAATAGGGTTATCGGCTATAGTTTTTGGTCGTCGGCTATAATACTATAACCAACGACACAAAAAAAGTCGTCAGTATTTGTGAAGGGAAAGTCGTTGGCTATAGTTTCGACTAAAGCCGACGACATATTTAACTATAGCCGACGACATTATTAGGTCATCGGCTATAGTTCTTTATTACAGATTTGAGCAGCAGCTCAATCATTCAAAAAAATTGGTGAGAAAAACACAAAACACTTTCAAATCATTGGGTGTTGTTGGAAGCTGTCCAAAATGAGTTCGTGAAGCGATATCCCGCTACATATATAGGTACGTATATATATGTGTGTGTGTATTGATTATTGATTTAGAGTTGATAAATCCGCACCTGAAGGGTGTATAGCTGAAGCATATCTTGCGCACGAGTGCATAACGTACACCAAGTTGTATTTGGGAGTGTTGACCCTCCACAACATATGTCGGTAGATGAACAACAATTCAATCTTTCTATCCTCTCCAATGATGTTGAAGTATATGGACAGTTGGCAAAGTCGTACCAGTTGGAACCATATAAGCTAGTCATTGCCCACTGGTGGGTATTGATCAACTATCCAGAAGTTTAATACTAGAAAAACATCCATCTTTACTGCCCTGCGGTTGCCGGTGATCTTGAGTACCACAATAGGGAGTTTGTAAACTATTTTGGCAGCTGGGTACGTATATATATATATATATATATTTACTTATATATAAAAATTAATTTCAATGTTCATATTTAAAGTTAATTGTTGCGATTTTTTCTTCTTCAGATGAACCATGTATAATGTGATGGTGACCTACACCGGTCACACGAATTGAGGCTTTTGGCGATGAAGCCGATAACTTCAAGAGTTTATTTGATATGTAAGGTCAATGGCATACAATTTATATGTCAACATAGAGACGAGAGATGGAGAACACATAATTTTGGGGTAATGGTGCATGGTGGGCGGAATGACATTGACTATTACGGTGTTCTCCATTCAATGGTTGAACTAATTTATAGGAAAGGCATGACAATGCACTTGTTTACGTTTAGATGGTTTGATACTAACCCCGGGAACACAAGGACTGATTAGTACGGTATTGTTTTTGCCATATCGGTAAAACAAGTGTTTTATCTTGATGATCTTGTGCACAAAGGCACGTAGAAAGTAGTCAACCATGTTATTCCTAGAAACATATAAAGTGCTACTACACTTGGTGGGACCGTAGATAATGAAGAAGTTAGTGCATACCAAGAGCCTAACACAATTGGTATTCCTGAATCCTCTACAATTTGCCTTAATAATGTGAAATCGTGTAGTGTGGTTCGACTTCCTCAAGCAGATGTAAGTCTTATTGATGTTAATCCAAATGAAGACAACGAAGACTCCGATGACGAGGAGCGGCACATATTACTAGAAATTGGCTCGGACACCGAGGAAGACTCGAGTGCTGATTTTGATTATGAGCCTTTAGTTAAACATGAATTTGTTTTAAACGTGTTTGTTGGTCATGAGTCAGTTTTTGTAAAGTTTTTTCTTACTTCTAAATATAGCGATTAGTCTGATTATGTTTTTTAATTAGTTAAACAGGTATTTGTGGGAAACTTGTTTTCACATAAGTTAATTATTTAAATTTTTTTCACATTTTACCCGACGACATTGGCTTATGTCATCAGCCATAGTTACTATAGCCGACGACATTCACGTATATTGTCGTTGACTATAGCCGACGACATAAAAAAAATCGTCGGCTATAGTTTTTCAGGTTTATAACCCCCGAGTTGCTCAACCTGTGCCGCACAGCTGAACCAATACACTAAAACTCTCTAAACCGCCGCCCAGCTCGCCAAGATTCACCCAGCCCACCGTCGCCGCTCGCCCA